>CAXHSM010001080.1:5304015-5369675 GCA_964019185.1 Maratus speculifer
TTGGGGAAAAAAAAACATATTTTTTTTTGTTTTTGTTTTTTTACAATCCATGGTTCAGTATTAGATTTTTTCCATTTTTCGAAATCATCGCACACTTTGTAATCAATGGGCTTGATAATCATACTTCTTTTTTCATTTAAAAGATGATCTTTCATACGATGATTCTGTTTGGATTCGTTTTTTTCCCATATCTGATAATTTGCATCTGCCCATTTTGTAATTTTTTATTTTCTTCTTTATTAAAAGTGACATTTTGATTTCCTATTCAAATAAAAATTCTTCTAAATTTAAAGAATTTCGTAAAAAAATAATAATAAATAAATAAATAAATAAAATGAGGACATCCATTGTCCAAAGCAAGATGTTTAAATGTTTCCCACTAAGTTAACAAAAATCAGTAAAAACATTATTTTTATGATGATCAAAACATGACTCATGTAATAAGAGTCACGTACTACATACGTCATGGATTTCCTGGACCAATAATAAACAAAATAAAATGCAGACACCACAAGGTCCATTCTCAACCGATAACATCAACCGCTTTCCAAATGATTGAAAAAAATGGCAAACTTTAAGGAAACACATTTAGAAACAATAAATAGTTTATGTGCATAGTTCACAGAAATTAGGACATGACCTTTTTAAATAAACCATTTCTCATGGAATAGAAGAAACCTACTGATTATGCCCTTTTCAGAATTTCATATGGGTTTAAAATTCCATTGCATAGAAGAACATAATTCAATTAGCTAAAATGTCAGAAATTACGGTATTGACGAAAATTCCACTAAGTGGTATACAATCACAGCAGGATATTGACAATAAATTCATCTAAATGCATTATTCTTGCAAGTAAATTAAAAATGAATGCCTATCAGATTTTACAAAAAAAATAAAAATAAATAAATAAATAAATAAAAATAAAAATAAAAATAAAGTGCAATTTGCAAAAGATTCTAAACCACACAAATTCGAATAAAATCTAAATTAAAATATTCATTTAGCAACTCGATTATTAATTGTCCATAACACTGAGTGAAAATTGAAAAATAGATATGATATATATAAGGCTTGATTCTTTTCGTTTGTTTTAATTAAAATAGACATTTTGGATAATTATCTTGAGTTGTTGATTTAAATTATTTCAATGAAATTTTGTCATGCTGGTATAAATTAAATATTTAAATGGCATGTAAAAAATAATAGTTTTTTTTTTATTTCTTCCTTCTTATATAGTTTAACTCCCCTGTATTTACAAATGTTATGAGGAAAACTCTCTCTGCCTGGGAAAACCTGAATTTCAAGCCCTGATAGTCAAAGATATATAGTTTCTGTAAATTATATTCCAATACGTTTAAAAGTTGTAATGGTGTGTGGAACATGTTTGCAATTTATTATTTGAGATGGCATTGCATAAAGAAATTAACAAACATTCACCATAACTAAAACATATTTAGTACCGGATATCCGAATCCGGCAGACAAATCGGATGCCGGATATCCGGTATCCGATATCCGGCAAAATCAGTATACGGTGCATCCCTATTTACAAGGCCAATGCTTTTCCTCTTAAGCTAACTGGGCGATAGCCAGCTGAGATTTTTCGCTGAGATAACCTTATAGGTCATAACATCTGCTCTGTCATTTGGACAGCTCGGCAGAGTAAACCGCAGGTAACGGAACTCCATATAACGATGGATGCGTAGATATACTACTATTTTAACACAATCAATTGATTGGTAAATTTATCATACGAATTGAATATTTCCAAGTGAGAGAAAAATCGCCCAGGCCGCGAATCGAACACAGATACTTGACTTACAAGGCCAACAGGTAAAGCTCGTTCAATGCTTTACTTGTTAGGCTAACTGGGCGATAGCCAGCTGGGATTTTTCTGGTATTATGAAGGATAAGGTTATTTGAGTGAAAAATCCCAGCTGGCTATGGCCCAGTTAGCTTAACAGGTAAAGCATTGGCCTTGTAAGCCAAGTATCTGGGTTCAATTCCCGGCTTGGGCGATTTTTCGCTCAGTTGAAAATATTTAATTCGTATAGCGTTTATATTCTTTATTAAGAAACACTCTATCCTGCAAAGTACAGACCAAAATATTCCAAAATACTTTCCTTTCCGAGATTTGTTTTGGCCTTTGTCCATGTAAACTGCATTTTTTTAATGAATTTCTGTTTGTTTTGGTAACGCCTGTATTATGGTTAATCCATATTCTATGATTTAAAGACCTAAAAATCTTTAAAATGCTATATAGTAAAATTTTCTTCAACAGAATCGCATAAGGATAAAAATGGCTTATCGACTAAGATTCCTTCTTAGCAGGTATATTCTCTGATCTGAATAAATTTCATTCTTTTCGCATGCATTATCAGAGTCAGATAACATAGACGAACACGCGAACGCTAGTCGCAGAAAACTTTCAAAGTTTGCAGACAGTTTTGATCTTTTTAAAAATTTCTTAAAAGTTTCAAGATTCCTGGCAGGGAATCAGCACGATGCGCGTCGCAGATTTTTAAGAAAATCTGCAATTTTTTTTTTAGTTGGAGAAAAAAAATTGCTAGAAATTATTTCTAATGTACCATGGTACAGTATTTTTTGGTTGTTGTTGTCGTATTTGTAACGGTCAATTACCTGCATGAGGGTTATAGGACTAAGGGGGTGGAGGGTGCCCTCCGTGGGGGTTTTTCTAAGGGAACCTAACCCATGTTTATGCAAGGGAATCCAAGATTTGAAGAAAACCACCGAAAACTCCGAACAATTAGGCCAACGGCCGCGATTGGGTTCGAACCCAGCACCTGCTGACCACTAGTTTCCAGGGCAGAACCTCTCAGCCATTGTTGGCGCCAGTATTTTTTGGAAGACGCGTTGTGGTGCATTCTAGCTTAAAACTTAAAAATATAAGTGAGGCGAGTAGGATGCTTTTTTTCATCTTGCCAGGACAATAAGCAGAAACATTGCAGCACTGTAGGGGAGTAAAATAATTTGCAGCAAGTGCTACCGATTATTTTAGATTCTGCAGGTTAATTTAACTAATTAAAAATACATTTTGCGTTAAAAAATAAATGTTAAATATTGATCGCCTATAAAGTTTTAAATAAACCTTAGTTACACTCTACTCGCTTGTAAATTTTCATTTTTGCTCTTAACGGCAATATAAGACCCAAGAAGGGAGCGGCGTTTTTTTTGCAGAAATTTTTTTAAAAATTATTTGAGTTTGTAGTCAGTTTTACATTTTATCTAAGTCTGTGCATTGTTGGATTTATTTTTCTTTACTTGAAACGTTTTCCATATAAGACAAGAGATTTTTTCTGCACTATGACAGACTTTCAGATCAAGAGGTGGCAACATTTGCAATTATCTCATCGAGTTCATGGCTGAAATTCTAGAATCATCTAAAACTCGAATCACATATTAAAACTCTATTTGTCTGCCATACCATATCTTGTTGGAAAAGACCTGAAATCTGATTTAAGAGTTTTACTTTCAGATTTACCATTGTGTTCTTCGGCTCCCAGTCCTCCATGTTTTCATACTATTGGTTGCATAAAAACACAATGATAAACCTAAGTGTCAACGGCTAAAATCAGTTTTCCAGACTTTTCACAAAGATATGATTTGGCAGACCGATTGAGTTTTAATATGTGAATCGAGTTTTAGCTAATTTTGAAATTTCAGCTCTGAACTCGATGAGGTGATTGTTTGTGCTTCCGCCTCCCTGTCTATTAGGCTCATTTTTAATTAATCATGGATAGTGATAATTTTCACATGTCACGTATATATCACATTTTTAAAGATGGCATTTTAAGTGTATGTCTTGGTGAGATTATTTGCAATGAACTGATACTTTATAAAGTTAGCGAAATGGTTCCTGACTGAAATTTGAATCCAAGACCTTCAACTTAAATTATCATAACTCTGCCTATTAAGCTGCTTGGACTAACACAGTTCATTCAGTTAACCTTATTGTCAATAATATCTGGTCTACTTCATTAAACAATACATATGAATAATTTTATATTTTCCAGTCAATCATACTGATTGGTAGAGATTTTATACATATTGATGTTATTTTAACTTAGAAATATGTGTCCAGAGCTAGAGTGTAGCCCATTACCATTGGTTTAAATTGCCGAATCTGCACCTGTTGCACCTACTGCACCTTGACAGACAGCCGGTCAGCATAGTTCTTTAGACAGCTTGATTGATAATAACTCCTGGCATAGCATCATACAAAGCATTAATGCTTCTCGCTATGCGATTCCGTTTAATACTGGGCTTTTGTCCACCACCTTGAAACACGTCCTAATAAAGTTCAATTGTGTATCATACATCTAGTCAGTTGTATTATCATATTTTATTTTCCACCTAAAAATTTAAGATTGGTTGTATTGGGGAAGGATTTATCATTAAGAGCTGTATACAAAGAAAAATCTAAGTATAAACATTGAAAATTTAAGAAGCTTGATACACTATCAACATGAAAAAGGCAATGTAAATTTAAACTCTTTCCAAAATAGTTGAAACTATTTATGCATTCAACCTGATTGCAATGAAGTTGATGACGCTAGTGCAATGTCAGATTTCCTTCGGGGCACGAACCCAGGGCCACTTTTTTAAGCCCCCCCCCCCTTCAAATGCTATTGAAGGTTTTTTAAATTATTGTCCAAAATCTGATGTAATTTTAATATGTAATGAAATTTTACATTTCATTCCTACATTCAATTATATTTATATTATATTTTTATAACGTATATTTTGTCTGAAACAATCATTTATTACCTCATTATAGTGAATATTTTCTATCTTTTTCACTTAAAAAGTATATTGTAGAGTTAATTCTTGTTTAATCCTTTTCCTGTTGTCAGATTATTTAGGTATTGGTGAGCGTAGCTTGCAGGATATAGAGCTCCCTAATATTTTAAATAATTGTAGCTTAGGGTTGTCGAAAATTTATTATTAGCTGTTACTTACTTTATCATTCCATATATATAGATTTGCATAGAAAAAGTAATTAGCAAAGCACAGTTTATATAAAACGTCTATTCATTTAAATTCCGTAATTGTGAAATTATTTTAAAGAAGGTTATTAATTATCATTTTTAATTTTTAATGGGTATTTTAAAGTCGATAACGGTTACTTTAGTAACTAAATTTTTTTCATTTTTTTAGTCAATCCCCCTGTAAATATCGGTGCAAAGGAAAGTCCCAGTAGGCATCTGTGCCCAGATCCTCCAAATTTGTAAATCAGTTCCTAACTATTGACGTTTACTGTGGTATGATCGGTATTGAAAATGCAGTATGTAGGATATATAGTTCATTTATAAGGGCACTGAAAAGAATTTTGTTACTTTATGATCAATGAAAAAAAAAGAAATTTTTGTCGTGTATCGGAAAGACATTACACGTTTTTAACATATTCAAAATTATATATATCACTGTAATATTCTACAAGGCTCTGGTTGTTGTGTATGGTGTAAATTGATCATTTACAAGTTCACATAAAGATGACTGCAGTGCTTTCTATAAATAATATATGCTGAATTACATTTTCAGTTGTAGTATGCTTTTTTAAATTTAACTATTTTTGGCATGTGTATAAATTCTATCAATAAGGGTGTGCTAAAGAGTTCAACTATATTTCCGCTTTTTGGTGGAAATTGCTGAATGGGATTTTTCAAATTTGGTATGTGTTTGATTGAAATAATTTTTAGTATTCAATACATACAAATTTATAGATCACAAACAGGGCTTCACAAAAAACTTGGACTCTTTACTGACTATCAAGGGCACTTGCAGAAATTGGATTTTCAATTATATTAATGTATTTTTTAAATTTTTTATTTAGACATTTTCCACCTTAATAAACTGTGAAGTTTCGTTGCAGCACTCTAAATGTGTTGGATTGTATTCAAGCCACCTATGTTGTACGCATGATGTTTCATTTCTCTTATATTTATTTTATTTCTATTACTTCATGTGTCGAAAAAGACAGTTTTCAGTTGAATGGCTATTTTTACTTTTCTGTGAAAATATAGGACTCTTGATTTATTTTTTTATTAATTTTTATTTTTTAAAAATTGAACAATAATGTAAAAAGTTATAAAATCCCCGTTGACTCAACCAAGAGGCGCAATTACATTTCAAAGTCAGTTAATGATGGTAGTTATTTATTTTATTTCTTATAATTTTAATTATATGTATATTAAATTTGAAAACTGAGCTGATATGTCATAGATTTCACAAGCATCAGATAATTGGAACTCATATTTTAATTAGAAATTTTACTTTAATTCAGTTTTAAGTGTTAATTTAATTTTTCTGAATAACTTTGTTTTCTTAATTTTTTTCAGGAATATTGCAGAACAAAAAAACAAAAATATAGATGCACATCACATGACTTAATACTTTTTTTACGATATGAAATATGGAGCAAAATTTTACTGTACAAGCCCTTTTAGGAAAAGCAGTTACAAACTCACAACAAAGAAAATCGTTTGTGTGTGAAATATGCAACAAGAAATATTCTCAAAACAGTAATTTAAGAAAGCATCTGTTAATTCATACTGGTGATACAACTTTAAAATGCGAGATATGCAATAAAAAATGTTCAAGCAGAAGCAATTTAATACAGCATATTGTAACACGCGCTTTCCAAAGGAATAAAAAAAAAAAATAGACTCACGCGTCACGTGACCTGAGCTTTGCTAAATTAAAAAAAAATGTAGTTGTAATATTTCTCGTTTAAAAAAAAAATCTGGCAACACTAGTTCTATTAAAAAAATGTTCTATTCTTGGTAATGTTAAAAAGTTGGTTCATAGTGGCGTGCGCCAGAATTATGTAAAAGCTTTATTTGTATATAATGTGTGTACGTTAGTGTTATATTTGTAAGTGTCGTCTTTTCAAGTAATAAAAAGTTTATAAAGAAGAATGCAACCCCGAGATATTTATTAAGATAAGGTATCACTTCTTTCTTCTCTTCTACATTTGTAAGGCGAATTCTTACAAAATGGCTACCCAACGTCTGGCTACGAATCAATTCCAAAGTATTCAGCAATCTTAGTTCCAGAAAAGTTCTTTGATAATGAAATATGATTAAAAAGAATGAAAAAAAAATGGCTCGAGCGGTCGTGCTCGTCTGTTTGTGAAGTATATTTTAAATGATTAACATAGCAAGTTTGTTTCGTTGATGTGAAATAATTCGATTGTGAAATACGCACGAAATAAAAATGCATGCATGTTTAATGCAAGAAAATGGCTCGAGCAGTCGTTGCTCGTTTGTTTGTGAAATGTGTTCTTCAATGCTGTGAAAAAAATTTCCACGGAATGATCATATGCCAAGCACCATTTTTATTTGTTTGCGATATATGTTCTCGAATCTAATCTTGCTTCGATAACGCCAATTATATTTGTTTGTGAATTCTACGTTTTCTATGCTTTAAAAAAAAAAAACTTTCAGTTCTTGTGCCTGCAGGTGTAACTCAACAAATATTTATTTAATCTTCAAGTTACTTTCTTAAAATGGATCCATATTTTTATCAAAAGAATGCATTCTTTCCACAAGTGTCTATATTTTGTTTTCTATTTGTAAAATTTTTCATATTTTTAGTTTTAATTTATTGATTTATTTTACAGCTCATTTATATATTGTGTAATTCCCCTACCCTCCCCATGCTTATATTTTTTATTCTTTTGTTTATTTTCATTCTCTGCATGCATGTTTAATTTTTATCTTGATAAACTAACAAATTTTCTTACTTCGAATTAAAAAAAAAAAAAAAAAAAAGTTGAGAAATAATGAAATAAGTAATTATTTGTGTTGATATTATTTTTCTTTTCTTTTTACAAAAAGGGAAATAAGTTGAGAATGAAAAAAATATATTAAAATACATTGATACCATCAATACAAGTGTCATACGGTATGTGTTTATTAATTATTTTTTTTTTGTTTTGTTTTGTTGTTGGTTTCGCAAGGTAACAGAATTTAATTAGAAATTTTATTTGAGTGTTCTATTGTTAGTTGTTTTAAGCATTTAACTTAGAGTTCTTGATATATTTTGAAATAGCATTGAATACGATTTTTAAAACAGATTGAGTAAGTTTTTGCATTTATTTATTTATTTATTTTTATGAAATAAGACTTTCTTTTCTTTTAAAGTTATATTGAAAAAAACTATATTACGTAGTCTTGTCTTGATAATATGATAATAATATTGCTTGACATTTTAATTATTCAGATATGTTTTGACTTATTTAGAACATTGTTTATGAATGTTGCCAACAATTCAGTACTAGTTTTATATCAGTTAAAATAATGTTTTGATTAAATGACACGTAATTTAAAGTATATTTTCTTTAAAAAAAAAAAATTATAAAGTTTAAATTTTAAAGATACTTTTATGAAGTTTTATGAAGTTTAATTATTTTAAAAGTATATTTTGCTAACGTAAAAGTTCACTGTTTTGTTTTATTAATGTCTTGTTTATATGAGTTGTAAAGCAAAGCTCACGTCCGGGGAACAATTTATTTACACGAATTTTTAGCATTAGTGGGTATATATCTTGTTGTTTGCTAAATTTACAAATGTCTGACCTCAACAAAGCACGAAAGGAAGACCTATTTCAGGTCGCTTTAGAAATGAATTTAGATGTACAACCCTCTATGACTGTTGTCACATTGCGTGATAAGATTAAATCCTCTCCCTCGTATGAAGTTGATTTCGTAAATTCGTTAGTCAGAAACCAAATTGCGACTCGCGAGGAAGAACAGCGTAAACGAGACTTAGAGGAAAAGCAAAAAGCAGCTGAATTAGAACAGCGTAAATTAGAAGTAGAAGAAAAACGTCGTTCGGAAGAACTGGAATTAAAAAAGTTTGAGATGAATTTTGAGCTTGAGAAGCTTAAGTTACAGGCTCAGAGCCAAAGTGTTTCCAGTGGAGCGGTAGGTGGTAATGCGGCAGGGATAATGTCTCATCCAGAGAGTAAAATAGATATCCAGAAGCTGTTGCCTACATTTAAGCCAGAGACAGATGATGTAACATTGTTTCTGGTGCTCCTGGAACGACAGTTAAAGCTTTCGAAGGTACCAGAGCACCTCTGGGTTTCTTATTTACTAAGTGTTGTACCCTCTTCTATATCTACGCTTATTGCTCGTGAAAAAGAAGAAAACGCTTCAGATTTTTCACATGTTAAAGGTCTACTTCTAAAAAGGTTTAAAATTAGCGCTGAAAGGTTTAGGCAGCTGTTTTTCACGCATTGCAAAGATAAAGAAATTACTTGGAGAGATTATTACTTCGAGTTACGTGCTTACTTTGAAAACTGGCTTAAAGAGTTAAATGTAACGTCTTTTGAAGCTCTTCAGGATCTGATCATAGCGGATCAGATGAAAAGGCGCGTGCCTGTTGAATGCAAACAACATATGTTAGATGATTGGGAACATTTAAATTCACCAGTCGACCTTGCCGGAAAATTAGATGCGTATGATACCATAAGATCTACGTTCCCTAACGAAGACCCGGTTGTACCCCAGAAGAAAAAAGAGTATTCTCGCCGAGAAAATACTTGGAAGCAGAGTAAGCCTCCAAAAGAAGACAGATCTTCCCCCACGCTTGATAATCGTCGCTTAGAATCTGAGATATTCTGCTATGGTTGTGGCAAAGTGGGATTTATAAAGAAGAAATGCCCAAATTGTTCCCCTATGGTTAAAAAACAAACAGTGCAAGCTCATCGTCTACAGCTATATAGTTTAAATACATCAGCAGTTTCAGCTCCAAATGTGCCTATTACGATCTGCAATAAGAAGGTGTTAGTCTGTGCAGATACAGGAGCCAATCGTTCTATTGCAGGAGAACGAATGTATAAATTATTTATGAAAACTGGTGTTGCATTGAATCCCCATACTCATGATGTAACCCTGGCTGACGGAATTACGATGGCTAGAGAAACTTTGTCTGCCACTGTGCCCGTAGAAATTGAAGGCCGAGTTTTCAAAACGGAGTTTATTGTTTTACCAAATGCCAAAGGTAATAGAACCCTTTTAGGAATGGATTTCCTTCACAATGCTAACATGGTGCTTGATACCGCTAAAAAGACATGGCATTTTAGTGATAAACCTCATAAAGAGTTTGATTTTGTGGATGAGTACGAAGAAGAAAATAGTACGTCTGCTGGTGCTGTCGAAGTTAGCCCATATGCTTTACGTGAAGACGAAGGCAAAAATTTAAGTCCTGATGAAAGGGAAAGACTTAATGATCTCCTGAAAAAGTATGAAAAGTGTTTTCAACCAGGGGGAGAGACAACCCCATTTGTTGAGCATCGTATCAATACAGGTGATAGTGCTCCTGTTGCTGTACCACCTTATCGAATGACTCCTGCTAGAAAAGAAATTCTTAAGAAGGAATTAGATAATCTTCTAGCTCAAGGAATCATAGAAGAATGTGAATCACCTTATGCTTCGCCTGTGGTCCTCGTACCAAAACCCGATGACAGTGTAAGATTATGCATAGATTATAGAAAATTAAATGAAAACACAGTAGCAGATAAATATCCATTACCTCGAATGGACGACCTTTTACATGAAGCCAAGCATACTCCTTACATGTCAACTATAGATCTTCGTTCTGGGTATCACCAAGTCCAAGTCTACCCACCAGATCAAGATAAAACTGCATTTGTCTGTCCTTATGGAACTTATCGTTTCTTAAAAATGCCTTTTGGACTAAGAAATGCTCCTGCCACGTTTCAAAGATTGATAGATCAATTTAGAAATGGTCTTAAGGATGTATTTGCTTTATCGTACCTAGACGACATCATCGTTTTGTCAGAAACATTTGAGAAACATCTCTTAGATCTTACAGCTGTGTTCGAGAGACTCCTTGAATTTAAGTTAGATGCCAAACGCGAAAAATGCCATTTTTCTTGTGAGAAAGTTAAGTATCTAGGACACTGGATAACTCCAAATGGTTTAGAAGTAGATCCAGGCAAAGTATCCGCGATTAAAGCGATACCTCCACCAAAAAATGTTAAAGAAATTCAGTCCTTCTTACAAACCTGTTCTTGGTACAGAAGATTTATATCAAATTTTGCTGATATCTCAAGACCTCTTAGCAATCTTACGAAAAAGAAAGCCACTTGGAAATGGGGAAAAGAAGAACAAACAGCCTTTGAAACTCTAAAACATTGTCTCATGACATCTCCAGTACTGAAGCAAGCTGATGGAACCAAACCATTCATTCTACGTACTGATGCTAGCAACTATGCTCTTGGTGCTGTACTTTTACAGGGTACCGACAAGACCTCTGAACACCCCATAGAATATGCTAGCCGTCTTCTTACAAGTGCAGAAAGAAATTACTCCACTACTGAACGCGAGGCTTTGGCTGTAGTCTGGGCCTTAGAAAAATTTCGTGGTTATGTGGAAGGCCAAGAAGTGATTGTAGCTACTGATCACCAACCTTTAAAATGGCTTCTCAGTCTTAAGTCACCATCGGGAAGATTAGCCCGTTGGGCACTACAATTGCAATCGTTTTTATTGAAAATAGAATATGAACCTGGAAAATCTAATGTTGTGGCTGACATGCTGTCACGTCCTGTGTGTAATCATCAATCTGCTTTCTGCGAGACATGCAATTTTGTTAGCATAGATATGCCAACAAGAAGCTCAAAAGATATGAGGGAAGCGCAGTTACAAGATGAAAATCTTAAAAAAATTATAGATTGCTTTGAAGATGAACAGAAAAGTGAAGATTTTGCCAATTGGACTGATAGAGGATTCCTGATGAATCAAGGTGTACTTTATCGTTATGCTCCTGAATCTGATGCCGAGGAAGCGCAACTGGTCATTCCAGTTCAAGAAAGAGAAAATATTTTGAAACTTCATCATGACGACCCCTCAGCTGGACATTATGGTGAAGCAGGAACCTATCAAAGAATTGCTAAGAGATATTATTGGACAGGCATGCGAGCCTTTATTTCTGAATATGTAAAGAAATGCCCAGAGTGTGCTCGCTATAAAGCAACAAATCAGAAACCTGCTGGTTTATTGCGAACACCTGCTTATGCTCAGCGGTTTGAAACCCTCAGTATTGATCTTTTTGGACCACTGCCACCCAGTAAAGATGGACACCGATGGATTTTTATAGTGGAAGATTGTGCCACTAAATGGGTAGAACTATTTGCCTTAACAACTGCAACTGCACAAGAATGTGCGACTACTTTGATAGAAGAGATCTTCCTTCGGTATGGTATTCCAAGAAGACTGATAAGTGATAATGGTCCTCAGTTTGTGAGCGCTGTTCTACAACAAGTTTGTTATATTCTTGGAATAGACCAATCATTGACACCTTTATACCATCCTCAGGCCAATCCGGTCGAACGCAAAAATCGAGACTTGAAACCTCGAATAGCAATCCTTGTCGGGGATGAACACCGTTCCTGGATAGATAAACTTCCTTTCATTAGATTTGCCATGAACTCTGCCAAATCTGATACAACAGGCCAAACTGCTGCCTATCTACAATTTGGTCGAGAACTAAGAACAATCGATGATGTGGTAAACGATTTCAAAGCTGTTGTCGAAAATGACAATTTCGTTCCGGAAATAACCCCATATCTTAAACGACTTGCAAATATTTCGAAAGGTGTGAAAGAACGTGTTGAAATGAAACAAGATCAGCGAAAGAAATATTATGATAAAAATCGTAGACAAGTATATTTCAAGCCTGGTGAAAAAGTATGGGTTAACCTACACCCAGTGAGCAAGGCAAGTAAAAATAAAACAGCAAAATTTATGCCTAAGAGAGATGGGCCATACATAATTTTGACTCAAAAGTCACTAGTGACATATGACATTGCTAGTCTAGAAAATCCTACTGAACGAATTGGATCTTACCACGTTTCTGCCTTGTTGCCTTTCCAAGAATCTGAAACTATTCCAGTTGCACCCTTGAGAAAAAGAGGAAGACCAAAAAAGCATCCTGTTTCCTCACCGAGACGTAGATCGGAAACAGAGGGGGAGGATGTAACACGCGCTTTCCAAAGGAATAAAAAAAAAAAAAAATAGACTCACGCGTCACGTGACCTGAGCTTTGCTAAATTAAAAAAAAATGTAGTTGTAATATTTCTCGTTTAAAAAAAAATCTGGCAACACTAGTTCTATTAAAAAAATGTTCTATTCTTGGTAATGTTAAAAAGTTGGTTCATAGTGGCGTGCGCCAGAATTATGTAAAAGCTTTATTTGTATATAATGTGTGTACGTTAGTGTTATATTTGTAAGTGTCGTCTTTTCAAGTAATAAAAAGTTTATAAAGAAGAATGCAACCCCGAGATATTTATTAAGATAAGGTATCACTTCTTTCTTCTCTTCTACATTTGTAAGGCGAATTCTTACAATATGATAATTCATACAGGTGAGAAGTCTTTTGTGTGTGAGATATGTAGCATGAAATTTTCTCGAAAGGCCAGTTTAATCCGACACCTAAAAAATCATACTAGTGAGAAAAATTTTGTGTGTGAAATATGCAACAAGAAATTCTCTCAAAACAGTGACTTAAGAAGGCATCTGCTAGTTCATACTGGTGAAAAACCTTTTGTGTGCGAGATATGCAACAATAAATTCTCCCATAAGAGCAATTTAAGCGAACATATGTTAATTCATACTGGTAATAAATCATTTGTGTGCGAGATATGCAAGAAGAAATTTTTTCAAAAAAGTAGTTTAAGGAAGCATATTTTAATTCACACTGGGAGGAAAACTTATGTATGTGAACTATGCAACAAGATTTTTTCTCAAAACAGTTATTTAAGAAGTCATCTGATAACACATACTGGCGAGAAACCTTTTGTATGTGAGATATGCAACAAGAAATGTTCACGAAGGGGTGATTTAAATAAACATGTATTAATTCATAGTGGTGTGAAACCTTATATGTGCGATGTATGTAGCATGAAATTTTCTCTCAAGAACCATTTAATACAGCATATGTCAATCCATACTGGTGAGAAATGTTATGTGTGTGAGATATGCTGCATTAAATTTTCACGAAAGGGCAATTTAACCCAGCATCTATTAATTCATACTGGTGAGAAAAGTTTTGTATGTGAAATATGTAACAAAAAATTCTCAAGAAAAAGCTATTTAAACAAGCATCTGTTAATTCATAGTGGTGAAAAATAGAGATGAGTATGCTTAGAAAATACTAGAAATTTAGGGAAATCATTTTTCCATTGATCTTTTCCAAAGGATTATTTTTGAAATTGAAAAAAGTGAATTTTCATTTATAAAATAATGTATACAAAATTTAATGATTTAATAATTTTATTTATTTAGTTTTATTAATTTAGTTTAATAACTTTTTAATTCAAACTGTTAATTTATATTAGTGAGAAACATTTTGTGTGTGATAATGCAACAAGAAGTTTCCTTTAAAGTGTACTCTGAAACATCATCATTTAATACATGCTTGGGAGAGTTCTTTTGTATATGATAGCCAATAAGACATTCTCTTTTAAGAGCAATTTAAGCGAACATTTGTTAATTCATGCTGGTGAGAAATCTTTTGTATGTGAGATATGCAACAATATATTCTTTCAAAAGGTTGATGTATGCAAGCATTTTGTATGTTTCTTGTTGAAAGTATTTTAATTTAATCATGATGTCGGCCCGGGGCAATTGCCCCGCATGTTCCTGCCTTACTCAGGCCCTGCCTGTATGAATCTACTAAGTTCCTTAAATTCAAGATTCGCTTAATGATATGATGTAACTTTTAAATGTTAATAAAAAATGTTTGAAAGTTTTGCTTTCGTTTGCCCATTTAATGTGTCCTTAAAACTTTCCATCATACTTAAGAAATGTTAGACTTTGGTTTAACTGTCTCTCATCTGTTTTTGGTCTCACTATTTAGAAATTAAAAGGATTACGATGCAATTGGTGTATGATAGTACTATGCCATATTCGATATTCAAATTGAATTGCATAGCTTTTATAATTCGTTCTCGGAGACATGCAAAGTAATTCCGATTTATATTATGGTCTATGGGAAAAATCGTTTGTGATTGATTTCTCTTTATTTAAAGAATTTATTGAATGAAATAAGTACGTGTATCTGAGATTCATTAAAACATGCTTTTTATGGATTAGGGACTGAAAAAAAATTATTATTCATTAACATGCCATGAACTGCCAATTATAAGCTCTCTGTTTTTTAAACGCAAAAATAGTTCAATTTGGAAAAGCATTTAGGAATAAGCTTCCTTTGGTGTGTAACTGATAAAGTTCATCTTGAAATCCCCAGAAATACACTCAGAATTGTCAAAATAATAGAATTTTTTTTTAAATTGCTATTTTTAATAACGCAAAAACATCAACAAAATCACGTGATTCAGAAACGCGACGGGATTGGTTGTGACGCCATTTGCCACGAAATGGAAATGTTTACATTTAGCGCGTGTACTTTTACCCATTGCTTTCACTATCTGCAATCTTGTTTTATCTGCTCCTTAAAAGTTATTAAACGTTATCAATTTTAAGTTTGTGAAAAAGTAAGATCTAACTTATTTCAACATAAAATACATCGTTTATTTTTAATTTTTATTCAAAATATTATTTGAAAATGTCGATTTCTGCCGGATTTGTGAAAGGGCAATCAGACAATGGACCACTAGCATTTCTGACGTCAAAGAACGTCACAACAGATTTCAGCTAATCAGCTTCTCTATTTATCCCACAAGCGTTCACCAAAAGCCAATCAAATACTGCAACGCTTGTGGGAAACATTGGAAACTCCGCCCCGTGCTAATGCTTTTTCCATGTTTGCTTTTTTAGGAAAGAATTCCGATTTCGTCAGTGCAGAAATTCGAGGAGTTAAAACTAAAAGTTATGTACCTATTTTTGTTCTACATTTATTTTGATTTATTAAATAATAATAAAATTGAAAGGGAAGATTAAAAGTTGAAACAGTAGTTTGATTGTTGTTCTTGAAATGAATTATTTTTCTTATTTTACGATAGTTTAGTTTAAATGAAATTTTAATTATTTTACAATGCTGATACACTTTATTTGCTATAAAATGAAATATTGAGAAATGAGAAAAGCCTTTTATTTAGTTAGTACTTAATATATTTTTTCAGAGTAAAAACTTGAGCAGAAAAGAGAAGACTATAATAATATATGAGGAAAATTTAAACTATTACAGTTAAATGTGTCCTATAGAGGGTTTTTTTTTATATTAATTTTAGCAAGCTTTAAAAAAACATTTTTACCCCCTTCCAACACACACACACACAAAAAAAGTTTAATAATAATTATATGGGAGTATTTGATGGCCTGTTTATATTTTTATAAAATATAACTTAAAATTTTTATTTAGTACATACTATAATAATAATAATCATATATATTATAAAGCAGAAGTTCTGAAACTTCCAAACGAGTGTTTTCAAAAACTACTCGATGGATATTTTTGCAGATTATATCATTCGATAGGAAATATTTTTGCGGAGGTTTATGATACAAATATACAGGGATAACTCTGATTTTTCGTACTAAATTTCGTATTTTTCGGTTATTTTTGACGGAAGGGTTGCAACAACTAATTTTTTGGCGATAATTATACTTCAAAAAAGAGATGAAATGCTTTCTCTAATGGAAAATAATATAAACATTTCGGAAAAAAACCTGTTAATTCATTGATTTAAAATAAATAATGATAAAAAGAAAAAAATCAGTTTAATTCAAAATAATATTATGAAAGGAAAAAAAAAAGAATATTTATAATATTTAAAAAGTAACTCAATATGAAAGAAAGTTTTGAAGTGACACAATATTTGGCTATTTATTTATTTCGAGCCAGATTAAAAGAAAAGAACATCTCAAAAATTTCATTAGGTAAAACGTAAGTATTTTTTTTTTCTTTCTTTTTCTAAAAATATTTTTAAATCTTATTTTCCCGTTATGTGTTTTACAGAAGAAACTCGCAGAATTAATTTTTTTTTTAAAGGCTCTAATTGTTATTTGTATGTTGTTTCTTCAATTAGGTGTTTCAATTTACTTTTGTCGCCAATCAATGCTATTCTAAACCAAAAAAAGCACAAGATGGAGCGATGTTCTCAAGAACTATTTTCTCTCTCTCTATTTCTCTTTTAATGAGTGAGAGCATTTTTAGGAAAAATATTTACATTCAACTTAAATACATATATAGCAGTTAATACCACAAAAATGAATAATATTTAAATTTTAGAGTAAATGTCTTTCCACATACATTGATACTGTAAAATAATTTAACTGCAACTTTTAAAAAATTTTTTGGCACAGATATCTCATACGCACTACATTGGTGCGATTTGTCTCTTACGCCAATACTATATATACATCTGGGTAATTAACTGACGCCAAAGTGTCATTATTTTGCTTGATATGGCAACCCGGATATTATTGTCTGTTTATTAATAAATTGTCTGTTTACAATTTTTTTCTTTTTTCCCAATTATATAAACTATTTTAATCTAGGCACATTTGTCATAGATGCGCCACATTTGAGCGACTGCAATAAAATGGCGATTTTATGCCTCACTTAGTAACCTGGCTGTTGTTTATTTATTAATAAATTTTTATTTTATTTTATTTTATTTTTTAGAGGATATAAATAGTTTTGTTTTATAATTATTAACTAAACTTTTTAAAATTTATTGTTATTTTCTATTTAAAATAACAGAAAATAATTGTAAACTATTTATGTAACTGGTATTTGAAAACAAAATTTTCTCCGAATCGGCTTTAGAAGAAAAGAAAAAAAACGTGTGCGTGCCAATGTGGTGCGTATATGTCATGTATATATTTTTTTCACTATACTACAGGATTTAAACATGCTGTATAAATAACGATTATTGTTTTTTTCCAAACATATTTAGCACAGATATTATATACGCACTGAGGTATGTGACTGTCGCCAAAACGGTGTTATTTTGTCTTATATGGTAACCCAGCAATAGTTGTTTCTGTATTAATAAATTATTTATTTTCAATTTCTTTTTAGAAATTCTATAAATTGTTTTGTGCTATAGTAACTTTTTTATTTATTATTGTTTTCGTTTTAAAATAATGAAAATAATTTTAAAAAATGCACATTTCTCCGCTATTCTAAAACGAGGATTTTGCCGCATTGGTATTGGAAGGAAATCTTGCAAATCCGGGTTTGTGCCGGAGTTTTTTGTGAAATATGATATTTTCAAATGTAAATTGAGTGCTACTTGATTAACACATCGGCCAGTTTCGCCAAACTATTCAAATTTACATAAATTCATTTTAAATAACGAAAGAACAATAAACCTAAATAAAAAATGCAAATTAAAGTCGAATTAAAAAGCACTTATGACGTAAAAAAATACGTGTATCACGTGTAATATCAATTGCTGTCATACTTACGATCATGGATTATTGACATTTATTCCTATAATCTGCTATTAATTTTTTTCTTGACAGAATAATCAAGTAGTACCGTACATTGTATAAACTCCAGTTAATATTACAAAAATATAGCTAAATAACTAAATTTAGGTGCAAATGCACACATCCATGTTGTAAGAAAGAAACACAAATGTCATATATGCACCACGTTGGGGTGATACATTTCTGGCGCCACTTTAACGGAAACTTCGTTTTCAAATGACAGATACATTTCTATTTTCTATTTTACTTTTCTATGCAAATGAAAGTAAATAAATAGTTCATTAATAAATTAAAAATGGAGCTGGATTACCATAAGAGGCGTAAAATGTTCATTTTGTTTCAATCACGCCAACGTGATGCGTGTATGACATCTGTATCAAAAAATGAATTTCACACATTCAAAAAACATTCACCTTATTTTTCTAAGGAAAACTTTATTTAACTTTATTTATTCTGCTGCATTCCAAAAACGGAACACTGTAACAGGGCCGTAGCTAAGGGGGCGTTATGGGCGGCTCAGCCCTCCCTAAAACATTTTGAGCCCCACCCCCCCCCCTGGAAAAAGTTCCAAGGTCACTAAATGTTCCGAAAATTCAAATGAAGTTCTGTTCAAAAATCTAATTTAGTTTTGAGATCCTTTCACAGTTTTGCAGAGTTACTAAATTATATCTAAAATACGTGTTTCAACACTCCCCCATCCTATTGGTACATATGAAGCTAATAGGATGTTTAATTTTGCACCAGTTATACATTCAAAATTTTCAACATCATATACTTTTCTTAGCATCAGTTTAATGAGAAACATAGTACCTACAAGAGGCATGTCAAACTCATGTATCACCATGGGCCAGATTTAGCACTGTACACAAAGTCGCGGGCCACATTATCAAAAATAAAGAAGCAGATTAATTTGATGACTGTCACAGAAAACGATAACTGTACATTAAAAATACAGCATTGTTTTAAAAAACAAACAAGCAAACAAAAATACATACAAAAAATTTAAAACTATTTATTGGAAAAATTAAAAACCCACACCAGAAAATATTTGAAAGTATTTATTAAGTAAAAATCTTGTCTGCGAAAAAAAGTTGCCCGCAGAGTGAAATTTCTTGCGCCTATATTTTCAAGAATTATAAATATAAAGTTAATAGGCAAAATTAGCGATAGCCATCGATCATGGGGCCACAAAATGAGGAACAGTGGCTATTAAAAAAATACTTGTCGGTGGCTACTGATGGCTACGGTCTACGAATGAAAATTTGTTAGTTTAATGAAAAATTTCTGTTATAGCAACACATATTGAAATTATAAATTTCATGCGATTATTGAAATTTCTGGTTATAACATGAATATTTATAGAAATGCTTATGCATATTTTTATACTGATTTACTATTCTGGACATCCTTTATTCTAACTTGAGCGATCTCGAGTTGTGTGCAAATGCATCCAATAGTTGTCTTTAAAAGCAGATGGATTACTTTTGACTGCCGCTGGCTGATTTTTTCGCACACTAACCTGCAGGTTTCACTGCAGCATAAGCAATATTTAAATTAATATAATTCTACAAATAAAACCCAGTTTTGAAAAATTAAGTTAGGATTAATACTCTCAAAGATTATACACCTATACATAATAACATATTTTGTATCAGGTTGGAAAAAGCATCTTTTTTTAATATTTTTAATAAATTACAGAGAAAACAACATTACAATTTTACCCTTTTGTCGGGCAGTCAGGGGGTTAATATGTTTCAAGAGCACATTTTTATCAATAAAGTTTAATTTTAAAATCTATTTATTTTTCCAAATTATTTCTAGATATTTGTGGGTTTTTCGAAATATTTGTGAGTAAATTCTTGGCAAACTTCAACAAAGTTTCTACATATCAAACACAATTCTTCAGTCTTTGAGTGTAAAAAATTATTTCAAATTTACTTTTATGAATCTGCGATGTTATGCCTTCATCATCAAGAAATATAAAGATCACACAGGGATAATTTACAATGATACGTTTATTAATCTTTAAGAATGAAATTAATTAATGAGCTTATGTCCAAAATACTCGCTTTCGACTATGCATTCAGCCAAATAATAAAAACAGGGTAAAAATTTTTTGGTTTTGTTATTACTATTATTATTATTATTTTACAAGACGAGAAATCGTGTCCCTTTCCCTTTTAAAGCCATTTATTTCTTTTGTTTTTTTAGAGACTTTTAATTAGAAATTAGTGTCCTATTTTAATTGATTTTCGATACATTTTTAATATACTAACAAATACCACGCATTACTTTGTAAAGTCAGAGTGAATCAAATAGAGCAATAAAATAATGTATTCGTTTCAAAATAAAACACGTAGCAAATTATTAGGGGGGGGGGCATAAAGCGTTTACACATATATATATATATATATATATAATTTTCAGATTAAGATATGCTCTTCTTAACTTTCTTATTGATTACTTTTGCATACCCTATCTCCTGAATAGGAAATTTTAAAATGAATTACATTCGATCATATTCAAGACTGTATATTTGCATCTTTTATGCCAAACTGTTAAAAAAATTTCATACAAAATAACAACCATTAATTTAAAAATTTAAACTTTTCTTCATTTAAATGGGGATTATTAAATTTGATGTATGTCAATACCTGCCATTAAATGTAACGAAGATTAATATTCTGAAATAATAATACAGATTTTGAATAAAATCATTCTCCAATTTTGCAACGCTGGAATATTTGCAATGCAAAGTGATTTTTTGCATCAACTAAGAACTTAATCAAAATACGAAAATACCAAAGGCTTAGCGGGCCACACAGAAGTTCCTGGCGGGTCAATAGTGGCCCGCGGGCCACGTGTTTGACATGCCTGACCTACAATGTGAATATGCACTAATTTATCTTTCTGCACTAGAGCGAGAACAAAAAAATATGACCCCCCCCTACATTCCCTTGAGCCTCCTCCCCTATATTCCCCTTGTCGCGAATTACATTAATATTTATAATTGCTTTAGTGTCCGCACTCTCATGGTGACTCCATGGTCGTGGTTTTATTTTTCGCAGATGATCACGAGCAATGATAAAAAAGAGTAGTAGAATTCTTGTGGAATAAAGTTTGTGTTAAGTTTTAAGTGAAATGTTTTGAAGCTTCATTTTTTTGTAAGATATTTAAATTATTTTTCACACGTAAAACGACGATGTCTGTATTATCGGGTAGATTTTATAGCTTCGATTTCGCATTGTTTGCGATATCTGGCGTCCGAACTAATAGGGACGTGTGAAAAGTAACTGTTTTTTATTTGTTAACAGAAGTTGTCATTGGAAAAAAATGGATGCTTTGAAAATCAAAAGAACTCCTCTTAGAGCTGGATTTACGAAATCTTATAACGCTTTAAATGAAGCTTTAAACGACGCAACTCCAGATACTAATTTAATAGAGAATTTAATGTGTCAACTGGAAGATAAAAGCACAAGATTGCGAGCTGTAGATGAAGGAATTTTGAATTTTATGTTGACAGAGAAAGTTATAGAAAAAGATTATTCTAAAGAATTTGAAGCTTGCGAAGAGTATACAGAAAAATTTATTGCTATAAAGCAAAAAGTAAAGACATTTTTGATGAAGCCTATCGAAGAACAACTCCGATCGCAGAATTATACGGATGTTGAAAGAACACTGTCGCGACCACTTCGCTTACCAGAAATAAGTTTACAGCCGTTTGATGGCGATGCAAGATTATGGTTAACCTTTTGGAATTCATTCAGTAAAATTCATGAAGACACCACTTTAGATGACCATTTGAAATTTGTTTATCTTTTACAGGCGATAACGCCGAAATCCAAAGCAGCACAGATAGTAAATAGTTATCCAGTTTCAGCTGATAATTATCCAAAAGTAATTCTACATCTGAAAGAAAGGTTTGGCAGAGAAGATACACTTATTGAGATATATGTTAGAGATCTTCTTCAATTAGTTTTAAATAATAATCGATCATCAAGCAAGAATTTCAATTTATCGTCGTTATATGATAATCTAGAGACAAAACTTAGGTCTGTAGAATAATTAGGTGTCACAGAAGAAAAGTATGCCAGCATACTTTTCCCACTTGTAGAATCTTGTCTACCTCATGATGTCCTTAAAATCTGGGAAAGACAGCGTGAGAAGACTGCTCAAGGTAAGAATCAATTAAATTCTATCCTTGATTTTTTGAAAAATGAAGTTATTGCGGAAGAGCGGGTTCTTTTGGCTCATTCCAATCTTGGTTTTGAAAACCCAAAGAAATATCATAAATGTAATAATGAATATAATTCAATGCCAACTGCCACAGATTTATTTATAAATAATAAGTCTAATAAGAATTTAGTTAAAAAACGTGAAGATTTGTGTATATTTTGTGACAGGTGTCACTTATCAGAAAAATGTTTTAAAGCTAGTTCGCTTTCTTTTGAAGAGAAACGTAACTTGATTTTAAAGAAAAAAGCTTGCTTTGTTTGCCTGAAGAAAAATCACATTTCACGCAAATGTAACTCTAAAATTAAATGCACGAATTGTGGTAAAAGACATTTTTTATATTATGTCAAAATGTTTTTAATGAAGGTGGTAATGTGTCGTTAGAAAGTCATAAACATGAATCAGGGAGTAGTGACACTGTTTTAACTACTCGAGCTTCGGATCCTACTGTGTTACTCCAAACTTTGAGTGTCCGTGTAAAGCACAATGGAAAAGAGAAAATCGTGCGTGGAGTTATTGACACAGGATCCGAACGTTCCTATTTATCACGAGATGTAATTAAATATTTGAATTATAAAAGTATTGGTGAAATTAAATTAATTCACACATTATTTGGTAATATTGAAACAAGTGAAACAAAGCATAATAAGTATAGAATTCACTTAAGTAGCATAGACAATAGTTATAAATGTGATATGCATGTTTTAGATGTTCCTGTTATTTGTTCTAAAATACGAAAAGTGCCAACTGGGCCTTGGTTATCAGAATTAAATAAATATGGCATTAAAATTTCTGATGTTGAAAATAGTTCATGTGAAACCGAAAATGAAATTAAATTATTGATTGGTTCTGATGTGGCCAGAAAATTACTCACCGGAAATATTAAAGTTTTAGAAAGTGGTCCGGTTGCGGTAAAAACCCATTTGGGATGGACTCTAATGGGAAAAATTCCAAGTATTAAATCAGAAACAAATAAGGCTGCTATGATTATTTCATCACTTTGGAACAATTGTTCCGTTGCTGATTTGTGGAAGCTGGATATTATGGGTATAACGGATCCAGTTGAATCCAAAACTAAATCTGAAATTCATGAAGAATCTATGCAGCATTTTAAGAGTAATATAAGAATAGATTCAGAAGGGAGATACGAAGTAGCATTGCCATGGGTGCTAGATAAAGCTTGCTTACCTAACAATAGAGAATTGGCCGAAAAGCGGCTTGCTACAACGAGGAAAAAGTTAATTAATTTAAATAAAATTGAGGTATATAGCGAAGTATTTGATTCGTGGATAAATGCAGGAATAATTGAAAGGGTGGTTGATAATAAAGAAACTAAAGTACATTATTTGCCACACAGACCTGTATTTAAAGAATCGAGTGAAACTACTAAAGTTAGACCAGTTTTTGACGCTTCGGCTCATGTTAAAGGTTCCCCTTCTCTAAATGATTGCCTAGATAAGGGATTAAATTTGATTGAAATGATTCCTTCTATATTGCATCGGTTTCGGAAATATCCTGTTGGTGCAGTATCCGATATAGAGAAGGCATTTCTACAAATTGGTATTAGAGCAGAGGATAGAGACTATCTGAGATTTATATGGGAAAATGGCATAATTTATAGACATAAACGTGTTGTTTTTGGAATCAATTGTAGCCCCTTTTTATTAGCGGCTACTTTGAGACATCATTTAGAAAGTGCGACTGAAAATCTTGCTTCTACAGTAGAAATTTTGAATGAATCGTTATATGTAGATAATTGTGTTTGCAGTTTCAACACAGTTGAAGAATTAAATAAGTTTATATTTGAATCCCAAACGTTACTATTCTCTGCAAAATTTAATCTCAGGGGATGGTTGTCAAATTATCCCATTCAAATTATTTCTGAAAATTCAGCAGCTAATGTAACACCAGTATTAGGTTTAAACTGGGATCTGGAAAACGATACCCTATCTTGTAAAATCGGTTCTATTGAGGAAAAACAAATTATTCCCACAAAACGAGCTGTACTTTCATTCGCTCAGAAAGTGTTTGATCCTCTTGGATTTACCTCTCCAGTGACTTTGCTCCCTAAACTTATTCTACAAGAATGCTGGAAGTTAAAAATTAAGTGGGATGAATTACTCCCAACTAATTTGGCTAAACAATTTTTAAAATGGGTGCAAGGATTGAAGATGATTTCTGACATCAAATTGCAGCGATGGATGTATCTTGATAATTATGAAAGTAATGATGTAGGCCTTCACATATTTTGTGATGGAAGCAAACATGCATATGCTACTTGCATTTTTCTAAGAGTAAAGAGAAAAGATAAAATCCTGGTAACTTTCGTACAGTCACGTGCAAGAGTAGCTCCCCTTAAGAACATAACGATACCCCGGTTGGAGCTTTTAGCATGCTGCATTGGAGCCAGGTTGGGAAGTCGAGTTATATCTGATCTACGAATTCCAAATTTAAAGATATTTTATTGGTGTGACTCAACTACAGCTTTAAGCTGGATAAAGCGAGACGAAAGATGGGGAACATTCGTTTGGAATCGCGTAGAAGAAATCAGATCCTTAACTCAAAAGAACCAATGGCGACACATTGCAGGAAAATTTAATCCGGCAGATATCCCTTCCAGAGGTTGTTCGATTGAACAATTTTTACAACTGAGATGGTGGGAGGGACCGGATTGGTTGGCTCAACCTGAATATACTTGGCCTCAAAGTGTCGAAATTCCCGATGAAGAAATTATTAACTCTGAAAAACGGAAAAGTGTCGTTTCAGCAATGAACAAGAACACAGAATCTAGTGATTGGTATTATCGACGGTTTTCATCTTTCAAGAAAATTATAAGATTGATCGCCTGGATTTTAAGATTCTTAAACAATTTAAGAAATCCTAATTCAAAAGAAGTTTCTGAACTTACGTGTTTGGAATTAGAACAAGCCGAAAGAAAATTGATAATTTTGATTCAGAAAGACAGATTCAACGAGAAGAATAATCAGAAAATACGTAGCTTAAGACCAATCCTAGATGAAGATGGTATTATAAGAGGGAAAACGCAAGTTATTTATAGAGAAGATGCTTTCAATTTTAAATACCCTGTTCTTTTGCCTTCTGCCCATCCTGTAGTCCATCGCCTGATCTCCTGGAAACACCAAGAGCTTTTGCGTGCAGGAGTGGCTCTTATGATGACATCGTTACGAGAAGACTACTGGATCGTAAAAGCTAGGAAAACTATTCGAGCAGTAGTACAGAAATGTGTAGGATGCAGAAGATTTAGAGCCCAAAAGATGCGCCGGAAATTTAACCTACCTACCGCTGCCTGGTGGGAGCGATTGATACAAATGGTGAAACGCATCCTGAGAAAAGTTCTAGGTAGAGCTTCATTATCCTACGAAGAACTGCTCCCAATTTTCTGTGATTGTGAACAAGTTGTGAATGCTAGACCTCTAACTTATGTTACTGAAGATGTGAACGATCTAGCACCGTTAACACCATCAATGTTTTTACAGGACATAAGATCTTCAGATGTGAGAGATTTTGATGCAATTGACGCGCAAGAATTAAATAAAAGAGTTAAGTATAGGCAACATGTTCGAGAACACTTACGTAAGCGATTTCGTATTGAATATTTAGGACAATTGCGCCAGCAAAGTTCTTTGCAAAAGAATGTCAAGCAACTGACCTTTGGTGATGTACTCGTAGAGTCTGATAAGAAACGTGCCTATTGAGTTTTAGCCCGAGTGCAAGAACTAATTTCTGGTAAAGATGGCCACCCAAGAGTTGCACGATTAAAAATTGAAAATGGTGAACTTTTGAGACCTGTCCAAAAACTGTACAATTTAGATATTCCAAAAGAACTTTCTAGTGATCCAGTATTAAGAACGAGAAGTGGCAGAATAGTGACTGTCCCAAAACGTTATTAACTCTAAATACTCTTTCAACAAAAAACTTTATTCTTATTTTTTAGTATATTTCATAGTGTTAATTTGAATTTGTAATAATATGTTTAATTTTATTTGAATTTTGCAGAAGAAAATGTTTATTTACCTGGTTTTGAGAAATGTAATATTGTAAGAATTGTATCTTAGCACTGTAATGTAAGTATTAGTCATATTTTATTTTATATTTTATTGTACCCATTGTTGAGTTTATCTGTCGAAAACTCAAGGTGGGAGAATGTCGCGAATTACATTAATATTTATAATTGCTTTAGTGTCCGCACTCTCATGGTGACTCCATGGTCGTAGTTTTATTTTTCGCAGATGATCACGAGCAACACTGTAAAAAAATTGACCCATTTGCTGCATCGTCACTCCACCGCTTTTATAGAAAACGATTACTTTACTGTGTTATGGAGCATTCTCATTGGTCACAAAAGAGATATTCTGTAATAGCTGTGGAGTGACGCTGCAGCAAATGGGTCAAATTTTTAACAGTGAATGATAAAAAAGAGTAGTAGAATTCTCGTGGAATAAAGTTTGTGTTAAGTTTTAAGTGAAATGTTTTGAAGCTTCATTTTTTTTGTAAGATATTTAAATTATTTTTCACACGTAAAACGACGATGTCTATATTATCGGGTAGATTTTATAGCTTCGATTTCGCATTGTTTGCGATACCCCTGACCCCCCCCCCCCCTGTCGTACACTTCTAGCTACAGCCCTGCACTGTAATAAATTTGTTAAGAGCAGATGTACGTTGCGAAATATAATATAATATTGATAGAGGATGTATTAAGTTTTCCACAGATACCCATATTCTCAATGAGAGGTTTAGAGTTCAAAAACTATCAAATGAAAATGAATCACTTGAAAATTGTTTAAATTCAATTTTTAATCTCTGCGATCATAATGCTCGCTATTTTAGAAGTATGGTGAATAGACAATATTTAAATTGCTCTTTTCATAATTGCCTTATTTATCTATCAAACTCTACAATAAATGGTCAACTGAAATATTTTTTCTTAAAAGCCCGAATTTTATCGAATGCATAAGCTGATACAACAACATAATATTTTATTATTATTTTAATATATTTTGGCGTCAACGGGCATTGATTCCATTGTTGTTGTTTTTATTTTTGGCTCAGTTTTGCTTTTTCTAGCTCGCTGAGTTTTGCACTGATGAAGAATCTTGACAGTAGATTCGAAACAGCTGTTTGCTAACTTTTAATGCATTTTTGGTGCATTTATAATCGTTGATTTTCTATCTTTAAATACAATGGTGTTTTGTATGATTTTCAGAAATGTGAAAGAGCATTCGAGGTGAAGTTGCTTTAAAAAACACAATCATATTCAATATTTTGTTTGATTTGTGTTTTGTTTTGAAAAATAGACCAGCGCAGCGGGCTTAGCCTGCTAGTAATAAATAAATGAGCTGAAGTTGTGACATACAATATTGCAAACTATGAATAATTTTCTTAAAACTGTTGTACAACTTTTTAATACCATATTTAGGTCATTAAATAATGATCAGGAAATCAATCTACATTTTCAGATTTATTCAGCTTTCTATTGAAGAAACACAGATACAATTTTTGCTTGTTTAAATAATTTTCCTACAAAATTTATATTATAGTCAACACAGGTTTTATTTGGGTCACTAAAATTTGAATAGCTAGTTTTCATTTAGTTAATGAGTTAAAAATTAATCTACAAAATTATAAATTATCATATTTATAATCTGAATACCCTTTAAAATATTTTTAAATAAGATTTGCATTTTAGATAATATTTTTATATTTAAAAGTTCCTAAAAGAAATATGGAACAAAAATTATTCGCTTGACATAAATGTTTAATGGGTACTTTCCATATTTATAAATAAAATTTATTTGCAAAGCTTTAAATTAATGAATTCATTCTTTGACATTCACTTTTGCTCTATCTTTCAAAAGATTCCATGAAATTAAACTTTTTCCATCATGACCTTCCTTATTTATCCTAAAGCATTTATACGTTTATCTATACATATAATAAAACAGTAGGACCCGGTGTGTCTGTACATTGAAGATAATTGACAAAAATGGAGTCAGGGCGATAAAAGAAAACCAATGAAACACAAAAAAAAAAATTTTTGAATTTTTTGTCTGTCTGTCTGTCTGTTTGTTCGAGGTTATCTTCGTAACTACTGAATGGATTTTTATGCGGTTTTCACTAATGAAGAATGCACACTCCCGGGCAGTGTATAGGCTTTGTTTCATCAAAATCGGACAACAGACAAAAAAGTAACAAAAAGAAACAAAAGAAACTATTAGGTGCGCTGCTCACGTTTTTTAGTACATAACGTTTTTTAGTACATATAAAATCCAATAGATGTCACTGTGCGATTTTAAAACGCGCTATCGTTATGTTTTCGCCAGTCTACTTAAGTATGAGAAAGTTTCAAGCTGGCTGTCGTTCCATGTGGTTTAGTCGGTAGAACGTCAGTGCGCCATACTGATGGCCCGGGTTCGATTCCCAGCATGGAATTTTTTTTCACTATGTTGGCATTAACGCCTATAAGCAATTAAAAGAATTTGAAATATTGTATTCAAGGCGAATTTTCTCTCTGGGAAAATTTCCTTGCATTAATATGTCAGTGTAATTTTTTTTCGATTTAATTTTTTTTTTCGAAACTTTGTTTTTCTTAAAAAATTACAGTAAATATTTGATATTTCCCAACGTTTTTTGAATGATCGACTTGCTTTTTTTTTTTTTAATGTATGTCTGAACCTTATCTAACTACTTCTTCAAGATTTCTTTAGATAAACCGACCAGCGTAGCGGGCGAAGGCCGCTAGTTTATTCATATTTTTCATTTTGTCCTTTAAGTAAAAAATTCAAAATTTAATATTTTTTTAAGCCACCATCTCTCTTTTGCCTTAAATAAAAAAGCTTTTAATTTTTGTTTTATAGTCAGTAGCTGAAACACCAGAAAATATTTCAGCATCTATTATAGTGCTTTATCATTTATGGTCAGCAAAAATCATTACAAAATCTGTTAATCATTTCAAGATCTTATTCTTGATATTTTTTGCATACTCAAATTTCTTGTGCTGTTTGATATCACAGAGTCAAGTGATTAGAAAGTGTTCCTTATTAATAACAATTATTTTATTGCTACATATTTTGAAGAATCATTCTTAAGAATTTTTTTACATGTTTAACAATTTATATTATTTAAGTTCTGAAAATAAAAAAAAATTATGAGTTATTTAAAGATTATCAATTCTTCACTATATTATTTCTTAATATTTAATAATGTCACACAACATTAACATTATATTGGACAATAATCTTATTTAAAACAGATTTATAGCAAATGGCAATGTTTAGAAGGTTAGAACACCAGTAGCAGAAAATTCTCAAAGTGTCTGTGACAGTTATTTCAGGGGCAATGTTTGTAATATTTTGTATTGAGTAATAGAGCTAAGCATAATATGAAGCAAAATAAAAGTTTGATGGAAAAGAATCTGCAAAAGGGAAAAATTTTATGACACCGCCTCCCATCTTGAAAATTCTGCTACTGGGTTAGAACTCACCTTATAATTCACACAAACTATGAATATTAAAATTTCTATATATTAATATAGAACAAACATTTTCTTAACCCCTCCCCACCCTCCAACTTTTATTTTCTGGTGATGCTGCTAATTCAAAAATACTTTTTAAAAAACTCTAAATAAGTTTTGTTCAAAATGTATTATTTCAGTAAAAATTTGTTTCACAAGTGATTATTTTTTTATTAATAAAATCATACATTTTATTATTGATATCAAAATTAGAGGTTATTAAAAACTTGCATTATGATTACAGAATAATGAATATATAAACATTTAAAAATTAACTATTGGTTACTTAAAGGCACTTCTTAATGTGCATAAATAAAAATGAATGACTATATGTATGATACATAAATATTTCTCCCTGTTTCAGATGTGATTATTGACATTAATATTTTCCAAAAAAGAAAAAAAGACATTTATTAAAATTTTATTTAGATTCAATTAATAAAAAAACATACAAATGAAGAACAGTAGATGTAAGTTTACAAAAAATATTTCTAATATGTTAATATCAGAATAAAGTAAATTCACACACTCATTTATTTCATATATGCTGGACACTTGTATTATAAAGTTGGACATTATATTCAGGGAAATTAATCATTTCAGAAAAAGTTAACATAGTTATTATTATTATTATTATTATTATTTAGGAAACAATGAACGAATTAAATAACTATTAAAAAAAGATGCAAAACAAATATAAAAATACATGTAAGCTTTCTAATAAACTTTTAAAAAGTACACCCAACTATTTTAGAGCTGATAAACTTTATTAATAAATAGCAACTTTGTTTTGAAATATGCTATTAATTAAATTTGTTTTGCTGCATGCAATAAAATTTTATGTAAACAATTTACTCAATTTTATTTACTTCTTTTGGTAAAACAATTCAATAGGCCAGCCCAGAATAGCAACTTGTCTTTTATATGCTGAAAACCATAAAGAAAACAAAAATGGATAACAATGAAAAAAAAAATACTCTGGTAAACTGCTTCAAAAATCAACCAGTGGGCTATTCAAAAATATTCATTCTATAAGAAGTCTCTCCATCAAAGGAAAAGAAAAAAATCAGTTTTCTAGATTTATAGAAACCCTATATGTATGCTTAAGATTAAATTTAAGTTGGGGGGGGGGAGTTATTTTTAAAAATTAAATTAGTTATAAAATTTTAACAGTAATTTTTTTCTTTGTTCAGATCAGGGCGAGAAAATTATGGTGACAATGCAGTAGGCTATGTTCAAGTCAAACACGAAAATAATCTTTGCACAGTGAAAGCCATCATAACACCTGAACACAAGATATCTAATAAGGGATATCAGGTAACGGCAGTTTGCAATGAGGAAGACGAGGAAGTGCTGTTTGTACAGTGTGAAAGTTGTGCAGCTTCTTTGGGTGAGTATAACAGTTTACATGTGTATACTTTCAAATTTACTGTTCAAAATTTCTTTTCATTTAATATATAGCCAACTAGTTTTAAATTGTAATTTTCTTTACATCAAATATCTGTTAAGTGTTCAAATGATAATAAAATGATTAATTATCATTATTTTGTCAAAAAAGTTACAGTTCAGTGTAAATAATCATGCTGGTGCGAGGCACTCTCATCTGCAAATCAAAACCACAGCTAAATCCCATGTTAGACAAAACATATATGCTAACATATGACAGCAGAATGATAATTTTTTCCACTTAGAAACATGCCTGTTCAGAATATTTTTACAAACTTATGTATTTACTTATTAAAATAGAAATAAAGCTGAATTCTATAAAACATTTTACATATTCATATTACTGAGTAGAAGGTTTTTTATACCATTATTCATTACTAGTTATTAATTTTGTGATTTACAAATTATTTACAAACTAATTTTGAATTATTCTGTAATAATTCTCTAAACAGCAAATTTTTAATGTAGAGGGAACCTAAACAAGCATTCTTCGTTATAGTTTATTCTTATATATATATATATACTTGGCCAAAAGTATTTGCCATCCTATTAATTCTTAGAAATCTCTTATCTGTTGAACTGCACTGAGTCTATTGTTAACTAAGACACCTGTAGAGGTTAAAATGAGCCAATCAAAACAACACATCATATCATAAAACCATAAACACAATAGAAGTGACTCTATTCCCAGGTAAATGAAATTTTTCAAATGTGTCAGTTTACCACGATCTATCGCAGTGTGTACAAGTGTCGGTATATTATTGTAAAATTGTTGTTGCTTTCCTTTAGGCAGTTCATAAAGACTAGAAAAATGCCCAAGTGCCGTGAATTGAGTAAAGAAGAACGTTTAAAAATTCAAGTGTTAGCTGAAGAAGGCAAAAATAAAAGTGAAATTGCGAGGATCATGAAATGTCCTCATAGTACTGTGAGATATACCCTGAACCGCTACAAGAAGACCAAAAGTCACGAAAACATGAAACGAAGTGGAAGGAAAAGGGTTACATCTGATAGAGAAGACCGCCATTTAATACGAACCTCTTTGAAAAATCGTAAGAAAACATCTTCTGAATTGGCTGCCGAATTAAGTGAGACGTTGGGAAAAAAGATTTCTGCTAGAACTACAAGAAGAAGACTCCTAGATGTAGGACTCAAAGGTTGCAAGGCAAGAAAGAAGCCGTGGTTGTCTGAGAAGAACAAAAAGTTACGTTTGCAGTGGTGTTTAGAACACCAACATTATACCGAGGAAGATTGGTCCAGTATCGTGTGGTCGGATGAATCAAAGTTTGAGGTACACATGTTATTTGAACAATCATAACATTATTTAATCATGTTTGAGACATATTAATGTCAGTGCTTTATTTTTAGACTTATTTTTTTTAAACTTATTATTTTATTACATTTCAGGTATTTGGTACTGCAGGTGCCACCTACGTAAGACGCAGAATTGGCGAAGAATTCAAGCCGGAGTGTGTGGTGCCTACTGTAAAACACGGCGGAGGCAGTATTATGGTGTGGGGCTGCATGTCTGCGTCAGGAATAGGAAAAATGGTCGTGTGTGAAGGCCGAATGGATTCGAAAAAATATATCGAAGTGATGGAAACAGCATTGGAACCCTCTTTAGACATGATGTTCGGTGATACTAACCTAGATGGAGTCCGTTTCCAACAGGATAACGCGCCTTGCCACACATCCAGAGCCACCATGAGTTGGTTTGAGAAAAATGGCATAGAACTTCTAAGTTGGCCCCCTCAGTCACCGGACCTCAATCCAATAGAACATTTATGGTCGATTTTAAAGCGCAAAATAAGGGAACATTCAATTACTTCCAAAGAAACTTTAAAGAATTGTTTAATACAGGAGTGGAATGCTATAACGCCTGAAGAATGTAAAATGTTAGTTTCCTCATTACCCAAAAGAATTAGAGCAGTAATTAAAGCAAAGGGTTTCAATACAAAATATTAATGTAACTTGATCAATAAATGTATTTTAAACATATGTTTTTTTTATTCAATTCAAACTTCAAGTATTTTTCAAGTTTATTGTAATTTTATAAGGTGGCAAATACTTTTGGCCAAGGCTGTATATATATATATATATACCGTAAAATACCGTTAATCCGCCCCCCCCAAACGAAAAGAAAAATCGTACAATAGTTAGAGGGGGGCGCTTACACGGGATTTTTTTCGCGATCGTTCAACAAAATTTACAGGAATGAATCATCATGAAATGAATGAATCTTCGAAAGAATCATGAATTTTGATACCTTAAAAAATTTGGGTTTTTTTTTTATTTAAAAACGTAAATTCTGTCGAAAAAATGCAGAAAAATGGAGAAATTAGTAAAGAAAAGCCAAAACAAGCATGAAATCAATTAAAAAATCTTGAAAAAACGCACATTTCATCAAAGATTCATGATTCTTTCATTTCAAAATGATTCATCCCACTCTCAATCGCCTCCGAGAATCGGGAAGGGGGCGCTTTCTTGGGATTTTTTGAAAATTTCAAATTCTTTATAAAGTGGGGAGGGGGCGTTTGATCGGGAAGGGCGGATTAACGGTATTTTACGGTATATATATATCTTTTCCTGTTTCATGCTGAAATATTTAAAATATGATTTTAAACTGTAGTTTACATTATATCTTTTTTCTAATCATAAAAAATTAAAAAATAGGGGATATTCAAGTATTACATAAGCAGAAAAGGGGGGAGGCAAGTATCAAGAATTCTTATGTAAGCAGTATGCATAGAAGCAACTGCAGTATAACCAGGGCCGTAGCTAAGGAGGCGCTATGGGCGGCTCAGCCCCCCCCCCTAAAATATTTTGAGCCCCCCCTGAAAAAGATTCCAAGGTTACTCAATGAATTTCTGCTTCGAAAATTCAAATGAAATTCTGTTCAAAAATCTAATTTAGCTTTCAGACCCTTTCACGTTTTGCAGAATTACTAAATTGCATTTAAAATAAGTAATTCAACACATCCTCATCCTATTTGCACAAACGAAGCTAACATGATGCTTAATTTTGCACCAGTTATATACTCAAAATTTTCATCATCCTATATTTTTCTTAGCATAAAATGAAGTTATTACAACAGTTTAATAAGAAACATGGTACCGACAATGTGAATATGCACTAATTAATCTTTCTGTGTCAGAATGAGAACAAAAATATTATGAGCCCCCCCCCCCCCTTATAGAACGCTTCTAGCTACGGCTCTGAATATAACAACAGAAAGGTAAAGAGTGTGATGTAGATTCTGTTTATGTTGAACAATTTAAGAAAAAAGTTGTGGATTAAACAAGAACAGGAAACACTCCAGCCCACAACTACATTGGAATAATAATAATAGACAATGTAGAAACATGAATTCAAAAGATCTTCGTCACTATATCAACTATGAACATCAAGCACATATTCCTGCCATTCTTTTTAAAATTTTTAAATATGTACATAAATAAATTAGGATCAGTTGTATTTCTTAAAATTTTTTTGGTGATGTTATTGTTGTTGAATGTGATAAATAATAATATATTAAAAACTATTTTGTAATTCTCTGATTTGTTTAATACAATAGGTGATAATATATTAAAACAATTTTGTTTTCCATTGATACCACAACACCTTTTTATCTATTTATGAAAATTTTCTGGATTAATAAATGTAATTTATCACTAATTTATCATTCACTTTCTGTCATTTTTAATGGGGGTTATATACTAGTAAACAACAAAAAGCATGTTAAATTAAAAACTATCCTAATTACAAATCTGTATATTTCATTTATAAAAGTACTGTATTATCTCCAAGAATGTTAATATTTTATTATGATTATATGAGGATGCAAACATGCCATTGCATTTCTAACATGGCTTCATCGACGCAGTGAGGAACCAGCAGTCACAGAAACTGTATGTTACTGGAAAAAATCAAAATTATCACAAGTTGGAAAGTCTTTGAAATTCATTAAAGGAAAAGACCTTTCTAAAAAGCCAGTAACACTACCATATCAAACACCTGGCTCATTTCTGTCAGAAGTTTTGCAAACAAGCAAGGATATTGGCAGAATTGATACAGTGCTTACGAAGTATACAAAAGAACTTCCTTTAGATTTACTATCAATACACCAATTAATTTTGAGCTTCAAACAAACAGTGCAAGATTCATCAAAAAATGCAGATGGGTTTCTGTTATACTGTGCGAGTAAGATAACAGAAGCTATCTGTTTTGAAGCAGCAGAAAAAACCACTCAACAAAGTGACTGTAAATTATGTCATGAATTGCGCTATGGCCGAATAACAGCTTCAAGAGCATACGAGAGTGCTCATTGTCAAACACCCAATGGGTCTCTTGTGGAGAGCATTTTAGGGGCATCAAGCCTTAAAGACACAAAAGCAATGAAACGAGGCAAAATGCTAGAGAATGAGGTGAGAAAATTGGTAGCAAAAAAACAGCTAAAAATATTAAACTGTGCGGTTTTCTCACCACAATAGAACATCCAATAATGGGAGCCTCACCTGATGGAATATGCGATGAATTCATACTTGAAATAAAATGTCCTAGCTCTGAAAAAGCTATGAATAAATATATTTCGAGAGGAATACTTGCAGCAAAATATAAAGCCCAAATACAGCTTCAGATGCATTTTGCAAAACAAAAAGGGCTATTTTGTGTAGCAAAGTACGACTTTGAAACATCTAAAGAAATATCCATAGTATTTGTAGACTACGATCTAGACTATTGCACTAAATTGATAGAAAAAGGCACAATTTTCTGGAAAGATGCAGTATTTCCAGTATTACAGTAAATAAATTTATCCATTTATTATTTGATTAATTTGTGATTTGATTTATTTCTGCTATTTAATTCTCATTAAAATGTTTTGAAATATTTCAATCATAAGAACAATTTTGTGATAATTCAAAAAATTTTATTTTAAATACTTGCTATTTTTTTTTAAACAAACAATTTAGAAATTTGCTAATGAATATAAATTGAATTTCAATACCAGACTTAAATCCTGAAAAATTTCTAATTATTACTTTCACTAAACAATTTACAAATATGATACCGTAAAAAATTTCAAAAATCTTTAGTAGGAATTTTGGGAATATTCAGCTATAAAGTAATGTATAAAAATCTATAATGTATCTATCTGTATGTATATATAAAATCTCTAAATGTATATACATAGATAGATAAATGCTATTTTTCAAGATAACTTATCAATTAATATAAATTAAATCAACATAATGCATAAGTACTATTTTAGCTTTTGGAACATGTTCAACTATTGCAAAGATGCAAATTTTTATTACAATTTTAGGGATCATTGAAAAATTTTTAGGGCAAATGTAACCATTAAAAATAAGAAAAATTCTGCTTTTAAAATTCAACTGCTTATAACAATCAAAAATTATTCTTATATGCAGGAGTTACTGTTTAAACATATTAGCACTTAATGTTAAAACTGTTGTTAGCTTTCGTTTTTTCAAAACTAAAACAAAATCACTTCACCTTTTTCATTCACGTATAAAAACATTTCATATTTATTTACTTAGAACAGGTGTCACAAATAAAAATTAAATTAAAAAGTTGACATGTTTCGGTTCATTCATAAGAACTGCATTCATAATACATAAAATCAGATTTTATTACAGTAATTACAGCACATTATTTTCAGATCTGATTTTGTGTGTTATGAATACGGTTCTTATGAATGAACCGAAACATGTCAACTTTTTAATTTAATTTTTATTTGTGACACCTGTTCTAAGTAAATAAATATGAAATATTTTTATATTAGCACTTAGCCTATTTGTAAAGAATTAATGCAGCAAAACGAATATTAGGGTGGGGTGCGATGCAGAAAGTTACAGCAAGTTGACAATTCAAAACTTATGGAGAAAAAGATCTTTTAAAGTTGCATAATGTTATAATAACAACAAAAATTTTAAACAAAATAAAATTTGGTACTTTTCGGTTAGCTGAGTGCCAATCATATATACATTTATGTGGATATAGTAGACTCCCTCAAATCCGCACATCTTGGGACTAGAGGTTGTGTAGATTTTAGAATTTTGCGGATTCAATCATTTTGAAGGTGAAATCAATATTAACAAAAATTACAAATTAAAATATACATGGAATTGATATAAAACTAAAAAGTGCAGATTTTAAGGCTGTCGATTTGAGGGAGTCGACAGTACAGGGTGATTCAAAAAAGATGGGCAAAATTTTAAGAGATGATAGTACACATCAAGACAAACAATATTTAAATAGGAAACCAAGGGTCCCAAAGTCTTCCAAAGGAGATAGGTGCCATCAAAGTTTAGGGTCCAAAATTTGAAATGATTATAAAAAACGGAAAAATCGGTCGATTCGTTTGCAGTTTTCACGAAAACTATTCATTATGTCAGTATTGTCTTGAAAATAAATTATAAAGATGAATTTCGAAAAATGCCGATAGAGGGCGCTTTAGACTTTGGAGCAAGAATGGTTTTAGAGAAAACCGCAAATGAATTGACCATTTTTTTCTGTTTTTTTATTATCATTTGAAATTTGAACCTACCGACTCCCATTGAACACAGTTCAGTTTGCGCTACTTAACCACAGATTTTGAGATCAAAATTTAAGTTTATGTCAAAGCTTCTAAAAAAAATTAGTGAGACGAAAAAATAACGGTAAAAAATAGTTGTTCGTTGCTCCAAAGTCTAAAGCGCGCTCTATAGGCATTTTTTGAAATTTATCTTCATAATTTATTTTCAAGACAATACTGACATAAAGAATAGTTTTCGTGAAAACCGCAAACGAATCGACCAATTTTTCTGTTTTTCATAATCATTTGAATTTTTGGACCCTAAACTTTAATGGCGCCTATCTCCTTCGGAAGACTTTGGGACCCTTGGTTTCCTATTTAAATATTGTTTGTCTTGATGTGTACTATCACCTCTTAAAATTTTGCCCATCTTTTTTTGAATCACCCTGTATATACAATAACAATATGTTTATATACATATTTATGTATGTATGTATGTTTAACACTGGTGCTCAGCTAACCAAAAAATACCTAAAATTGAATTTAAAAAAAAAATTAACCCTTGATCAAATGATCTTGGAGATTGATTATGCCACAGGCAGTGATTACTGCATAATCTAATATAGAAGTTTGTTTTCTATCTATGCATGCATGTGGAGTTAACATCTTAAACTCTCGTAATCTGCCAATAACACGTTCTACATGTATGCGTAAAGCAGCAATTCTTTTGGATTCGTTGACCTCTTTATTTGTGCTTTTTGTGACGGAGGAGACTGATGGTGGTCGAACGAGAATACAATTTTTTTGTTGCAAAAGCCTGGAAATATTTTTAAATCCTCTATCAGCCATTATGCTTTTGCCCGGAATCAATTTATCTAAATAGCCACTGTTCTCAACAATAAAGACATCAGACGATCTTCCTCCAAAACTGTCAGATACAAATGAGACAAGGCCATCAGGTGTGCAGGACACTAAATACTTAAGTGTATTGCAATTATAATACTTAGACCAGGTAAGTGACTGATCTATTGGATCACTTGGCTGTTCAATTTCAATTTCAAAATAATCAATAATTGAAACTATCTGGCTATATCTGGAACGGAATGGAATAGGCAGGTGAGCTTGTATGTAATCTTCTTTCGGCCAGGCTATCAAATCTTGCATTAATGATGCAATGATCGGCAGGGACGTATTAAAGATTCTGCATACTGAGCTTACCGACAGCCCAAAATCAATTGCTAAAATTGCAAAAGATGGATGAAGGCGTATTTTTTAAGCACAATATATATGTGATTAACCGGCAATTCAGATCTATTAACTAATGATTTTATTATAAAAAAACTTGCTTTTGGTATACCCAGAAATAGTTTAGGTTCTTTTTCGATTGATAGTATTGTGCCTTCAGCCATATGTTTTTTAAATTGAGATTTTTTAATATCCTCTTCATCACTGCTGAAATTATCTGAATCTTCATCTATATCTGAACAATCGAAATCACTTGATAAATCATTATCATTTTCAATATCAGAATTGCTGTTGGAATCATAAATTTTTTGGCTAATTTTTTCTGGGGATATTGAAATACCAACACTTATACCTGTAAATGAGGTAGAACAGCCTACAGAAACTGTGTTATTATAAGTGTTGGTACCTTTGCTTCTAAAAGGTTTTTTGATGTTAACTTGAATCGATTTTTCTACCGATTTTTCTGCAGAAATTGAAGCAGGAGGAACACATTCAGGAACATCTTCGTCATCAGAGTCTTCATTGGAAATCGTTACATTCTGATTTTGTAGACTCTCGGATAACGCTTCCTGAACAAGATGAATGTGCTTCCTTTTCATCGCTCCTGTCCTTTCTTTTGGACACTGCACATTTTTTCGTTGACATTCAAAAATGTGAGGGATGACATCTGGTTTTAATCGTTTCTTCACATCTTTTGTTAACATCCACTGAAAATAATTTTCCATGTCTTCTGGTAACTGTAATTCAACAAAATAAAAAAAGGGGATTAATAAACTATAGTGTAAACATGTTTTCAAAATGCATTCTAAATATTTGAGTTTTATGTTTTATCAAAAATAAAAAGTAGAGAAGACAACAAATGTTTATTAAAAATATAACTCCTGTGTAAAATTTTTTAAAAAACAGAACCACCCTCTTCTCCCTCCACCTCGCTACAAATAGTGTTTGAAATGCTAGTTTGTTAAAAATTTTTCTATTTAGATTCCCTTTATGCTGACTACATTTTTTTTTTTGGGGGGGGCAGGATGTTCTGTTTAAAATTCTATTTTTATTTTAAATGTTTCTTTTCATTTCTCATCAGTCTAACTATTTTTGAAGATTAAAAACTATATTACACAGGGATATAAAAGGCGCCAGCAGTCAGTCTGTTACCTATCTTCCCCCCCCCCTTTTTTTGGTTAAATATTTTGCGTACAATTCTTGTTAGATGCTATTAAATTTTCAGTGAATAAAACTTTTAAATTTTACCGATGAGAAACTACCTATTGGCACCTAGATTTTTTGCACCTCTGAATATATAGTAGAAACTTCGGTACTTACGTATTAACGCCACCGCAGCTACAGATGTGGCAGTTTTTAAATACTGCAATTTACACCTAAAATTTTTGCGACAAATCATAAAACAAAACATGTTATTTAAAATCAAAACAGTTTTACAATTTATAATACTTTATTTAAAAGCAAAGTAGTCAATCAGATTTCGGTGGAAAATGCTCCGATATAGAGTTTAACGTAGATTCAAAATGAAATTGCATCTTGTTCTATTTCTGTCAAATCCCAAATAAGCATTTTCGTAGCACTAAAAAATGGCGTCGAAAATCAGCAAAGAACAAGGCAACAAGGATTCCAAAAGTTAACTGGGTGCGCATGTGAATAAGATGTCTCTTTATTGGCGCATTAGCACAACTTCTGCTGCAGTGGCACATAAATACATAACATAAATACCATGGCACATACATAAATACCGAAACTTCATACCGGAGATGCCCAAATAATTATTTAGGAATACTTTTTCTTTTCAGGATTATGAAAAAAATAATAATTTGGTATAAGACTACTAGTCTCCTTCCTGCTAGCAGAAAGTTCAAGTTAGGTGTCACACTTTTTTTTTCTTTTATGCAGATTCCTTTTCATTGAAACTTTATTTTGCTTAGTATTATATTTTGCTCTTTATTACTTAATGCAAAGAGTAAAACGCAAAAACCTGAAAGTTAAAACAAAAACAGAAATTTCATCAAAGAATCGAGAAAAAATAAAAAAATTCGTTAAAAAAATGAAAGAACAAAAAAAATTGCCGATTTTGCTAAAAAATCACGAAAAAACGACACATTTTGTGAAAAGACTGCAAAAAATTGCTATTCTTGTTAAAAGACCACAAAAAATGGCAAATTTCTTCAAAAGATATGGTTCAACTATTGTTGAAAGGCTGTGTTTTTTCAAATGCAGGGCAAGAAGGGCGCTATTTTTTGAATGAGTGACAAGAAGGGCGCTAGTTTTTGGATGAGGGGCAAGGGGGGTGCTATTTTTTAAACTAAAGGAACCCCAGAAACCCTCTGGAGGAAACTCTGAATGCATAGAATTCATATTAAAAAAAAGTCAAATTTTGTTCCTATATCTGAACTGAAAGTTTCATTGTTTATATCTGTAAATTATGCGCAGATTTTAGGGTTGCAGTTTTAACTGAGTCTAATACAGATGCCGATCAAGCTGAAGTTGGGCCCAGGGCCTGTTAAAAAGTTGCCCTCCCCCCTACCTCCCTATTCCCGGTGACACTTTCAGGAAAAAGTAGGTTTATTTGATGACTTTACAAAGCTGTTTGGGTGAAAGTTTCAAGTTTACAAAAAATTTTAACTTACAAGAATAATCAAGAAAATGAATTACCACCCACTTTCTCAAATAAGCATTTGTATAATTCACAAACATCTATGATCCACAGTTTATGTTGGAGAATAAATGATAGAATAAATGCAGAATAAATACCCAGGCAGCACATCCATATGGGCCCGTAAAGGCAAAAGTGGGTCAGGGATATAGATCTATAAGGGCTATCCATATGGGCCCGCATAGAATGTCCACTTTTTTTTCTATATGGGCCCATATGGGCTATTTATATATATCTATATGGATGTCTATGTCGATATATAAAGATATCTATAAGGATCTATGTGGATGCCTATGTAGATCTATAATGATATCTATATGGGCCCGCATAGAATGTCCACTTTTTTTTCCATATGGGCCCATAAGGGTTATCTTTATATATCTATATAGATGTCTATGACTATCTATAAAGATATATCTATATAGATCTATGTGAATGCACATGTAGATCTATAATGACATCTATATGGGCCCGCATAGAATGTCCACTTTTTTTTCCATATGGGCCCATATGGGTTATTTTTAAGTGTTTTTTTTGGGTTATTTTTGGGTGCATATGTCGATCTATAAAGGTACCTATATGGGTCTATTTGGATGCACATGTAGATCTATAATGATATCTATATGGGCCCGCATAGAATGTCCACTTTTTGTCCCATATAGGCCCATTTAAGCTGTTTACATAGATCATTAAGGATTTATAATGTGATCTTTATAAATTTCTAGGTCTCCGATTTATGAAGACACTTTACTTATTTGAAAACATCTGTTCCGTAATGTTAAACCTAAGTTTTTGAATTTCTCATTTAAATTTGAATATTTTTTAATGTTTTCTTTCTGCATTGTATAACTGAACTCAATGTTAAACCTAGTTCTTGAATTTCTCATTAAAATTTGAATATTTTAAAATGTTTTCTTTCTGCATTGTATAGCTGAACTCAATCTCTAAAGGGACCATTTTGTATTTTTTCAATTTGTTTGTAATTTTTTAAAAGTACTTTCATCTTCGAAACCGGTTCCGAAAGTGTAAATACCTTTACTAAAAAAAATTTGGTACCAAAATCCAAGAAGTAAAACTAGTGATATGATATCGACGTCAGTTTCCTATGCAGAAAAAGTCATTTTGAAAATATTTAAATTTAAACGAGAAATTCAAAAATAACCTATCCATAACATTACAAAGCCCATGTTTTCAAGTAAATGAAGGGGATTCGTCACTCATTTGAAAACATGTGTTTCATAATGTTAACTTTATGGACGCTATTTTTGAATTTCACTTAAATTTAAATATTTTTTTTTTTTACATATAGGATAGCTGAACTTGTTTTCTAATTGAACAATTTTGTATTTTTTATTTTATTTTATTATTTTTTTTTTTTTTTTGTTACAGATCTTCAGGTATTTTCATTTTCAAAACTGTTTTTGAAAATGAAGGTATTATCAAAGTATTATGGAATTAGCTGGAAAATAATCAAATTTTCTTTATCTACTTTATGTAGCTCAATAAATTTAATAAATGGAAATCATGTATGCACAGTACAGCCTGAGAATTTTGTCTACTGGATCATACAGTGTACATGCCATACACACTTCAGACAAATTTAAAATGTTACTTTTTTACTAAAATAAATTAATAAATCAACCAAGGTAGGTCACCAATGGCCCATTATCTTTATTTCTCTTACCTGTTTTGTGAAAACCAAAAAAGAGACGTTCAACATCCTAGTGATCTTGAAAGCTTCACAAATGCTGTAATGAAAGAGACTGACAACCAGGGATGTAGTGGAGGGTGTATGTCACATACCCTCTGGATTTTTTTAAGGAACACCGTATACCCTCTCTTTCTCAAGAAAGTCATAGTAAATACACTCTAGGGTATACCCTCTGCCTTGAGCATATACCCTCTGCTTAAAGTATATGCCCCCCCCCTTTTTTTAACGACTACACCACTGCTGACTACTTGGGGCAAGTGATCATGGCTATCATCCTCCATGCACAAAATTTCTCTTCTGGGGGGGGGGTCAAAAGCATCCCCAGATCTTGTGATTTTATGGTTAATGGAAGTACATTGTTACATATGAAATGTCTCATAATTTTAAACAATATATGTTTGCAATAAATTAATTTATATTTTTTCACAAATATGATTGTTTCTAAACAGTACATAATTTTCCAATCATCAAATTAAAAAAAAAAAAAAATACTATCAAATTTAATTTGTTTAAAACCCATATTCCAATTTACTTTTTATTTAAGTTAAAATAATTTAAGCATAATGAAAAACATTTAATGCATATAATTCAATTCCCAGAAGATTAATTTACATGTACTTACAACAATATAAACAATTCTGCACCTCTGACTGATATTCCATAAATAAGCACTTTATAAAATAAGAGCACAGTAATATCTTTGGCATGCAGCTAATATAAAAATATTGCTTTTCCATACTGTACTTACTTTGCTAACCTTAATTTACCAATGACAGGATTCTCACTGATGATTTTTTATTATTATTATTCAATATTTCTAAATAATAATTTACCTTGAAGATTAATTTGTTGAAATAGTGTCAGAGAGAAAATAATTACCAATGGCAGTCATGTAAATTTGAAATGAAAATGAAACAAACTAAATAAAACCAATGGCAGTCATGTAAATTTGAAATGAAAATGAAACAAACTAAATAAAATAGCAACACAATTCACTTGGTTTATGGTATGTTACTCCATTTATTGAAAATACAATTTATATATTCATATATATCTATTTCTATAACTATATCAGAATAGTTATCTTGTAACATAGTTCTATTTTTCATACAGTTTTAGATGGGTGTTGCACCCTCTCTGTAGTTTCATTTAGAAAAATGCATGCTTCGAGCCTCTATAAAAGGAGAAAAATTCGTATAAGAATCTAAAATCCTATGAGCAAGCACTCTGCTCTTCTTTACTTCTAGGAGAAAGTCAATAGATATAGTCATTTGAATATTTAAAAACAACATGTATCATTGCAGAAGAAAGTTCATGAAGAATAAACAAACATTCTTTTCCCTCTTCAAATGCATAACTTTAGATCCAGGATCATCAATGCAGGATTCTTCAGCTTCGTATAAATTTCAATCAAGATTCCATGTCAGGTACAATTGAAATGCTCCAAGCATCTGGTTAATGTCACCACCTATTTTTAAAATGTAATGATTAAATGTTTAAGATATAAAATTGTTTGTGCATACATAATTTTATCTAAAAATGAAGAAATATAATTGTTTTTAAATTACATTTCACACAACAGAAACAGTTAATTATAACAGTAACACTATCCATTTAATTTAGTTTTGCAAGGAAAAAGCTTCATTTGAAAAACTGATAAATTAAAAACCAATAAATTCACCAGGAACAGAATCTTCTTCTTCTTCTTCTTAATTCCAGCTTCTTTTTCAAATGTGAAATTGTGTTGGAGCAAGTAACACAACCACACTCAAGCCCAGTCAGTAAGTTAAATAGATGCAAATAGATACAATGACGCAAAAAATATGTATTCAAATGTTATTTTTGATTTTGGATAGCGTAGCCCAAAAGATAAATCTATTTATTCAAATAAATATATTTCAGTGCATTATATATATTCAGTGAAAGTGATGTATTTAACAGTGTATTGGAAAATGAAAAGTATTGTTTAGATATGAAAATGTATTTAGACAATAAATAAATAAATGGAATTTTAAAACATTGTTTAAAGCCTCGTCAAGGCGTCTCTTAAATTTTGATATCATATCTTTTAAGATACATATTTTGAATTTATGAAAGATGTAATTGATAAAACCTTAATGAATAAATTTTAATATATGTATATATTAATTAATAGCATAGCGTCACATAAATTTTGATATCATTAGTTTTAAGTCCCAAATTTAAAATTCTTAGATATATAAGATAAAGTGCTGCGTCACAAGCTTTTAACCCGTTCAGGGTTTTTTGTACTGATATATCTAAGATGCAAATAGATACAATGATAATAAATAGATGCAAATAGATACAATGACGCAAAAAATATGTATTCAAATGTTATTTTTGATTTTGGATAGCGTAGCCCAAAAGATAAATCTATTTATTCAAATAAATATATTTCAGTGCATTATATATATTCAGTGAAAGTGATGTATTTAACAGTGTATTGGAAAATGAAAAGTATTGTTTAGATATGAAAATGTATTTAGACAATAAATAAATAAATGGAATTTTAAAACATTGTTTAAAGCCTCGTCAAGGCGTCACTTAAATTTTGATATCATATCTTTTAAGATACATATTTTGAATTTATGAAAGATGTAATTGATAAAACCTTAATGAATAAATTTTAATATATGTATATATTAATTAATAGCATAGCGTCACATAAATTTTGATATCATTAGTTTTAAGTCCCAAATTTAAAATTCTTAGATATATAAGATAAAGTGCTGCGTCACAAGCTTTTAACCCGTTCAGGGTTTTTTGTACTGATATCAATACTTTTTTTAGGTTAATAATAAAAATATAAAAACAAAAAATTAAAGACTAATGCAAAGAATTCATATTCATGATTTCTGATCACCTTTAATTACCCCTCCCCCACCCACTTAAAAAAAGATATTTCATATTTTATTATTAATATATGCTATGCTACTTGATTTCGTTAAAAACAACTCTGTAGTAAAGTACGTTAGTATAAGATAAGAAAGTAATGTACATTCAGCATTGTATTTCTAAGAAAGGATTTCATAATCTATGCTGTATGTATCATTTCTCATTCTAGTTAACTATGTTTTTCTTTACACATGATGATACATATACTGCAGATGGATTAAAATGATCAGGAATGCAATATTCAGAATGTGCTGGAAAGTATTTCATAATCTATGCTGCGTGCATGATTCTTGTTAATTATGTTTCAACCTTTGTATAGGTTGGTAATATTGCAGATTGATTAAAACTATATCCGTTACAATATTCAGAATATGCTGGAAAGTGTTTCATAATCTATGTTGCACACAGGTTTTTCTTTCTTGTTAATTATGATTTGTTCTTTATACAGAGTGGTAAAATTACTGCAAATGGATTAAAATGATAGGCTTACAATAATGAAAATGTGTTGGAAAGTGTTTCATAATCTATACTGTATGTGTAACTTTTCATTCTTGTTAGTTTATTTATGTTTTGCTGTTTGCACAAAACATATATAAACAGGGAGGGGGGAGAGATTTGGATGGGAAGATTACTGTACAAAGATGAAACTGATAGGTTTAAAGCATTCAGAATAAAATGGAAAGTATATAAACATGTTTAATGGAAAATTTTTTACTCTCGTTAATTATGCTTTGTTTTTTTGCACAGAATGGTAAAATTATTGTACATGAATGACAATAAGTTTACAATATTCAGAATGAGTCAGAAAATGCATCATAATCGATGCAGTATGCATGACTCTTCGTTCTTGTTAGTTATGTTTTGTGGGGTCATCAAGGCTTCTTGTTAGTTATGTAAGGGGGGGGGAGATTGTATCGGGTTTAAGATTTTATTAAAATTTCCATGCTCTAGTCTGTACGTATTTACATAATTTTTTTCCTAAAAATCTTGATTTGGTTAGATAATTGTTTTTTTTTTTTTGGGGGGGGGGGGTTGAATCTCGATTCAGTTTGACTTTAATTGGAATTTTCAGGTTCTTGCCGAGTTGCATTTCAAGTACTAGTTTTCAATTCTGGTCAGTGGATGGGGACGGAAATTATTTTGTCTTTCTTGAACAGATTTTTATTTCCTAATTTTTTTATTTTACTTTTTTTTGGGGGGGGGGATTGGATTGGGTTTCAGGTTATTCGGATCGGGTTTGAGAAAGACTTCTATTGGAATTTCCACGATCTGGTCAATACATATCGACATAAATTGTTCTTTTTTTTCTAAAATCTTGATTTGATTAAATATATATATTTTTTTGGGGGGGGGGATTGAATCTGGTTTCGGATTGACTTCAAATGGAATTTTCAGGTTCTTGTTGAGTTGCATTTCAAGTATATTATTTTGTCGCAGATAAATTGGGTTACAATTGGAATTTTTTTTTTTTTTTTTGGGGGGGGGGTAGTGTTTGAACTGGGTTTAGGATAGATTTCAATTGAAATTCTTGTCAGTGTATGTGGACAGAAATTATTTGGTCTTTCTTGGACAGACTTGTGTTTCCATTGTTTTTTCCTTTTTGGGTTTGGATTAGGTTTCATGTTAACTTTCAGACTCTTGTCAGTGTGTATCGGCAGAAATAATTTTCTCTTTTTCGGATTAGGTTAAGGTTCGATGGAAATTTTTTTCAGGTTTCAATCAGGTTCAATTCAAATGGAATTTTCAAGTTCTGGTTAGGTTGCGCTTTAATGGAAAATATTTTGTCCTGTATAGATTACTGGGCTCCGGTTATATGGAATTTCCTTTTTCAGGTTCAGATTAGGTTTAAGATAGACTAATTGGAATTTCCAGATTTCTGATCACGCATATCTATGGAAATTAAGTGTTCTTTCCCGATCGAGATATGGTTGGATAATTTTTTTTTTTGGGGGGGGGGGGGTGATGAATCTGGTTTCGGTTTGACTTCAAATGTAATTTTCAGGTTCTTGTTCAGTTGCATTTCAATGTATTTTATTTTACAGCAGATAGATTGAGTTACTCTTGGAGGGATTTTTTTCTTTCTGGTTTTGGATTGTATAGGATAGATTTCAATAGGAATTTTTCGATTCTGGTCAATGTATGTCAATGGAAATTATTTTCTCTTTCTTGGACAAATTTATCTTTCCATTAAATTTTTGTTGGTTTAGAATGGGTTTCAGGATAACTTGTAGGTTCTTGTTGGCAGACTTGTATAAAACCAAAAACCTTCTGCAAATTAATTTAATGTTGGGTGTAATTCGCATTTTTTGGCACAATTCATGGTCATCATTCGTGTTTTTTATGCGATTTATGAATGTAATTTGCATTTTTGAGCAATTTATGGACATAATTTGCAATTTTTATGCGATTAATGAATGTAAATTACATTTTAAATGATTTATGGACGTAATTTGCTATTTTTATGCAATTCATAGACATAATTTACATTTTTTTCAGTATCTGTCGACGAAATTTGTGTTTTTTGATCAATTTATTGACGTTATTTGTGTTTTTATAGGATTTATGAATGTAATTCTCTTTTTTTACACAACTCTTGGACGTAATTTGCATTTTTTGTAATTTATGAACGTTATTAGTGTTTTTTTGCACGATTCATGGAAACGATTCGCATTTTTTGAGTGATTTATGAATGTAATTCATGTTTTTATGCATTTCATGGACGTAATTTGTGTTTTTTGAGCGATATGTAATTCGCGTTTTTTATGCAATTCATGAATGCAAAACACTATTCGCTATTTTTATGCGATTTATAGACGTAATTTGCGTTTCAGCTTTCTGCTGCCAAAATTCGTGTTTTTTGAGCGATTTATGAACATAATTCCCGTTTTACTACACGATTCATAGACATAATTTGTGTTTCTCATACAATTTCTGAACGTAATTCTCACTTTTTTAAACAATTCATGGACGTAATTTATGTTTGACGATTTGTGAACGAAATTCGCGTTTTTTATGCGATTCATGGATATAATTTGCGATTTTTATGCGATTAATGAATGTAATTTACATTTTACATGATTCATGGATGTAATTTGCTATATTTATGCAATTCGTAGACATAATTTGCATTTTTTGAGCTTTCTGTCGAAGAAATTTGTGTTTTTGATCGATTTATTGACGTTATTTGTGTTTTTATAGCATTATGAATGTAATTCTTTTTTTTTACCAATTGTTGGACTTAATTCGCATTTTTTTTAATTTATGAATGTTATTAGTATTTTTTTTGCATGATTCATGGAAGTGATTTGCATTTTTTGAGTGATTTATGAATATGTAATTCACGTTTTTATGCGTTTCATGAACGTAATTTGTGTTTTTTGAGCGATTCATGAATGTAATTCGCGTTTTTATGCAATTTATGAATGCAAAACACTATTTGCTATTTTTATGCGATTTATAGACGTAATTTGCGTTTCAGCTTTCTGCTGCCAAAATTCGTGTTTTTTGAGTGATTTATGAACATAATTCCCATTTTACTACACGATTCATAGGCATAATTTGTATTTTTCATACAATTTCTAAACGTAATTCTCACTTTTTTAAACAATTCATGGACGTAATTCACGTTTTGAGCGATTTGTGGACCCAATTCGCGCTTTTTATGCGATTCATGGACATAATTCGCGATTTTTATGCGATTAATGAATGTAATTTACATTTTACATGATTTATGGATGCAATTTGCTATATTTATGCGATTTGTAGACATAATTTTCATTTTTTGAGCTTTCTGATGACGAAATATGCATTTTTTGATCAATTTAGTGACGTTATTTGTGTTTTTATAGGATTTATGAATGTAATTCACTTTTTTTACCAATTGCTGGACGTAATTCGTATTTTTTGTAATTTATGAATGTTATTAGTATTTTTTTGCACGATTCATGGAAGTGATTTGCATTTTTTTAGTGATTTATGAACGTAATTTGCGTTTCAGCTTTCTGCTGCCAAAATTAGTGTTTTTTGAGTGATTTATGAACATAATTCCCGATTTACTACACGATTCATAGACATAATTTGTGTTTTTCATACAATTTCTGAACGTAATTCTCACTTTTTTAAACAATTCATGGACGTAATTCACGTTTTGAGCAATTTGTGGACCCAATTTACGTTTTTTATGGAATTCGCTTTTTTTGAGCGATTCATGGACATAATTCGAGATTTTTATGGGATTAATGAATGTAATATACATTTTACATGATTTATGGACGTAATTTGCTATACTTATGCTATTCATAGACATAATTTGCATATTTTGAGCTTTCTATCAACGAAATTTGTGTTTTTTGATCGATTTATTGACGTTATTTGTGTTTTTATAGGATTTATGAATGTAATTCGCTTTTTTACCAATTCTTGGACGTAATTCACATTTTTTGCAATTTATGAACGTTATTCATGTTTTTTTTTTGCACAATTCATGGAAGTGATTCGCATTTTTCGAGTGATTTATGAACATAATTCACGTTTTTATGCAATTCATGGATGTAATTTGCGTTTTCTGAGCGATTCATGAACGTATTTCACATTTTTTATGCAATTCATGAACGCAATTCGGTATTTTTATGCGTTTTATAGAGGTAATTTCAGTTTCAGATTTCTGCCACCAAAATTCGTGTTTTTTGAGCGATTTATAAACATAATTCATGTTTTACTACACGATTCATAGACGTAATTTGCGTTTTTCATACAATTTATGAATATGATTCTCGCTTTTTTACATGATTCATGGATGTAATTCACATTTTAAGCAATTTGTGGACGTAATTCCCATTTTTTATGCAATTTGCTTTTTTTTTTAGCGATTCATGGATGTAGTTCACATTTTTATGTGATTCATGCATGTAATTCACATTTTTTATGCGATTCATGCATGGAATTCATATTTTTTATGCGATTCATGGATTGAAATAATGTTTTTATTGCGGTCTTTGGATGAAATTAACGTTTTTCGTGTGGTATTTTGTCGAAATGTTGGGTTTTTTACATGATTCTTTGTTGAGATACACTTTTTTTTTACGCAATTCTTTGTCGAAATAAATAAATAAAAATTGTTTCTTCATAAAATTTTCTGCACATGGCGTGCGCCTATATTATACAACTCTGCTTGTCAGAATTTTTTTTTTTTTTTTTTTTTTTTTCAGATTGAATTAAGGTTTGCTAACCCATAGACTAATTGGAATTTCCAGATTTCTGACCACACGTATCTATGGAAATTAAGTTTTCTTACCCGAATCGAGATATGGTTGGATTTTTTTTTTTTTTTGGGGGGGGGGGGTTGAATCTGGTTTCGGTTTGATTTCAAATGTAATTTTCAGGTTCTTGTTCAGTTGCATTTCAATGTATTTTATTTTGCAGCAGATAGATTGAGTTACTCTTGGAGGGATTTTTTTCTTTCTGGTTTTGGAGTGTATAGGATAGATTTCAATAGGAATTTTTCGATTCTGGTCAATGTATGTCAATGGAAATTATTTTGTCTTTCTTGGACAAATTTATATTTCCATTAAATTTTTGTTGGTTTAGAATGGGTTTCAGGATAACTTGTAGGTTCTTGTTGGCAGACTTGTATAAAACCAAAAACTTTCTGCAAATTAATTTAATGTTGGGTGTAATTCGCATTTTTTGTGCAATTCATGGTCATCATTCGTGTTTTTTATGCGATTTATGAATGTAATTTGCATTTTTGAGCAATTTATGGACATAATTTGCAATTTTTATGCGATTAATGAATGTAAATTACATTTTAAATGATTTATGGACGTAATTTGCTATTTTTATGCAATTCATAGACATAATTTACATTTTTTTCAGTATCTGTCGTCGAAATTTGTGTTTTTTGATCAAATTATTGACGTTATTTGTGTTTTTATAGGATTTATGAATGTAATTCTCTTTTTTTACACAACTCTAGGACGTAATTTGCATTTTTTGCAATTTATGAACGTTATTAGTGTTTTTTTGCACGATTCATGGAAGCGATTCGCATTTTTTGAGTGATTTATGAATGTAATTCATGTTTTTATGCATTTCATGGACGTAATTTGTGTTTTTTGAGCGATATGTAATTCGCGTTTTTTATGCAATTCATGAATGCAAAACACTATTCGCTATTTTTATGCGATTTATAGACGTAATTTGCGTTTCAGCTTTCTGCTGCCAAAATTCGTGTTTTTTGAGCGATTTATGGACATAATTCCCGTTTTACTACACGATTCATAGGCATAGTTTGTGTTTTTCATACAATTTCTAAACGTAATTCTCACTTTTTTAAACAATTCATGGACGTATTTCACGTTTTGAGCGATTTGTGGACCCAATTCGCGCTTTTTATGCGATTCATGGACATAATTCGCGATTTTTATGCGATTAATGAATGTAATTTACATTTTACATGATTTATGGACGTAATTTGCTAAACTTATGCGATTCATAGACATAATTTGCATCTTTTGAGCTTTCTATCGACAAAATTTGCATTTTTTGATCGATTTATTGACGTTATTTGTGTTTTTATAGGATTTATGAATGTAATTTGCTTTTTTTTACCAATTCTTGGACGTAATTCGCATTTTTTGTAATTTATGAACGTTCTTAGTGTTTTTTTGCCCGATTCATGGAAGTGATTTGCATTTTTTGAGTGATTTATGAATATGTAATTCACGTTTTTATGCGTTTCATGAACGTAATTTGTGTTTTTTGAGCGATTCATGAATGTAATTCGCGTTTTTATGCAATTTATGAATGCAAAACACTATTTGCTATTTTTATGCGATTTATAGACGTAATTTGCGTTTCAGCTTTCTGCTGCCAAAATTCGTGTTTTTTGAGTGATTTATGAACATAATTCCCATTTTACTACACGATTCATAGGCATAATTTGTGTTTTTCATACAATTTCTAAACGTAATTCTCACTTTTTTAAACAATTCATGGACGTAATTCACGTTTTGAGCGATTTGTGGACCCAATTCGCGCTTTTTATGCGATTCATGGACATAATTCGCGATTTTTATGCGATTAATGAATGTAATTTACATTTTACATGATTTATGGATGCAATTTGCTATATTTATGCGATTTGTAGACATAATTTTCATTTTTTGAGCTTTCTGATGACGAAATATGCATTTTTTGATCAATTTAGTGACGTTATTTGTGTTTTTATAGGATTTATGAATGTAATTCACTTTTTTTACCAATTGCTGGACGTAATTCGTATTTTTTGTAATTTATGAATGTTATTAGTATTTTTTTGCACGATTCATGGAAGTGATTTGCATTTTTTTAGTGATTTATGAACGTAATTTGCGTTTCAGCTTTCTGCTGCCAAAATTAGTGTTTTTTGAGTGATTTATGAACATAATTCCCGATTTACTACACGATTCATAGACATAATTTGTGTTTTTCATACAATTTCTGAACGTAATTCTCACTTTTTTAAACAATTCATGGACGTAATTCATGTTTTGAGTGATTTGTGGACCCAATTCATGTTTTTTATGCAATTCACTTTTTTTGAGCGATTCATGGACATAATTCGCGATTTTTAGGCGATTAATGAATGTAATTTACATTTTACATGATTTATGGACGTAATTTGCTATACTTATGTGATTCATAGACATAATTTGCATCTTTTGAGCTTTTTATCGACGAAATTTGAGTTTTTTGATCGATTTATTGACATTATTTGTGTTTTTATAGGATTTATGAATGTAATTCGCTTTTTTTTTTACCAATTCTTGGACGTAATTTGCATTTTTTGCAATTTCTGAACGTTATTCGTGTTTTTTTGCACAATTCATGGAAGTGATTCGCATTTTTTGAGTGATTTATGAACGTAATTCAAGTTTTTATGCAATTCATGCACGTAATTTGCATTTTTTGAGTGATTCATGAACGTAATTCACATTTTTTATGCAATTCATGAATGCAAGTCGCTATTTTCATGCGTTTTATAGAGGTAATTTCCATTTCAGCTTTTTGCCGCCAAAATTCGTGTTTTTTGAGCGATTTATGAACATAATTTATGTTTTACTACACGATTCATAGACGTAATTTGCATTTTTCATACAATTTATGAATATAATTCTCGCTTTTTTACATGATTCATGGACGTAATTCACATTTTAAACAATTTGTGGAGGTAATTCCCATTTTTTATGCAATTTGCTTTTTTTTTTTTTAGCGATTCATGGATGTAGTTCACAAAACCACCCCCTTGGCTGTGCTACTGACAACAAAATCTTTCTTTCTTTCTAACCGATGACCAGGCCCCTACCTGCCGAGTTAATAATCTCAGCTTAACGGGTTAGATACCTGGTATCGGGGCGGACGACCGCCTAATTGCCGCGAAGCGGCAATAAAAGATGTACTGCACATGGCAACCGCAAGATAGTCTCGTAATTTAGAGCCTTGATCAGATGACGAGACCTTCACCTGGCAAGGCACCTCCAGAGGTATAATTCATAGGTAACTTGGAGGACTTTGCACCCACGACGGATTTTACATGCACCAGGTGCCATTAGCGTACATGATGGAATTTTAGCTGGCAGAGTGGGGGCGATCGACGCAGAAAAGTGCCGAGGTCGGCTGATTGTGGCTAACGGTTGCTGGACTTAGTAGTTTATTGCCTTTTTGAAAGTTCTGAGTTTGGCGCCGCACATCACTCCCACTTGCCGTGCCAAGTGAAATGGGGCTGGAGCAAAAATTTTTGAGCCGAGACAGTGGCATGTCCTTAGCAGACAACCGGGGGGACAAATTTGAGGGAGATTTAGAAAAAAAATAACCAAAACTAAAATGGCCGAAATGGTAAGTAGTGCCAGAGAAGGAAGAATTTTCGGGTAATTTATTCATAGACATGAGAAAAAAGTTTTTGACAACAAACCAAAAAAAAGTACAATACAGGATTTTTACCTGGCATTCCCATAAAATTTTGAATATATTCTGCCTCCCCCTTCTAATTCATAAGTTTTCATACATTCTATATTATATTCCATATTAAGAAGGTGCCACTTGTCTAGTTTTGATTTGAATGAGAACGCATTATTAGCATTTTTCATTCAGGTAGAATTTATTTATTTAGAATAGAACTGATAAAGAAAATGCACAAATTGAAAAACATCGAACAGACATGATAGAATCACTACGTAATTTTCATGGTTTTAATAATCCACATGGATGTTTCTTGTTATGCAAATTCAATCTTGCAATGTCTTAATATACAATGAATAAAGTCTGCAATAAAGTTAACTAGAGAATCTTGCAATGGATTTTTGCCGTCGCTTATTCAAATTTACTTAAGAGGAATCGAGTTAATGAAATGTTGTATAAATGTTACTTGTTAGCTTTATAGATTACTAGGTACTACTAGGTTATCTCGTCGACCAAAAAATTATCGCCAAACTATAAGATTAAATTCCAATAATGGATGATTGTGAATGTCACATTCAATGACATTAAATACAATTTCTATATTTAAAATGTCATTGATTTTTATTCCGACTTTTTATTAATATTTTACTAATTATTTGTTTTTTCATTATTTAAAAAAAAAATATGTGATTATGTATAATTTGGCGAAATTGGTCGAAGGAATAACAGTAGTAGCGATTACTAAAATATTTCAAATTGAAATAATTTATGAAACTGAAAATATTTTAGCCAACATTTCACTTAAGTTTAAAACAAGCAATATATAGAAATTGTAAAGTCCCTCAAGTGTGTATAACTTGGGACAAGACATTGCACAAATATAATGTGCTCATCTTTTGTTTACATTTTTAAAAAGAGTAATTTAAATGTAATAATGTACTAGAAATCATAATGAATGCTTATAATAGAGTATAATACAGTCAACTCTGTGAAATTCACAAAATGTATTATCTGCAAAACATGTTAAAATGCAAACATTGAAAAGTGTTTTAACACTTAAACTCAAAGATAAAAGATATGCAATAATTTTATTTTCATGAAATGACAAATTTTAATAAAATAAACTGGGATTTAAGAAAATTCATGTATTTTGTACCCTGTATTTAAAAACAATACTTTAAGCAAGCCAGTAAGTTTCCGTTTATTAATTATGATTAATGCAAACCTATTCTTTGCTCAAGCAGCGAAAAAATTAAAAAAATAAACAAAAAATATATAGAGGTAAAATTGTTTATCAAACAATACACATAAAAAGTTCCTTGGCGAAGGAGAGTAAACTGCATTTCACCCAAAATTACTGACAACAAAACAAAACAAAACAAAATGCAGTCCAGATTTTTAACTGGCATTCTCGTAAAATTTTGAATATATCCTACCTCCACACTGTAATCCATAAGTCTTCAAAAATACAAGCAAATAACTTTATTGCAAAGTTACACATTCTGTATTAATTAATAATCCATTGCAAGATTCTCCGGTTAACTTTATTGCAGAGCTTATTCCTTGTATATTGACATTGCGAGATTCAATTGGCGTAACAAGAAACAACATGTGGATTATTAAAACCTGAAAATTACTTAATGATTCTATCTTGTCTGGTTTATATTTTTTAATTCGTGCATTTTCTATATCAATTTAATGGACATTATGTAAGAATATTACTACCTGAATGAAAAATGCTCCGTGTAACTTGCCGCGTTCGGGTTCGGATTCAAAACAAAACTAGACAAGTGGCGCCCCTAGGCGTATGAATACATGACTTTCCAACAACAAATAATTTAAAATAATTTTTGTTTGAAAACTTTAAAAAAAAATCATAAGTCGAAAGTATATTGAATATGTATAATTAAAAAATATTTTCCTATTTTAAAAAAGGATTCAAAATATTTTTTCCACAAAATGCAAAAATATCCAATGTAAGAAACGTAATATTTCCTTCTTATGTAAAATAAAGGCAAAATAAATAGAAATTTGATTTAGTATATATTTATTGAATGTTTTAAAGCACATGATAAGATGTTTTTGTAGTTTAAAAAACATTTATTGCTTCGATTCGGGTGTTTTAACTGTGACCATAAGTACATGAGGTTTTTCACTCAGGCTCCGTCTGCTAACCCATAGAATAACATGTAATCCGCGAGCTAATATAGTCCAATTTTCCAAGACCAATATATAACAAACAAGAGTTTTCCTAGAAACAAGGCAAGTCTTATTACCTCTATCTTAAAGAGATTCATATTATATATAAGTTTTAATAAAATCTCCCAGCCCGTTTCCTAGATCTCATTATCAGGAACAAACACCATCGATTACAGTTTTAAAATGGTTATCGAGATCTAAAAATATACGGCACGTAGAAATGTAAAAATTATAGGATAGGATTAGACTGGGAATATAAGACTATATTAAAAAAATTGGACCATTCTGACCAATATTTGCTGAGTTATTAGAAGGCGGCTTTTCCGATTTTCTTTGATGTTGAGTTAGCTGTATATATGAAGTTCCGCATCTACCCGTATGACGATGGTAGGTTTAAAGCTGCGTCACTTGAAGGCTGCCGCCTTCTATGATTTTGCCAGAAACACAAACAAGAACCTATATATAATGATAAATCCAAATTCACAAAAGTGTGATTAGACTTTTTTTAATGAAAAACTTTTAAGAAACCTGAACATATAAGTCCTACACAAACCTATGAATATGGTACAATAATATTTCTTACACAGTAGACTCCTTTAAATCTGTGAACGCTAGAAATCTGCGTATTTTTTCAGATGTAAACAATAAAATTAAAGGTGGCTCTGAAGTGAATGGCTAATGCATTTTTTTTACTAGTCACTCTCTTTTGGCTAGTACAGCTGATTTATTACTAAATAAATTTACATTACTTTTGATTTTTATATAAATTAGCATATCTATATCAAAAAATCCAGGGCTCTAAATGGAAAAATCCATGAACCGGAATGATATTTTACAGTTGGTATTTTTTTTATGCATAGACAGATTTATTAATAAAGATATAAAGCAATATGAAAAAGGCATTAAAACTCTTAATAGAAATAAAAAAAAGTTAGAGCACAGTAAGCTACATATATATATATAAATATGGGTACTTACGTATTAACGCCACCGTAGCAGAAGTTGTGCTAATGCGCGAATAAAAAGCTTTCTTGTTGTTCCTATATGCATGCAGTTATCTTTTGAATTCCTTGTTTGCTAATTTTTTACGCCATTATTTAGTGTTTTTATGTGCTTTAGTGCTTTTTTTCTTATTTTTGATGCCATTTTTTGTGCGTATGTGAACAAGATTCTTTATTGGCTCATTAGCGCAACTTCTGCAGCAGTGGCATTAATACATAAGTACCTAAATATGTATAAAACTGTTACAATATGTTTTCGTAATTGCATGAGCCAGAACGATATTACCATAATTTTACAAATCGGAACTTTATTTGTCATAAATTCAGAAACTAGAATATCGCTCCAGTTTGTTAAAGTACATTTCGAGCCTTGAAAGATTCCTGTTGTTATCATAGTTTCTGGAAAATATTCGCAAATGTAAACTAGTCAAAATGTTTATTTTTCTTGCATTCCTTTCACTGTGTTTCAATATTTATTTTTACTTTTTCAATATATTGTACGTATTTAATATGTAATCCTAATTATTATGACTAAAAGCAAGTTTTTTCATGAAGAAAATGTGAATTTACTTCTGATAATCATCCAGAGACTCTTTAAGAAGTAGCACATGTGCAAATCAATGGCACATGTTAAAAAAGTGTTTTAATTTCGTTTTGGAATCGCAGACTGAAAGTAGAATCTACATCGATTTAACGGTAATTATTATTATACTTACATCATGCATGTATTTTAATATGTAACTTAGGTTGATATGATTGAACTTAAGCTTTTTCATTGGAAAATATGTATTTATTTTGAAAAAACTTACAATGACACGAATAGCAACAGTGATTGTGATCATTTTCCAAAATATTTTTTAATTAATCAAGCTTTATTGTTTATTAACAAAAGCAAATATTTTTCTAAAAAAAAAAAAGCACTGAATTTTTCTCATTATTATGTATATTTAGTATTGTATCTTAATTATTTACTTTGTTTTAATATTTTTCTAAATTTTTATGGTACTTACGTATTAATACCACTGCGGAGAAGTTGCACGAATGCACCAATAAACAGCAATTTTGTTGTTCGCAAGTGCAAGCAGTTATCTTTTGGATTCCTTGTTGCCTTGTTGTTTGCTGATTTTTGATGCCATTTGTTAGTACTACGAAAATACGTACTATTAGGGATTTGCCAAAAAACAGACTGTTTTTAATCTATGTTAAACTCTCTATCAATTCATTGTCACCGAAATCCGATTGACTGTTTTATTTTTAAATAAAGTGTTTTAATTCTAAATAAATTGTTTTATTGTATTGCAATTTTGTCGCAAAAGTTTTAGGTGTAGATTGGCGGTACTTAAAAACTGCCATATCTGTAGCAGCGGTGGCATTAATATGTAAGTACCATTTTTATTTCACTTAACTTTTTTGTAATAATTACTTGCTTTTTAACTAATAAATTATTTAAATATTTTACACAATTATTTTATTGTTTCAATTTATTATATGCATTCATTTTAATGCTTAATTGTGAATCAAATTAATATTTAAAAAATATAAACAAATCAATGACCAGAAATCAGCAAAATTCTAAAATCTGAACAACCCCTGGTCCCAAGCTTTGTTTATTTGAGGGAGTCTACTGTATTAGAATTATCAAACACTCTTTGTAAGTCAGGCTCTGTTTAACCTAATTTTTAAAAATACATCTTAAAAGCAAAAATTATACTTGAATATAAACTATTATGGATATATTCTATTAATGCAAGCAAAAATATTTCTAATAGAGTTTATTAAAATATTACTATTGTATTTTTCAGTCTATTAACTGTAGCGGTATATGATATAATCTGCATTTAAAATTTCAAATCTGGTTAGTAGACGGCACTAGTCACCCGCAAACTGCTTTGTAAACAGCAACTTTTTTCAAGCAGTAAAATGCTTGATAAAATCAATACATTTTCACTTCATCAAACGCAAAAAACAATGATAAATTTATAAACAGAAATGGAATTTTTTTAGTAGATATGCAAATTATCAGAAACCTTTTAAAAGAATGGCTATGACAAAAGCAGTCAGTTTCTTTTTATCAATGCAGCCACAGTATTTATTTAAAACCTATTAAAATTAGGAATAAACTGGAATTTAAAAATTTTCAGCAATTTAAAGTGGTTGCACTTAAGTTATTTTTATATTCTAGGTGAATTTTGGTAAAATTTATGAGACTTTCTAATGTGTAAGTAAATTTTGCTAAATTTTACATAGGTACATAAAATAGCATATCAATAGGTATACAGATATGAGAACAATTACAAAAAAATATTTACTTTCAATTGAGGTGGATGCAGCAAAATTTTCCTTATCATCATAACAAATTTTTTAAATTAAACAATTTAAGAAAAATTCAAAGCAATTTCCTATTTCTAGCTTAAATATAAACAATAAACATTAAATTATTTGCAAATACAAAAACAAATAAAATTACCTGCTACGTAAAGTATATTAATATTTTTTTAAATCATATAAAAACATCGTCAAATATGAAAATAGCAAAATATAAAATATCTTGCTTAATATGATCAAATTTTGAGACATTAATGAAGAATAACCGAACCTTAGCAATAATTTATTTAACTAAAGAAGGTTGGATTGAAAAATTTCTGTTTTTAAGACTAATACTGTAATCTGGGGAATAAACAACACGTCAAAATATTGAAAGAACAATGAATGAATCAAGGATTTTCTAACATATTCATAAGAGGTAAAGAAATCATTCATAGGAACGCCGAAAGTTGTACTTTCTGTTGCAGCGGATTTATTGAATTGACCACTAGCACGGGGCGGAGTTTCCAATGTTTCCCACAAGCGTTACGGTATTTCATTGGCTTTTGGTGAACGCTTGTGGGATAAATTGAGAAGCTGATTAGCTGAAATCTGTTGTGACGTTCTTTGACGTCAGACATGCTAGTGGTCCATTGGTTCATTCTTCATTCATCACGGTGACTCATTCATGGCGTTGACTTCTCTTTGCTTTTACATGAACTTAGGCGACATGAAAGTTCTCTGCTAATAGTCGGCTGATTTTTGAAATTTAATGAATGACCCTTAGCTATATAATGAAAGAGCGTTTTTAGAATTTAATGACAAGCGTCTTTACTAAAATAAATTAATGGTAAGATGTTGTTCTTTTGCTTAGTCTTCTACCAAAGATTCTGTTTTTTGTAATAAAAATATTCTAAACTGTTAATGATTATTAACTGGTGAAAACTATTAATTTTAGTTCATATTTGTACAGGAACATCTAGTCAACGGCTCTGCATAAAAATGAAAGAATAAAATTTAGAATTCGATTTATTGTTTTCTGAAGTGGGGATAATTTAGGGTATGGTTAGGCTTAGCCTAAGTATTGTATGATAGGCACACTTTATTTCTGTAATAACTTTAGTAGATATCTAATGCTCTATATTTTATAATAAAATAATATTTAAATATATATATATAACACTAGGAAGTGTTATTTTAACATTGTAAAACAATTTATTTTACTTTACATTTTCTAAATGTAGCTTAGAAAGAGAAAAATGATTTAAAAAAAAGTGTTATTATTGTCAATAACAAATATAAAAATCTAAAGAAAATGAAACTAGAAAAAAAAAGTCAGAACATCTAAAAGGCATTGTAATTATGAAAACAGATAAGATAAAAGTCAATTTTAAAGTAATAATGTAAGTTTCATGAATGGACGTAAAGTACTGTTCAAAAAGCTGGATATTATTTTTTTAGCTTAAATAATGTGTAAAAAACATTTTTTGTGAATTTGTGCAGGATGGAAAACTAAGTAAACACCCCCTCAAATTCCTCAACAAATTATCATTGAGGAAAGTTACTGACATTGGACGATTGAAAATAAAATCTACCTTTAAATGATGCATATAAATTTGCTCAGGGGACCATCTACAAATTAAAACAACCCTAACTTCGTTTTTTTTTCTATAGCAGTACCCAATTCTCACAGCACAAATGAACTTTACATCTTTCTATAAGTCTAAAAAACAAATTTTAGTGCAACTATCTGAGAAATTAATTCTTTTATAATGACCATATTTCAGGAGCTGTATCCAAACTGAAGTTCAGTACTCAATTGTTGACCAAGAGAGCCCTCTTCTTGTTTAAGGCACATTGGCCACCACTGAAGCAGTCATTGAAGACTGCTAAATTACAGAAAAGAATAAGAAGTTTCAACAGATTTAGTCACTTCTATCTTAGGCAACCCATTAAGGCCTCTGTCCCTGCCCAGGGAAACACTCGCAAGCTAATGTTATTCTTATGTTGAGGTATTTTTCTAATAACTCTTTCGCATTTTTTAAATATTTTTTGCATTGGATTGCTGAAATCCCTCTCTTTGATTACTTTTTCAATTTCTGTCGCAGGTATTTTTTTATAAAGTTACTTTCACTTTCAGAACTGGTTTTGAAAGTGAAAGTAACCCCTTACACCATCATTTTGCTGTTTTTTAAGCAAAATTTGAAAACTACTTGGAGGAAAATTTTAAATTTTGGATTTCCAAAAGTATTAATAAATGTAAATCCTTAAATAAGCCACAAGTCTTAATAAATCTAAATCCTTAAAATGTATTGTAGGTTACAATTCATAATTTTTTCAAATATTAATTTCATAATTCGTTGAATTATAAAAAATGCAAATGCAACATATTTAAGTTTTAGTATTGGTTGTATGTAAAAAATTAGCACTTTAGGAGTATAATTTCAGGAGATATCTATAAAAATGTCATTTAATATTAGAAACACTAAATTTTGAACATTTATAATTCAAAAACTTTAGTATTCAAATGACTTATTCAAATTTGGTATCTAAATCTAGCTTGAATCATAGATATGAAATACAGTAGACTCCCTCAAATCCGCACTCCTAAAGTCCGCAACTCTCTAAAATCCGCACATATTTTATGAATGTAAACAATGAAATATTCAGTTCAGATGTAGGTGCAAAAATTTGTTTTTTCAGTTTTATATTAATTCCATACATTTTTTAATTTATAATTTTTGTTAAGGTTATTGAATTCATGTTTATTCATGAAGAAAGAGTAATTTATTTCTGAAAAAATAAAGATATTGCTAATATCATTGGTAATCACAATCTTACCAAATATATTTATGTGTTAATCAAGCTTTATTAGCTATTAAGTCTGACTAGCCTGAAATAAAGTTTCATTATTTTATGATCCTGATGTGAATTAGTAATGTACCTTTATGAGGCAAGTTTCATTATATAATTTAGGAAAAACACATTTCCTCTTTTATAATGAATATTTAATTGTACATTATTGATTATTAACTTGGCCTTTCCTTTTAATATTTTTATCATTTAAAAAAATATGTAACTTTTTATTATTTTAGTTTATTACTTATTTTAATATTTTAGTATATTGTGTGCATTCATTACACTTCAGATTTCATTATTAATTACATTTAAATTATATTTTTTAAAATGTAAACAAAGCAATGACCAGAAATCCGCAAAATTCTAAAATCTGCAAAATCTCTGGTCCCAAGCTGTGCGGATTTGAGGGAGTCTACTGTATCTTGACAAAATTTTGTATTGCCATTGAAAAAAATGAAGTTTGAGTTCGTTTTAACAGGTAGATGTCCCCCTAAAAAAATTTGGTACTACTTGGTTATCAACCAATTTCGCCAAATTGTTCAAATCACTAAACTAACAGCCAAATTATTCATATTTACATAATTTTTATTTTAAATAGTGATAGAGCAAAAAAATAGTTAAATTCTAATAAAAATAAAAATTCCAAATAAAAATCACTTAATGACTTTTAAATATATATATCATATTTAATATCATTAAATATGAAATTTATGTTCATCCATTATTGGCATTAATCTTATAATTTGGCGACAGTTTTTTGCTCGACAGGATTATCAAGTAGTACCAAAAATTTTATGTACATCGTTTAAAAGAAAACTTGGTTTACAATAATTTAATCTGTTGAAGAGTTAATAACAGGCGTTTACTTTTTCTTCCACGATTGTATTTTTAAATATAATTAAGGTTCACTTATTTCAGTATGTACTTATTTCTAAAACAGTATTCTGATGTGCACTAATTTTAGAACTATTTTCACTTTCACCATCACGGAGTAAAGTGGGGCTATCAAAACATGGTCTTTTAAATGTATCACTGTCAGAAAACAATAACAAAATTGAATGTTCTTGCTTTATTCTTGATCTATTAATCTAAAATAGAATATATTTTTTAAACCATATTACAAAATAAATAAACTTTTACCTTCATTTCAGGAGATAAGTGTAAATAATATAAACCAATTTGCAGGAAAACATTCATATTTTGATTCTAAAACAGGGAATTTAATTCTAAAATTTTAATTTAAATTTAATTTAAGTTTTAATTCTAAAAAAAATATTCACAAATAATGTTATTTGCTTCGTAAAACACAATAAACATACAATATCTGTTTACATCCACCAATGCTTATCCTGCATCCAAAGGCTATTTCGCCTGCCTCTGAGCAGCCAGAAAAGCTAACAGATATAACGCAAATTCAAAATTCCGGATTTTGAGGGAAGAATCACCCATCTTCAGAATAACAGCCGGAATCACTGAATTCAGTACAATATTCCGATTCCGCATGAGGCGAGAATATGGATGAAAGTCCCTACGAGAACCACATAATCACTCCCTGACAACTTTATGATTTCGCAAGTAAGGATATTCCTGGCATAAATTTCATATATTGTACAAATAAAAAATACAATACA
>CAXHSM010001081.1:0-55000 GCA_964019185.1 Maratus speculifer
TTTCAAAATTGAAAGGAGGACTCTGGCTTACCACAGCCAAAAACATTCACATAAAAATTTTGGATCCAATTCGATGCATAAACCTTCATATACTTGTTGGTCGGGTAACAATAATAAAAATGGCACAAAAATCGCGATTGCAGCGCCCATTTCCGACGGAATATTTCAAAATTGAAGGATGACCTGCTTACCACAGCCATAAACATTCACATAAAATTTGGATCAATTCGATGCATAACTTCATATACTTTTGGTCGGTACAATAATAAAAATGGCACAAAAATCGCGATTGCAGCGCCCACTTCGACGAAATATTTCAAAATTGAAGGAGGACCTGCTTACCACAGCCAAAAACATTCACATAAAATTTGGATCCATTCGATGCATAACTTCATATACTTTTGGTCGGTACAATAATTAAAATGGCACAAAAATCGCGATTGCAGCGCCCATTTCCGACGGAATATTTCAAAATTGAAGGATGACCTGCTTACCACAGCCATAAACATTCACATAAAATTTGGATCAATTCGATGCATAACTTCATATACTTTTGGTCGGTACAATAATTAAAATGGCACAAAAATCGCGATTGCAGCGCCCATTTCCGACGGAATATTTCAAAATTGAAGGAGGACCTGCTTACCACAGCCAAAAACATTCACATAAAATTTGGATCAATTCGATGCATAACTTCATATACTTTTGGTCGGTACAATAATTAAAATGGCACAAAAATCGCGATTGCAGCGCCCACTTCAGACGGAATATTTCAAAATTGAAGGATGACCTGCTTACCACAGCCATAAACATTCACATAAAATTTGGATCAATTCGATGCATAACTTCATATACTTTTGGTCGGTACAATAATTAAAATGGCACAAAAATCGCGATTGCAGCGCCCATTTCCGACGGAATATTTCAAAATTGAAGGATGACCTGCTTACCACAGCCATAAACATTCACATAAAATTTGGATCAATTCGATGCATAACTTCATATACTTTTGGTCGGTACAATAATAAAAATGGCACAAAAATCGCGATTGCAGCGCCCACTTCCGACGGAATATTTCAAAATGAAGGAGGACCTGCGTACCACAGCCAAAAACATTCACATAAAATTTGGATCAATTCGATGCATAACTTCATATACTTTTGGTCGGTACAATAATTAAAATGGCACAAAAATCGCGATTGCAGCGCCCACTTCAGACGGAATATTTCAAAATTGAAGGAGGACCTGCTTACCACAGCCATAAACATTCACATAAAATTTGGATCAATTCGATGCATAACTTCATATACTTTTGGTCGGTACAATAATAAAAATGGCACAAAAATCGCGATTGCAGCGCCCACTTCAGACGGAATATTTCAAAATGAAGGAGGACCTGCTTACCACAGCCAAAAACATTCACATAAAATTTGGATCAATTCGATGCATAACTTCATATACTTTTGGTCGGTACAATAATAAAAATGGCACAAAAATCGCGATTGCAGCGCCCACTTCAGACGGAATATTTCAAAATTGAAGGAGGACCTGCTTACCACAGCCATAAACATTCACATAAAATTTGGATCAATTCGATGCATAACTTCATATACTTTTGGTCGGTACAATAATTAAAATGGCACAAAAATCGCGATTGCAGCGCCCACTTCAGACGGAATATTTCAAAATTGAAGGAGGACCTGCTTACCACAGCCATAAACATTCACATAAAATTTGGATCAATTCGATGCATAACTTCATATACTTTTGGTCGGTACAATAATAAAAATGGCACAAAAATCGCGATTGCAGCGCCCACTTCAGACGGAATATTTCAAAATGAAGGAGGACCTGCTTACCACAGCCATAAACATTCACATAAAATTTGGATCAATTCGATGCATAACTTCATATACTTTTGGTCGGTACAATAATTAAAATGGCACAAAAATCGCGATTGCAGCGCCCACTTCAGACGGAATATTTCAAAATTGAAGGAGGACCTGCTTACCACAGCCATAAACATTCACATAAAATTTGGATCAATTCGATGCATAACTTCATATACTTTTGGTCGGTACAATAATAAAAATGGCACAAAAATCGCGATTGCAGCGCCCACTTCAGACGGAATATTTCAAAATGAAGGAGGACCTGCTTACCACAGCCATAAACATTCACATAAAATTTGGATCAATTCGATGCATAACTTCATATACTTTTGGTCGGTACAATAATAAAAATGGCACAAAAATCGCGATTGCAGCGCCCACTTCAGACGGAATATTTCAAAATGAAGGAGGACCTGCTTACCACAGCCATAAACATTCACATAAAATTTGGATCAATTCGATGCATAACTTCATATACTTTTGGTCGGTACAATAATTAAAATGGCACAAAAATCGCGATTGCAGCGCCCACTTCCGACGGAATATTTCAAAATTGAAGGAGGACCTGCTTACCACAGCCATAAACATTCACATAAAATTTGGATCAATTCGATGCATAACTTCATATACTTTTGGTCGGTACAATAATAAAAATGGCACAAAAATCGCGATTGCAGCGCCCACTTCAGACGGAATATTTCAAAATGAAGGAGGACCTGCTTACCACAGCCATAAACATTCACATAAAATTTGGATCAATTCGATGCATAACTTCATATACTTTTGGTCGGTACAATAATTAAAATGGCACAAAAATCGCGATTGCAGCGCCCACTTCAGACGGAATATTTCAAAATTGAAGGAGGACCTGCTTACCACAGCCATAAACATTCACATAAAATTTGGATCAATTCGATGCATAACTTCATATACTTTTGGTCGGTACAATAATAAAAATGGCACAAAAATCGCGATTGCAGCGCCCACTTCAGACGGAATATTTCAAAATGAAGGAGGACCTGCTTACCACAGCCATAAACATTCACATAAAATTTGGATCAATTCGATGCATAACTTCATATACTTTTGGTCGGTACAATAATAAAAATGGCACAAAAATCGCGATTGCAGCGCCCACTTCAGACGGAATATTTCAAAATGAAGGAGGACCTGCTTACCACAGCCAAAAACATTCACATAAAATTTGGATCAATTCGATGCATAACTTCATATACTTTTGGTCGGTACAATAATTAAAATGGCACAAAAATCGCGATTGCAGCGCCCACTTCCGACGGAATATTTCAAAATTGAAGGAGGACCTGCTTACCACAGCCATAAACATTCACATAAAATTTGGATCAATTCGATGCATAACTTCATATACTTTTGGTCGGTACAATAATAAAAATGGCACAAAAATCGCGATTGCAGCGCCCACTTCAGACGGAATATTTCAAAATGAAGGAGGACCTGCTTACCACAGCCAAAAACATTCACATAAAATTTGGATCAATTCGATGCATAACTTCATATACTTTTGGTCGGTACAATAATTAAAATGGCACAAAAATCGCGATTGCAGCGCCCACTTCCGACGGAATATTTCAAAATTGAAGGAGGACCTGCTTACCACAGCCATAAACATTCACATAAAATTTGGATCAATTCGATGCATAACTTCATATACTTTTGGTCGGTACAATAATAAAAATGGCACAAAAATCGCGATTGCAGCTCTCACTTCAGACGGAATATTTCAAAATGAAGGAGGACCTGCTTACCACAGCCATAAACATTCACATAAAATTTGGATCAATTCGATGCATAACTTCATATACTTTTGGTCGGTACAATAATTAAAATGGCACAAAAATCGCGATTGCAGCGCCCACTTCCGACGGAATATTTCAAAATTGAAGGAGGACCTGCTTACCACAGCCATAAACATTCACATAAAATTTGGATCAATTCGATGCATAACTTCATATACTTTTGGTCGGTACAATAATTAAAATGGCACAAAAATCGCGATTGCAGCGCCCACTTCCGACGGAATATTTCAAAATTGAAGGAGGACCTGCTTACCACAGCCATAAACATTCACATAAAATTTGGATCAATTCGATGCATAACTTCATATACTTTTGGTCGGTACAATAATTAAAATGGCACAAAAATCGCGATTGCAGCGCCCACTTCAGACGGAATATTTCAAAATTGAAGGAGGACCTGCTTACCACAGCCATAAACATTCACATAAAATTTGGATCAATTCGATGCATAACTTCATATACTTTTGGTCGGTACAATAATTAAAATGGCACAAAAATCGCGATTGCAGCGCCCACTTCAGACGGAATATTTCAAAATTGAAGGAGGACCTGCTTACCACAGCCATAAACATTCACATAAAATTTGGATCAATTCGATGCATAACTTCATATACTTTTGGTCGGTACAATAATAAAAATGGCACAAAAATCGCGATTGCAGCGCCCACTTCAGACGGAATATTTCAAAATGAAGGAGGACCTGCTTACCACAGCCATAAACATTCACATAAAATTTGGATCAATTCGATGCATAACTTCATATACTTTTGGTCGGTACAATAATTAAAATGGCACAAAAATCGCGATTGCAGCGCCCACTTCAGACGGAATATTTCAAAATTGAAGGAGGACCTGCTTACCACAGCCATAAACATTCACATAAAATTTGGATCAATTCGATGCATAACTTCATATACTTTTGGTCGGTACAATAATAAAAATGGCACAAAAATCGCGATTGCAGCGCCCACTTCAGACGGAATATTTCAAAATGAAGGAGGACCTGCTTACCACAGCCATAAACATTCACATAAAATTTGGATCAATTCGATGCATAACTTCATATACTTTTGGTCGGTACAATAATAAAAATGGCACAAAAATCGCGATTGCAGCGCCCACTTCAGACGGAATATTTCAAAATGAAGGAGGACCTGCTTACCACAGCCAAAAACATTCACATAAAATTTGGATCAATTCGATGCATAACTTCATATACTTTTGGTCGGTACAATAATTAAAATGGCACAAAAATCGCGATTGCAGCGCCCACTTCCGACGGAATATTTCAAAATTGAAGGAGGACCTGCTTACCACAGCCATAAACATTCACATAAAATTTGGATCAATTCGATGCATAACTTCATATACTTTTGGTCGGTACAATAATAAAAATGGCACAAAAATCGCGATTGCAGCGCCCACTTCAGACGGAATATTTCAAAATGAAGGAGGACCTGCTTACCACAGCCAAAAACATTCACATAAAATTTGGATCAATTCGATGCATAACTTCATATACTTTTGGTCGGTACAATAATTAAAATGGCACAAAAATCGCGATTGCAGCGCCCACTTCTGACGGAATATTTCAAAATTGAAGGAGGACCTGCTTACCACAGCCATAAACATTCACATAAAATTTGGATCAATTCGATGCATAACTTCATATACTTTTGGTCGGTACAATAATAAAAATGGCACAAAAATCGCGATTGCAGCGCCCACTTCAGACGGAATATTTCAAAATTGAAGGAGGACCTGCTTACCACAGCCATAAACATTCACATAAAATTTGGATCAATTCGATGCATAACTTCATATACTTTTGGTCGGTACAATAATAAAAATGGCACAAAAATCGCGATTGCAGCGCCCACTTCAGACGGAATATTTCAAAATTGAAGGAGGACCTGCTTACCACAGCCATAAACATTCACATAAAATTTGGATCAATTCGATGCATAACTTCATATACTTTTGGTCGGTACAATAATTAAAATGGCACAAAAATCGCGATTGCAGCGCCCACTTCTGACGGAATATTTCAAAATTGAAGGAGGACCTGCTTACCACAGCCATAAACATTCACATAAAATTTGGATCAATTCGATGCATAACTTCATATACTTTTGGTCGGTACAATAATAAAAATGGCACAAAAATCGCGATTGCAGCGCCCACTTCAGACGGAATATTTCAAAATTGAAGGAGGACCTGCTTACCACAGCCATAAACATTCACATAAAATTTGGATCAATTCGATGCATAACTTCATATACTTTTGGTCGGTACAATAATAAAAATGGCACAAAAATCGCGATTGCAGCGCCCACTTCAGACGGAATATTTCAAAATTGAAGGAGGACCTGCTTACCACAGCCATAAACATTCACATAAAATTTGGATCAATTCGATGCATAACTTCATATACTTTTGGTCGGTACAATAATAAAAATGGCACAAAAATCGCGATTGCAGCGCCCACTTCCGACGGAATATTTCAAAATTGAAGGAGGACCTGCTTACCACAGCCATAAACATTCACATAAAATTTGGATCAATTCGATGCATAACTTCATATACTTTTGGTCGGTACAATAATAAAAATGGCACAAAAATCGCGATTGCAGCGCCCACTTCTGACGGAATATTTCAAAATGAAGGAGGACCTGCTTACCACAGCCATAAACATTCACATAAAATTTGGATCAATTCGATGCATAACTTCATATACTTTTGGTCGGTACAATAATAAAAATGGCACAAAAATCGCGATTGCAGCGCCCACTTCAGACGGAATATTTCAAAATGAAGGAGGACCTGCTTACCACAGCCAAAAACATTCACATAAAATTTGGATCAATTCGATGCATAACTTCATATACTTTTGGTCGGTACAATAATTAAAATGGCACAAAAATCGCGATTGCAGCGCCCACTTCCGACGGAATATTTCAAAATTGAAGGAGGACCTGCTTACCACAGCCATAAACATTCACATAAAATTTGGATCAATTCGATGCATAACTTCATATACTTTTGGTCGGTACAATAATAAAAATGGCACAAAAATCGCGATTGCAGCTCCCACTTCAGACGGAATATTTCAAAATTGACGGAGGACCTGCTTACCACAGCCAAAAACATTCACATAAAATTTGGATCAATTCGATGCATAACTTCATATACTTTTGGTCGGTACAATAATTAAAATGGCACAAAAATCGCGATTGCAGCGCCCACTTCCGACGGAATATTTCAAAATTGAAGGAGGACCTGCTTACCACAGCCATAAACATTCACATAAAATTTGGATCAATTCGATGCATAACTTCATATACTTTTGGTCGGTACAATAATTAAAATGGCACAAAAATCGCGATTGCAGCGCCCACTTCCGACGGAATATTTCAAAATTGAAGGAGGACCTGCTTACCACAGCCAAAAACATTCACATAAAATTTGGTTCAATTCGATGCATAACTTCATATACTTTTGGTCGGTACAATAATTAAAATGGCACAAAAATCGCGATTGCAGCGCCCACTTCCGACGGAATATTTCAAAATTGAAGGAGGACCTGCTTACCACAGCCATAAACATTCACATAAAATTTGGATCAATTCGATGCATAACTTCATATACTTTTGGTCGGTACAATAATAAAAATGGCACAAAAATCGCGATTGCAGCGCCCACTTCAGACGGAATATTTCAAAATTGACGGAGGACCTGCTTACCACAGCCAAAAACATTCACATAAAATTTGGATCAATTCGATGCATAACTTCATATACTTTTGGTCGGTACAATAATTAAAATGGCACAAAAATCGCGATTGCAGCGCCCACTTCCGACGGAATATTTCAAAATTGAAGGAGGACCTGCTTACCACAGCCAAAAACATTCACATAAAATTTGGATCAATTCGATGCATAACTTCATATACTTTTGGTCGGTACAATAATTAAAATGGCACAAAAATCGCGATTGCAGCGCCCACTTCAGACGGAATATTTCAAAACTGAAGGAGGACCTGCTTACCACAGCCAAAAACACTCACATAAAATTTGGTTCAATTCGATGCATAACTTCATATACTTTTGGTCGGTACAATAATTAAAATGGCACAAAAATCGCGATTGCAGCGCCCACTTCCGACGGAATATTTCAAAACTGAAGGAAGACCTGCTTACCACAGCCATAAACATTCACATAAAATTTGGATCAATTCGATGCATAACTTCATATACTTTTGGTCGGTACAATAATTAAAATGGCACAAAAATCGCGATTGCAGCGCCCACTTCCGACGGAATATTTCAAAATTGAAGGAGGACCTGCTTACCACAGCCAAAAACATTCACATAAAATTTGGATCAATTCGATGCATAACTTCATATACTTTTGGTCGGTACAATAATTAAAATGGCACAAAAATCGCGATTGCAGCGCCCACTTCAGACGGAATATTTCAAAACTGAAGGAGGACCTGCTTACCACAGCCAAAAACACTCACATAAAATTTGGTTCAATTCGATGCATAACTTCATATACTTTTGGTCGGTACAATAATTAAAATGGCACAAAAATCGCGATTGCAGCGCCCACTTCCGACGGAATATTTCAAAATTGAAGGAGGACCTGCTTACCACAGCCAAAAACATTCACATAAAATTTGGATCAATTCGATGCATAACTTCATATACTTTTGGTCGGTACAATAATTAAAATGGCACAAAAATCGCGATTGCAGCGCCCACTTCAGACGGAATATTTCAAAACTGAAGGAGGACCTGCTTACCACAGCCAAAAACACTCACATAAAATTTGGTTCAATTCGATGCATAACTTCATATACTTTTGGTCGGTACAATAATTAAAATGGCACAAAAATCGCGATTGCAGCGCCCACTTCAGACGGAATATTTCAAAATGAAGGAGGACCTGCTTACCACAGCCATAAACATTCACATAAAATTTGGATCAATTCGATGCATAACTTCATATACTTTTGGTCGGTACAATAATTAAAATGGCACAAAAATCGCGATTGCAGCGCCCACTTCAGACGGAATATTTCAAAATTGAAGGAGGACCTGCTTACCACAGCCATAAACATTCACATAAAATTTGGATCAATTCGATGCATAACTTCATATACTTTTGGTCGGTACAATAATAAAAATGGCACAAAAATCGCGATTGCAGCGCCCACTTCAGACGGAATATTTCAAAATGAAGGAGGACCTGCTTACCACAGCCATAAACATTCACATAAAATTTGGATCAATTCGATGCATAACTTCATATACTTTTGGTCGGTACAATAATAAAAATGGCACAAAAATCGCGATTGCAGCGCCCACTTCAGACGGAATATTTCAAAATGAAGGAGGACCTGCTTACCACAGCCAAAAACATTCACATAAAATTTGGATCAATTCGATGCATAACTTCATATACTTTTGGTCGGTACAATAATTAAAATGGCACAAAAATCGCGATTGCAGCGCCCACTTCCGACGGAATATTTCAAAATTGAAGGAGGACCTGCTTACCACAGCCATAAACATTCACATAAAATTTGGATCAATTCGATGCATAACTTCATATACTTTTGGTCGGTACAATAATAAAAATGGCACAAAAATCGCGATTGCAGCGCCCACTTCAGACGGAATATTTCAAAATGAAGGAGGACCTGCTTACCACAGCCAAAAACATTCACATAAAATTTGGATCAATTCGATGCATAACTTCATATACTTTTGGTCGGTACAATAATTAAAATGGCACAAAAATCGCGATTGCAGCGCCCACTTCTGACGGAATATTTCAAAATTGAAGGAGGACCTGCTTACCACAGCCATAAACATTCACATAAAATTTGGATCAATTCGATGCATAACTTCATATACTTTTGGTCGGTACAATAATAAAAATGGCACAAAAATCGCGATTGCAGCGCCCACTTCAGACGGAATATTTCAAAATTGAAGGAGGACCTGCTTACCACAGCCATAAACATTCACATAAAATTTGGATCAATTCGATGCATAACTTCATATACTTTTGGTCGGTACAATAATAAAAATGGCACAAAAATCGCGATTGCAGCGCCCACTTCAGACGGAATATTTCAAAATTGAAGGAGGACCTGCTTACCACAGCCATAAACATTCACATAAAATTTGGATCAATTCGATGCATAACTTCATATACTTTTGGTCGGTACAATAATTAAAATGGCACAAAAATCGCGATTGCAGCGCCCACTTCTGACGGAATATTTCAAAATTGAAGGAGGACCTGCTTACCACAGCCATAAACATTCACATAAAATTTGGATCAATTCGATGCATAACTTCATATACTTTTGGTCGGTACAATAATAAAAATGGCACAAAAATCGCGATTGCAGCGCCCACTTCAGACGGAATATTTCAAAATTGAAGGAGGACCTGCTTACCACAGCCATAAACATTCACATAAAATTTGGATCAATTCGATGCATAACTTCATATACTTTTGGTCGGTACAATAATAAAAATGGCACAAAAATCGCGATTGCAGCGCCCACTTCAGACGGAATATTTCAAAATGAAGGAGGACCTGCTTACCACAGCCAAAAACATTCACATAAAATTTGGATCAATTCGATGCATAACTTCATATACTTTTGGTCGGTACAATAATTAAAATGGCACAAAAATCGCGATTGCAGCGCCCACTTCCGACGGAATATTTCAAAATTGAAGGAGGACCTGCTTACCACAGCCATAAACATTCACATAAAATTTGGATCAATTCGATGCATAACTTCATATACTTTTGGTCGGTACAATAATAAAAATGGCACAAAAATCGCGATTGCAGCTCCCACTTCAGACGGAATATTTCAAAATTGACGGAGGACCTGCTTACCACAGCCAAAAACATTCACATAAAATTTGGATCAATTCGATGCATAACTTCATATACTTTTGGTCGGTACAATAATTAAAATGGCACAAAAATCGCGATTGCAGCGCCCACTTCCGACGGAATATTTCAAAATTGAAGGAGGACCTGCTTACCACAGCCATAAACATTCACATAAAATTTGGATCAATTCGATGCATAACTTCATATACTTTTGGTCGGTACAATAATTAAAATGGCACAAAAATCGCGATTGCAGCGCCCACTTCCGACGGAATATTTCAAAATTGAAGGAGGACCTGCTTACCACAGCCAAAAACATTCACATAAAATTTGGTTCAATTCGATGCATAACTTCATATACTTTTGGTCGGTACAATAATTAAAATGGCACAAAAATCGCGATTGCAGCGCCCACTTCCGACGGAATATTTCAAAATTGAAGGAGGACCTGCTTACCACAGCCATAAACATTCACATAAAATTTGGATCAATTCGATGCATAACTTCATATACTTTTGGTCGGTACAATAATAAAAATGGCACAAAAATCGCGATTGCAGCGCCCACTTCAGACGGAATATTTCAAAATTGACGGAGGACCTGCTTACCACAGCCAAAAACATTCACATAAAATTTGGATCAATTCGATGCATAACTTCATATACTTTTGGTCGGTACAATAATTAAAATGGCACAAAAATCGCGATTGCAGCGCCCACTTCCGACGGAATATTTCAAAATTGAAGGAGGACCTGCTTACCACAGCCAAAAACATTCACATAAAATTTGGATCAATTCGATGCATAACTTCATATACTTTTGGTCGGTACAATAATTAAAATGGCACAAAAATCGCGATTGCAGCGCCCACTTCAGACGGAATATTTCAAAACTGAAGGAGGACCTGCTTACCACAGCCAAAAACACTCACATAAAATTTGGTTCAATTCGATGCATAACTTCATATACTTTTGGTCGGTACAATAATTAAAATGGCACAAAAATCGCGATTGCAGCGCCCACTTCCGACGGAATATTTCAAAACTGAAGGAAGACCTGCTTACCACAGCCATAAACATTCACATAAAATTTGGATCAATTCGATGCATAACTTCATATACTTTTGGTCGGTACAATAATTAAAATGGCACAAAAATCGCGATTGCAGCGCCCACTTCCGACGGAATATTTCAAAATTGAAGGAGGACCTGCTTACCACAGCCAAAAACATTCACATAAAATTTGGATCAATTCGATGCATAACTTCATATACTTTTGGTCGGTACAATAATTAAAATGGCACAAAAATCGCGATTGCAGCGCCCACTTCAGACGGAATATTTCAAAACTGAAGGAGGACCTGCTTACCACAGCCAAAAACACTCACATAAAATTTGGTTCAATTCGATGCATAACTTCATATACTTTTGGTCGGTACAATAATTAAAATGGCACAAAAATCGCGATTGCAGCGCCCACTTCCGACGGAATATTTCAAAATTGAAGGAGGACCTGCTTACCACAGCCAAAAACATTCACATAAAATTTGGATCAATTCGATGCATAACTTCATATACTTTTGGTCGGTACAATAATTAAAATGGCACAAAAATCGCGATTGCAGAGCCCACTTCCGACGGAATATTTCAAAATTGAAGGAGGACCTGCTTACCACAGCCAAAAACATTCACATAAAATTTGGTTCAATTCGATGCATAACTTCATATACTTTTGGTCGGTACAATAATTAAAATGGCACAAAAATCGCGATTGCAGCGCCCACTTCCGACGGAATATTTCAAAACTGAAGGAACACCTGCTTACCACAGCCAAAAACATTCAAATAAAATTTGGTTCAATTCTATTTATATCTCCATGCATTTTTTGATGGTAGAATGGCGACATACGGGCAAACAGACACACAGACACACAGACACTTGGTAAAAACATGTTTTTTGGAATCTCTGACCCCTAAAACGTGCAAATCCGTCGAAAACCGGAAGTCGAAAAAAATTTCGATTACAATACGTTCTTCTATTGAAGATAGAAGAAAGTAATAATAAGCAAATTAAAATTTAATATCATCTTTTATAATGAAACATTTTGCGTCATTTAAGGTTGTTCTTAACTGTTCTGCTCAACAAGCGCAAAATGTTTTGACACACTTACAAATTCATTTTTTAACGCAAAGGTATAAAATTGAAGACCTGATCGTGGAAGCGATTTTGAATCGAACTTAGTTTTCCATTTTCTGATTGTTAAACGTATCGAGTTATAAGCGATTTCGCTCACATGTTCACATTCTTTTCTCTTTTTGTAAGATTGGTTTTTCTACTTTTGTTGGAAAATGCAGTTCAAAACGCCAATTTTGATGGCTTGTTCTGAAATATCTATTGCATTTGCAAAAGAAAAAAACGGAAAAATGAGTGTGACAAGATAGTTTTTGAAGAACAACACCTGCTTAGTTTCATGCATTTCTGATCAAAAATAAATTAAAACTTATGCAAAAGTAGTTACCCTTTTTGAATTAAGGGTATCCTTAATATAAACATGCATTTTGGTATTTATCTGATAATTGAAGATTAATCAGACTTATTTATTTGAATGGCTAATTATCAGTCAGACTGAAATCCTTATTTAATGTTAAAGTTATAAACTTGGGATTCATACATATTTTTCAAATTCAGTAGTTTAAAAATTTTTAACTTGTACTTTCTGTATGGGTAAGGGATTCAGAAAATTACTATCTATTTATCCAAGTTAAAGGCGGTTCTCAGTGTGAAGATTACTCAGTGTGAGGTGTCCACCTGGGGTTCTTTCTATTCAAACCAAACCCGCATTAAAGCAAAAAAAAATCCAAGTTTAGGAGAAAATTACAGAAAATTCCGAACGGTAAGGCCAATAGGTGCGATTGGGTTCGAAATCAGAACCTCCCATTTACCAGTTTCCGGAGCAAAACCTCTCGGTCACTGCTGGGGCGATCTACCTACGATTATCACTTCTATTTAGATTATAAAAAGCAGAAACATAAGAAAGCAATGAATATCATTTCTAAATTTTAATTTTAAATTTCCAAGAAAGTCCTGAAAAACATTATCCCTTTCCTGAGCGGTGTTACTAAAAAGGACACCTAATTTAAATTTTTACTGATTCAAAGAATAGATAATTGAAAATTTACTTTTATAACGTACCGCAAAATAAGGAAGTTCGTATTTCCTAACTAATTCTTTTATTAATTCTGGTGTAAATTAAATATTTCAAACAGATTTACCCCACACTGGAAAGGGTTAAATCTATTGACAGTCAGATGGCTGAAACTTAATTGTTTTAAACTCCTATCATTCATTTTAAAATTTTTCATCAGTATAACTGTTTGATAGAATAAACAATCAGGATATTAATCACTGTAATTTCTTGATAAAATAAAATTTTTGACAGCATAGTAGCATAGGCACTGAATCGGAACTCCAAACACTGAATTATGTAAACCTCGTGAAGGTGTCAAGATAACATGCTTAGCGAACCGAATCGGAGCTTTAAAAAATATTACTCTTATGAGTTCTTTAGTTGGAGAGATAGATTTTCTAGTAAGTCTTTTGATTTTAATCTGGTAGCTACTGCGCAGCTAATTTTGGGACAATCAAGTAGCTATCTTTAGGCTTAGAAATGTCGTCGTTGATTGAAAGTGTAGTTTTAAGTGAAGCTTTTACGTAATAGAGTTTTCCAGAAGGGACTTTTCGACACCATTATGTCGTTATATGCAAAGTAGATGAAAGATTTGTGTGAAAAGCGGAAACAAAATTATTGAATGAAACGTGAAATGTTTCTCACGCTTTGCCATCACACCCAAAATATATAAAAAACAACAGGTGAGGGAACAGTTTTATTTGCAATTTCAGAATGTTTTTCAATCTTTGCAATCTTCTCGTGCTAGTAACACTGCCATAATAAAACATGGTCTACATTAAAGCAAGGACTGTCACCATCAATTTACAATTATTACTTTTCCAATCACACCTACACACGTAGGTAGCACATGAATCATCCTAAAAATATCACTGTAAGAATATAGAAAGATGCAGATTTTAATAAAAAAATTTTAAAAGATTTACTTGTAATATTTAGGATAAAAAAAGTCAGCCAAAGTTGAGAGTTATGGTTATTTTTCCAAATTTTTGTGACTTCACGAAAAAGGCTGTACACAAAAAGGCAAATTAAATTTCCAATTTCTTTTTGTTTTAAATAAAAGTTTACACTTTGGGCTTTCTATATATGAAATAAAAATGGTGTCTTTCGCATGGCTTATGCAAAAATCTTGGGTACTTTCCAATTATCCGGATAAGTGCTTTATTTTTACATATTACATATGTACACAAAAAGGCAAATGAAATTTTCAATTTCTTTTTGTTTTAAATAAAAGTTTACACTTTGGGCTTACTATCTGTGAAATAAAAATTATGTCTTTCGCATGGCTTATGCAAAAATTTTGGGTACTTTCCAATTAGCCGGATGCGTGTTTTATTTTTACATATGTATAGATCTATATAAATACAGATGTATTATACATGTAAATATGTATGTATATATACAGTATATTGATATATATATATGTATAATACTAGTGCCCGTCTAACCGAAAAGTACCAAATTTTGCCTTGTTTTGAAAATCTGCACCAATTAAGAGGGGAAAAAATCTGACTAAGTTTAGCTGTAGTACTTAAATAATTACTGGAGTTTCTATGAGTTATTGAATTTAATGTATTTGATACAAAAACAAAATGGAAATTTCATTTGCCTTTTTGTGTAGACACTTTTTTATAAAGTCACAAAATTTCCGGAAAATAATCATAACTTTCAACTTTGGGGCCGTATATAAATCTCTATTAACTGCTCTAATTGCTTTTTTCACTTGCTTTTTATGCCGCTTAAATGGATCTCCACATTTGTATTGATAAAATTTATATTTCATTAAGAGCCAAATTCTGTGATACTCACATACATTAATCAAACGGTTTTCACTTAATTTTGTTTTATAAATGCAGTAGTCCTAAGTAATAAAAGTTCTTTTTCTGAATCACAGAAATTAACACTGTAGTCTATTTCTCTGTTATTTGTATAGCTAGTTTTGTGACATTCTAAACCAGTTAATATTACAACACTGCAATCCTGAAGACTAGTAGAAGGTTTAATATCAGGCTCCATATTAAAACAATAAAGCAAAAAGATATTTATACGTATCACAAACTGTAAAATATGTAAAAATCAGAATATATTTTTAGTAGCACAGTAAAAGTTATATCATTCTTAAATGATAAGAAACAACAGAATGACAATAATTTGATTAAATTGAATTCAAAACATTTGCTTTCACTAACGAACATTAACCTGCTTTTATCAGTAGGTGTTAATACAAGGTAGGTGCAATTAAATCTTTTCAGACTATAGAAACAAATTTAAGTTCTGTTAAACATTTGTGTATTTAAACTTGCCAATATAAATATTTAAACTGATTAAAATTACCCAAGGAAAGGAAATACAAGGTTTTGAACATTTTTAAACACAAATAATTAATATATAAGCATTCAAAATAAAGAATGGAAATATCAGGACAAAAAAATTATTTATTTTATACTGTACAAAAAGAAAAAAAAAATCTGTTTTGAGTTTAATTATTGAAAATAAAAGTAAGAGATTCTGTAGATTAGCAAAAAATGCCCATTGTTCAATACCGAAATGCAATGTATGGACCATTTCCTAAATTTAATGGGGAAACATATTACAGTCAGATTTTTTTTTTAAATCAGGAAAAACAAAGCTTAAACTTTACTTTGCAAATAAAAAAGCATGTATCAAATAACATTAAATTCAATAACTCATAGAAACTCCAGTAATTATTTAAGTACTACAGCTAAACTTAGTCAGATTTTTTTCCCCCTTAATTGGTGCAGATTTTCAAAACAAGGCAAAATTTGGACTTTTCGGTTAGACGAGCACCAGTGTTATACATATATAGATATCAATATACTGTATATATACATACATATGTACATGTATAATACATCTGTATTTATATTGATTTATACATATGTACATATGTAAAAATAAAACACGCATCCGGCTAATTGGAAAGTATCCAAAATTTTTGCATAAGCCATGCGAAAGACATAATTTTTATTTCATAGATAGAAAGCCCAAAGTGTAAACTTTTATTTAAAACAAAAAGAAATTGGAAATTTCATTTGCCTTTTTCTGTGCATGTGTAATATGTAAAAATAAAACATTCATCCGGCTAATTGGAAAGTACCCAAAATTTTTGCATAAGCCATGCGAAAGACATCCTTTTTATTTCATAGATAGAAAGCCCAAAGTGTAAACTTTTATTTAAAACAAAAAAATTGGAAATTTAATTTGCCTTTTTGTGTACAGCCTTTTTGGTGAAGTCACAAAAATTTGGAAAAATAACCATAACTCTCAACTTTGGCTAATTTTTTTATCCTAAATATTACAAGTAAAGTTTTTAAATATTTTTTATTAAAATCTGCATCTTTTTATATTCTTACAGTGATGTTTTTAAATATGATTCATGTTTTAGATCCTGAGAAACAATTTTTTGAAGATGGAACTTCAATCTCAAAATACAGACTCAGAAATGTGCGATTTGAGAAAACCCCAAGAATTGGACCCCCCCCCCCCCCCCACATATCTCACAAACTATGAGGTCTAGGAAGAAAAAAATTCTGATGGAATCATTTCATGATAGAATTAGTGTGTACACAAGGTTTCATCAAAATCCCTGTGGGTCGGGTTACAAGGTCTGGTTGAATTGACATGGAATGACCCTTCTACAACCTCCAAGTAGTAGCGACATCGACATAAAATATCGCCTGTGTGCAAGGGCTAGCACCATAAATTTGCAATCATTAATTTTGAAATTAGTTTGGTATTTCCTGATACTGTATAGAAAGTGTAATTTAAAACATTTGTAGTTTGCTTTTTGTGCATTTTCACTCCTTTAAAATTTTATTTATTTATTTATTTATTTATTTATTTATTTATTTATTAGAAAATGTTCTTATAGAGTATATATATCTTACCTATTTGTTTTCATATTTCACAACAATGTATGTTTTTTTTATCTAAATTTTTATATGAGCTTTTTGTCCAAATTTTTATATGACAAGAAAAAAATATGTAAAGCTTTAAAGTTAAATTGGCTTACATACATTAATATGAAACACCATACTACAAAAAATTCTTTATAAAAAACCCATGTTTAAATTACTTTACTATTCGAATATTACAATCGCTATATAAAGTGTCACCCCGTTATCCTTTATTTTAAAGTAAGGGTGTTTTTATTTATTATTTATCATTCACTTTTTTTGTGGTGGGAGAGGGGGACGGTTATCGGAAGTTGTATACGATCGGGGAAAAAATATGTATAGCTTTGAAGCTATAAATTGACTTATATACATTAATATTGTAGATCGTATTATAAGAAATCTTTTATATAAAACCCATGTTGAAATTATTTTACTATTTGAGCATTACAATCACTATAGAAACTGTGTTCCATTTCGTCCCTTATCCTTTATTTTCAAGTAAATATGTTTAGTAAATGGGTGTATTTCAAATGAACTGCTGGTTTGATGTCCTAAGGTTTAAATCTAAATTTCATGTTAATAAATTTATTTTTTTTGATACTCTAAAAGCACATAGTAAGTAACACATCTTTTTATGTTTAATTCAATGCATTCATTGCTTTTTTTTTTTTTTTTTTTTTTTTTTCAGATTTGTGAAATAGCGGTCTTTTTTTAGCACTTTAGTTAGCAAGTAGAATTTACTTGTCCTGAAACTTGCAAAATTTTAGTCTTTTTTTTATGCTTCCAAACTTTTTAAAATTTTTATATATGGATAAAAAATAGCATGTGTTAGTTAAACAAATAGGCACATTATATTACTAAAATACGTATCGAATAGTTTAAAATTAAATGCATTTTGTTTCTTCATATGCAGAACATGAGTGTTACCTCAGAGAAGTTATTATTATGTATTTTGAAAATATTTGTACATTGCATTTGGCAACAGTAGCGAGAAAACAATTCTGTTTCTTCTTTACACTGCGCTAAATTAGAACTAGATAATTTTTTTTTCTTATAATTGCTATATATTGAAATCTTCATTTCAACATGATGAGTATTTTTATTTTCTTACAAGAGTGTTAACCATTTATTTATTTTTTTCTTTTAACGCATAAAAATGTTCAGTTAGGAAATGCTGTATTTCTCGTTGAGGAATCAATAGGCCTAATTAAAATTTCAAGAAAACAGTTAGAATTTATTTTAGAGAAGAATTTTTCAATAAATGTCATGAGTGTTACCGTACATGAGTGTTACTTGAAAAAGTAACACTCATGAGAAAAGAAGTAACACTGATGATTTAAAGCAACCAATTAATAAGTAACTCATACAACTATATAGATATTGTATAAGATTTAAGTTATGATTATAATTAATTCATGATTCAGGGATATATTATGTCATATTATATATATTTATAAGTATTTAAAAATAGTAACAGAATTTTCATGTCTGCACACGAATTTTGAAAGTGCTATTTAAGATTCAAATTTTAATTCTTAATAAATAATTTTCAAAGGACTATCTATTTTAAACAAATTATAGTTTGAACTTTCCAAAATCTTTATTTTAATTTTTTTTAATAATTGGAAAGTTTTTCTTTTTTTTAACACTTTGCAACAAAGTTAAAAAGTGTTTATGATTTCGGTTTGTTTGACCCCCTGTCCGCGATTTAACTGTTCTGAGTATACTCCGATTGCTCTGAAATTTTTGGAACTTATTGACATTTACCCTAGCACGAACACTAATTCAAATAAAGCTTCTGTGATGATTAGTTTATTAACAGGGACAGTCAAAACTTTTCTGTTATTACGGCCTATGGCAAAATATCATTTCAAATGAATTTTACGGATGTCACACTCTGTCAAACACATTAAAATTTATATGAATTTAAGAAATACACTGAAACATGCATTATGTAAAATATGCGATGAAGAAAATAGCTATTATTCAATTACAGGGTTACACTTGTTTGAATTTGAATTTGGTTTAATTTGAATGGCAAATCGGTAAAAGATCGAATATACAGTACTTCAGGAAGTGAAATAAGGGAAAACTTACTTGATTTAGTGGAAAAAAGCTTATTCTCAAAATGAAAGGAGATCACATTTTCTATAAGTTTGACCAAGAAGTAGATATTTTTGAATAAATGCAACAAAAGTGAATAATGTTACTTATATTTTTTACTTGTTACTTAAATTTTTAAATATTTTCTAATGTAGAAAAATAAATATTGTAATAAATTTTCATTTATTCTTATCTTTTATACAGTGGTGTTATTTTTTAATATTGTTACAAAAAAGTTGTTTGCTTCAAGAGTGTTACCGCTTGTCATGAGTGTTACCTTTTTTCATGAATGTTACCATAGCTAAGAATCAGAATTGTATTAATGCGTTTCTTAGTTCACTTAACTTAATTGTTTTGTCTATTAAAACTTTCTAATTCTTTATTGTAACTGCAATGAAAACAATTTATTTTTAATTAATTTTTTTTTTTTTTTATCAGACGTTATAATCTTTATTTAAGAAGCAAAGTACCATACATGACATAAACAGCTATTAAAATGTTTTAAATTTATGAAATAAATAAATATTAATACAATTTTGATTTATTAATGCGTATCTAAGATAACACTAAGCATTTTTTTAAATTAATTATTGATACAAAAAAATTGCAGAATGTTTTATAGCGGTCACACTTATGAGAAAAACAGTGACTTGCCAAGAGATTCCTTGAAATTTCTGAAAAATAAATAAAAAAACTCGCAAATAATCAACAGCTTAAGAATGCTGTAAACTATAAGCAACTCATACTTGTGTAAATCTTCATATTTAAACGAAATTATTTTTTTAAATTATGTTATACGTAATATGGCAATACATTTGAAAAACACCCAAATATTATTTATCATTCAGCTGTTTTCATATTTCATAAAAGTGTATCATTTTCGGGGTTTTAATTCCAATTTTTATATCATAAGGATAAAAAAAAATATGTAAAGCTTTAAAGTTAAATTGATTTACATGCATTAATATCAAAGAAGTTACTATAACGAATAATTTATGTATAATCATGTTTAAATTCTTTTAATATTCGAACATTGCATTCAATCTAGAAACTGTTCACCCCCCTCCCCTTTTTTAACATAGAGAGAAGTAACTCATCCCACCCCTACTTTTAAAAAAAGACTTTTTTCATAAGTTAATTTTTCAACTTTTTCTAATATGATACACTTTTCTTTTCGTTTTAACATAATATCGAATTGGAGACAGTTAAAAAGTTTTATGTAAATTCGTAATTTCTGTTTCATAATTTTCATCTGTAGGCATACTTCGTATAATAAACATTGGGCAGTGATAGTTTAGTGGTCTAAGCGCTGAACCTCCAGACTGAAAGGTCCCGGGTTCGATTCCCGACACCACCAAAGACCCATCGATTTCATGCAGTGTATGCGCTCTTTAAATAAAGGGTTTCTGAAAGTTCTGTGGTCGGTCGCTGCAGTTACCATGGTATTAATCTCTGGAGAAACTTTCCCTCTCCTTCAGGGACATACCGAAATTGAGCAGACAGTGATGTTCGGTGCTGCCATCTATTGGGTTTTCGCCGAATATCCTCAGCTGCAGAAGTCTGCCTACCCCCTGGGTGCAGTCCAATGAAAGCTCCTGCAGCCTTCTGGCACATGTCAACAACGGAGGATATAACAGGGGGGGGGGGAGGAGGATATACGCTAAAGTCATGATATTTATCAGTATTTAATTCAGGAGGTCCCCTACCGGAATTTTGTTCTTCAAAAAGAATATAAATTCAATAAAAAAAAAAATAGTGAAACAGTGCAAATTCTCCCCCGGAACTCTACAGTATCCTTTCTCCCGTAGAAAAGTGTCTAAATTCAATATTGAACGCCATTAAAATAGCGAATAAAGAAATTGTGCAAAAATGTTTAAAGATAGAAAACCAACGATTATAAATGCACAAATAAAGTATGAGAAGGTAGCAAACAGCTGTTTCGAATCTACTATCGAGGTTCTTCATCAGTGCAAAACTCAGCGAGCTAGAAAAAGCAAAACTGAGATAGTTGATGAATGAATTTAAAAATATAGATAAATGAATTTAAAAATAAATCGGAAAATAAGCAGTTTGAATCGAAATACACCCTTAAAACGTACCTGAATGCTGAATGATTTGATTCAGTGTTGAATTCAGACACTTTTCTCCGGGAGGGACTTCTATGGTTCAGGGAGAGGGGGGAGGCATTATAGAGTTCTGGCAGAAAAATTGCACTTTTTGACCATTAAAATCCAACATTCTCAAATTTTCCGGGGGGGGGATGTCCCCCCCGAGTCACTCCCCTGAATTCAATACTGATAAGATTACATACTTCATGGTTAGACACAAGAGCGTGCGAAGAGAAAACTGCGCCCGGGGCAAAGTCTCAATTTGGCGCCCACCCTCCCCCAACTTTTTCTTGTGACAGACCAAAAATGACGTTAGTAGTATCAATTCCGCGCCCCCTAAATTTTCGCGCCCGGGGCGAACGCAACCTTCCCTTCTCCCTTTCGCACGGCGCTGGATACGCATGAAATGTATACATTAAAATTGTATTCATATTTTGTTCAATAGAATCTAAGAATCAATTGAAAGTGTTTAGTGCTGCCATCTATTAGAGCATTAAAAAGTTAATTGTGAAAAACATACTCTACGTACTATCTAAATTCTGCATTTTCTGCGTTTTCTGAAACTCTAATCTTCAAAATATGATGCTGCCATTAAAGCAATAAATAAAAAGAAGTATGAGGGAGGACGCATCTCAATTAAAATTTTGCCTTATTTCAAATATTGTATTTTAAGGGTGTATTCGAAAAAACGCTTTTCCACCTTCAACACCTCTAAATTTTCTAATACAATTTCAGACACTTTTTTAAAAGTAGAAACATGAAACTTGCCGAGGGGATTTTTGAAGAGACGTATAAGGTGCCATGTGATGTCATTTTACGCTCCAGGTATTAGAATTTGATTTATAATCAATTATCTTCTCAATAGGACCCTTTGTTTTTGTTCAAATATCTCCCGCTTCGGAAAAATCGGTTCAAAATGCCGTTTTTGGTTGTTTTTTTTTTTTTTTTTTTTTTTTTTTTTTTTTTTTGCAATACTTTCTGCATTTTTCAAGGAATCGACAATTACCGCACCTTGTACACTTTCTAAATAAGAGAATTTTACAGTTTGATGCGTTTGAGAGCAAAAATGAATTTAAAAATTAATCGGAAAATAAGTAGTTTGAATCGAAATAGGCCGTTAATTTCGTGATTGTTAGTCATTTAAATTTTGAAAAAAAAAAGGTACATTGTTGATTTGAAAGCACATAATTTTATGCGGATTAAATAAAATAAATAAAAGCAAAATTTCATATAGTTATGAATATGAATTCATTTAAAAATTTTATGTCATTTATTTTGCACATTAAAATAAAACTCAATAAATAGCATTTTCCCAAAAAAAAAAAAAAAAAAAAAAAAAAAAACTTTGCGAATAAATTTAATTTATGTAAACTGGAACCAGAATTACATAAATAAAGGTTATATATTTTATCAAAAGACATTTATATATTTTTAGGCAACGAATATTTCAATGTCTAATACAATCAAATTACGATTGATCATATGAAGTGATAATAGCAGTGTTGTGCAATATATGATTAAAAAAAAAGATTAAAATTACCTCAATTTTTCCTTTCTGAAAGACATTCAAATATTTCTAACGGAAGTTTTTTACACATTACGTGTTTTTTGTTTTTTAGTCATATTAATATCCCGAATACTATATTCTTCTTCGCACTTTATTGATAAGTGAGCGATATAATCTTGAATATCCAATATTTTCTTATTCTAATTTTTATTCTACAAAAAAAAAAAAATTCGGTACTACTCTGTTATCCCGTCGACCAATTTCGCCAAATTATACAAATCGCCAAACTCATAGCCAAATTATACATATTGACGTAATTTTTATTTTAAATAACGAAAAAACAAATAATTAGTAGAATATTAATGAAAATTCAAATAAAAAGTCGAAATAAAAATCACTTAATGACATTTTAAACACATGAATCGTATTTAATGTCACTGAGTGTGACATTCACGATCCTCCATTATTGGCATTTAATCTTATAGTTTGGCGATAATTTTTTGGTCGACGGGATAACCTAGTAGTACCAAAAATTCTTTTCATTTATTTGTTAAATGCAGCTACAATAAGTACCTAAAAAATTTCTGACAAATTCTTCCATTGACAAAACAAAACACTAGAATGACTAGATTAAAGTTATTTATTTCAAAGCTAGATGGCAGCACTAAAACTAAAAGTTTCTGAATTCAACTTTTTTATCAAATGGCAACGAATATTGTTCTTTTTAGGTAGATTTCGTATGAAATACTACCTATTGCATTGTCTCCCATGTTGGAATTTCTGAAAAATTTTTGCGGATCTACACGAATCATGACTCCTAGACCCCAAAACTACCATCAGTAAAAAAGTTTATATATATATATATCTATCTATCTATCTATCTATCTATCTATCTATCTATCGGTGTATATCACTTTCTTCTAGACACGATAACTTCCATAATTATGCTCAGATCTTCATCAAACTTTTACATAAAATCAAGGGGCATAAAATCTCGGTTAAGTTCGTTAATGGGCAAAATCGGACCGAGGGGGTGGAAGTTAGGAGGGTTTTTGTGAAAACAGAAAAAACGCGATAACTTTTTAATTAAAATAGATATCGAATTAGTTTAAAGTTTATATTACTTCTAAAAAATGAGGAAAAAGTTTATGCGTGACAGATTTTTGATAAAGTTAAAAATGGGCTCAAGGGGCGAAAAAAACATGGTTTTTGGGAGAAAAAAATTCATAATTTCGTCAATTCTCAAGATATCAAATCCAACTAAATTTTATATAAATGTACTCAATATTATCTAAAACTTTTGTATTTACAGGTTTTTGATAGGACCAATTTTTACCGATGAAAAAAATTAAAAACGAAAAGAAAAAGGGGGGAGGAAAAAGAAAAAAACCCATAACTTACTCTATTCTTAAGCAATTAAATCTAATTAAATTTATTTTACATCTTCACAATAATATCTACAACTTTTATATCGACAAGTTTTTCATAGAACCAATTCTTATAGCAAAAATAAATTAAACAAAAATAGGAATTGGAGAAAAAACCTCAAATCCAAACTGCTTATATTCTGACTCATTTTAAAATTCATTTTTGATTTTAAACGCATCCAAATGACACTTCCTCTTATTTAGCAACTATATAATGCGACGTATTGGCCAATTGTTTGATAAAGGCAGAATATATTTTTTAAAAGGCTGCCAAAAAAGGTATTTTGAACTGATTTCCCGAAGTTTTCATCATTAAAAAATTCATTAAGTATAACAAATTGCGTTTTTTATGAGTCATTTTTAAATTCATTTTTGTTCTCAAACCCATCCAATTTACAGGTCCTATTATTTAGAAACGATACAACTTGACGTATTGGCCAGTTTTTTGATAAAGGCAAAATATATTTTTTAAAAGGCTGCCAAAAAGAGTATTTTGAACAGAATTTCACGAAGTTATTGTGATTAAAATTTGAGGAAATTTAAGAAATTGCGTTTTTACCGAGTCATTTTTAAATCTTTTTTTGTTCTCAAACTCATCCAATTTACAGGTTCTCTTATTTAGGAACTATATAATGTGACGGAGTGGCCAGTTTTTTGATAAAGGCAGAATATATTTCAAAAAAGGCTGCCAAAATGGGCACTTCGCACAAAATTTCCCAAAGCGAGATGATTAATGAACTGTGGGTATTCAAATAACAAATTGGTTATTTTATGACTCATTTTTAAATCCAATTTTGCTCTGACACGCATTCAATTGACAGTTTTTTATTACTTAGGAGCTATATAATGTGCGTATTCGTCAATTTTTTGATAAAGGGTGAATATATATATTTTAAAAGCTGTCAAAGTAAGCACTTCGCAAAAAAATTTCCCAAAGCGATCATGATAAAAGAATTGAGGTTGTATTCAAATAACAAATTGTTTATTTTATGACTCATTTTTAAATTCAATTTTGCTCTCAAACGCATTCAATTGACAGTTATTTGTTATTTAGGAACTGTGTAATGTGCCGTATTGGTCAGATTTTTGATAAAGGCTAAATATATATTTAAAAAAATCTGTCAAAGTGGGCGCTTCGCACAAAATTTCTCAAAGCGATCTTGATTAAAGAATTGTGGATGTATTAAAATAATAAATTGGTTATTTTATGACTCATTTTTAAATTCAATTTTGCTGTCAAACGAATTTAATTAACAATTTTTTGTTATTTAGGAACTATATAATGAGCATATTGGTAAATTTTTTAAATAAAGTAAGAATATAATTCAAAATATATTGCCAAAATCGGCATTTGAATAGAGATAGGCTTTTTTTTTTTTTTTTTTTTTTTTGAAATGAAAACTTTTCGAAATCTACCTCCGCCTATAGGCCATGCCGAAAGGGATTTTTTATTACTAAACTGATTTCTTTTACAGGAAAACGAAGACAATATCTACTAATCTAACTAGGTTATATTTTATTTGATAGTTTTCCAATAATGAAGCTCTATAACAACAACAAATTTTAACAGTTGTTCAGAATTGTATTTATTGAAAAATAATTTGTAGAGTACAAATATTTTAAAACTGCGTTACTTTGTGTTGGAGTTTTAAAATGAAATGATTATGTACCGTGTAATATAAATGTTACGAGTTTTTTAATGGATGATTAGTGCGAGTTTGGCGAGTTGTTTATTAATTAATTTTTTTATTGACTTTTTTTTATTATTAAATTTACGTTTACTCAAACATTTAAGAGACGGTCGCCGGCCATGAGTCCATGCTACATCACTTCGACTCACACCCGTCTCGTCTTTACAAAGAAAATTTCCTCCTAAAAAATATTTTATTACATATAACTACATTTATAATGCTTTTAAGGGTGTATTCGAAAAAACGCTATTCCACCTTCAACAGCTCGAAATTTTCCGATACAATTTCAGACCCATTTTTAAAAGTAGAAACATGAAACTTGCCGAGAGGATTTCTGAGGAGACGTATGAGGCGCCATGTGATGTCATTTTACGCTCCATTCATTGGAATTTGATTTATAAACGATTATCTTCTCAGTATGACCCTTTTTTTCGTTTCCCGATTCGTTCAAAGAACCGTTTTTGATTCCTTTGTTTTTGCAATATTTTCTGTACTTATCAAAAAATCGACTGTCACGGCACCTTGTGTACTTTTTAATTAAAACAATTTGACAGTTTGATGAATTTGAGAGCAAAAATAAATTTAAAAATAAATCGGAAAATAAGCAGTTTGAATCGAAATACACCCTTAAAATGGTCAAACTGCTAGAATCAGTGTTGAGATCAAACAATTTTCTCCGGGAGGGAATTCTGTGGGCAGGGGCGTGCGAAAAGAAAATTGCGCCCGGGGCAAACTTAAAATTTGACGCCCTCCCGTTTCCAAATTTTTCTTGTAAAAGACCAAAAATGACGTTGGTATTATAAATTTGGCGCCTGCTGAATCTCCGAGCACGGGGCGACCGCCCCCTTCGCTCCCCCCCCTTTCGCACAGTGCTGTCTGTGGATCTTGTAGACTTTCGAGGAGAGTGGGGTATTGCATTTTTTTTTTTTTTTTTTTTTTTTTTTTTTTTTTTTTTTTTTTTTTTTGCACACAGATAGAACCTTATTATTCTCAGGTGACGATTTGTGTTCAGACACTCAACTGTGAAACTCCTTGACGCACGAACATTTTGTAAGCTGCGTGAACTAATGATTTTTTTTTTTTTCTTTTCTTTTATTGTTCTGAATGGCCTCCGTGACCGAGTGGTTAAGACGCCGCTCTGCTAAGCTGGAGGTTGTGGGTTCGATTCCCACTGGCTCCATTGCACGCACATTTTGTGTGGAGCTCCTGGTTGTGTTTCTCTTGTGATGTAAATTTAATAGTGCTATATCGTCCTTGTATATTGACGATGACTTTCATGTCGAGCACACAAGTCAGATGTATGTTTCAAATAAATTGTTCTGAGCAAACGAGACGTACAATGGTACGCATTATAAATCGAGATATAAAAGAAAAGAGAATTCGTGTAATATTTATGTTCGTCTTGTCATTTAAATGTTGTAGTTTCTTCAAAAGGGATGTTTTCTGAAGAATATACTTATCATTTAGACGAGATACACCAAAATACGAGCGAATAACCTAGATCCGAGGTAAGAGTTTTAGATTATTAATAGCGATTCTAGCATTTTTTACGAAACAATTTGCCTGCGAAGTCATGTGGAAACTGTATAAATACATTTTGATTTCTAATTTATAGCCAGCGTTTGTGTGTAATTTAAAGAGTAACGTGAAAGCTGAGCGTAAAACGTTTTGACACATTTACAAATTCATTTTTTAACAGAAATATATAAAAGTGGAATGCCTGACTATGGAAGCGATTTCGAATCGAACTTAATTTTCCATTTTATGATAATTAAATTTCCTATCCAGTTCTAAGCTTTTTCGATCACGTGATCACCTGTTTTTCTCCTGCTTTTCGACCGGTTTTTCTGCTTTCGTCGGGAAATGTGCTCAAAAGCGTCAATTTTGAAGGCTTGTTATAAAAAATGTATTGTTAAAAAAAAAAAAAAAAAAAAAAAAAAAAAAAAAAAAAAAAAAAAAAAAAACAGAAAATTGAGTGCAATTAGACAGTTTCTGAATAACAACGCCTGCTATTTTCATGCATTTCCGAACAAAAATAAATTAGAGCATGTGTCACAAAGTTGCCCTTTTTGATTTAAGAACACCCTTAAATACGACTCCATGGGGTTGAAAATTATAACCCCTCCAACTTTCCACCCTCCTGATGCATCTCGTTTTTGATCATATTGCAAAAACTACTTATTAAAAAAAAAAAAAAAAAAAAAAAAAAAAAAAAAAAAACAGATAAAGTTATAATGGAGAAATATTTTAAATAATAAAAAAAAAAGAAATGTTTTACAAACCGTTATTTACAGAAGTTCGTAAAATGGAATAAAAATACTCTGTATTTAAATGTCTAATCTGTTAAGAGTGTGTCAAATATTTCTATACATGTATGTTGAACATTTAAAAAAAATTGTTATGGAAAGTATCAGCATGTAGATTCGTATTGGAATATTTTTTACATTTAGTTATATAATAAAAAAAAGCATAAATTTAAAAAAAAAAAATTAGCGCAACAGCTTCTTAGATCGTTAATTATATGAAGGACTGTATTTATGTATTTTGTATTTATGAAATAATGTTTACCGGAGCGCTCCTCTGAAAACCACATCTAAAATGATATTCATTGTCGAAATAGCTAAAATTTAAAAAAAAAAAAAAAATCACCCTCTTATCGCTTCTCCTCCCTCTCCTGAAATTCAACTCCAGAAGGAGAAATATTCGTAAAATGAAAGAGATGCGAAAAAATTCCGATGATATATATATATATATATATATATATATATATATATATTCACATGACGGGACCAAAAAAGAGGTTGAAATTTACATGTCACCTGTGGGTTCTCTCATTTTTCCAGAATACACCTAAACATGACGCAGCCCCCACTTTAAAATCTTTATATTTAATAAGTTATATTTACCGAAGTGTTCCATAAAAAAAAACTCCACATCTAAAATGATATTTATTGTCGAAATAGCTACGATTTAAAAAATTCACCCTCTTACCGCTTTCTCCCCCCCCCCCTTCTGAAATTCAACTCCAGAAAGAGAAAGATTCGTAAAATGGAAAGGAGGTGCCAAAACATTCCGATGATGCATATATAACATGACGGATTAAAAAAAAAAAGAAAAGGTTTGAAATTTACATGTCACCCATGGGTTCACTCATTTTTCCCAAATACACCTAAAAATGATGCAGCTCCCACTTTAAAATCTTTATATTTAATAAAAAATATTTACTGGAGGGTTCCATAAAAAAAAAACCACACCAAAAATAACATTTATTGTCGAAATAGCTACGATTTAAAAAATTCACCCCCTCACACTGAGCTCGACATATAACTGGAGATCCGGCTTCCTATTTCCAAACGTTAGCTCCCGCGGTCAGCGCGGATGAATACAGTGACGGCACTTTTAGCTGAGTTTTGGTTCGTATACTAGGCAGAAAGCGCTGTTTCGCTCATTGCCTACTATGTGAGCAGTTTATTTATTTTCTAATTTCTTTTAATTTTCTTGATATAATTATTAAGGGGGTAGTAAGGTTAATTCGAGGGAAAAAAAGCATATTTTCTATCATTTTTTGTAAGGATACAATTAATATTTATTTATTTGTATAACTATAGTATAATTATATGTCATTTAAAGAGTATTCTGTGAAATTTTCATTAAGAAATATTAAAAAATGAGCCGATGACAGCGAATCTTCGAAGACGTCCCCAAAAAAAAGTTGATTCGCGGTGAACTCTGTAGCTCAAAATCTACTGAACCGATCTTTTTAAAATTTTACACACTCTTTCTTTATATAAATTACGAGATAACGCTGTCGAGTTTTTTTTATTTTTTTTATTTTAACTTACTTTTAAAAAATAAAATATCAGATTTTTTTTATGAAAAATCAGCATTTTGACTTCCGAGCCTTGTAAAAAATTGAAAAATCAATAATAAAAAAAAAAACTCGACTGCGTTCCCTGAGGAAACTTATCACCTAATTAAATTAATTTGGTTTTTTAATTTCAGTTGATCCAGTCATGAGTTATGCGGTTCACCACGAATCAACTTTTTTTTGGGACGTCTTCGAAGATTCGCTGTCATCGGCTCATTTTTTAATATTTCTTAATGAAAATTTCACAGAATACTCTTTAAATGACATATAATTATACTATAACAATACACATAAATAAATATTAATTGTATCTTTACAAAAAATGATAGAAAATATGCTTTTTTCACCTCGAATTAACCTTAGTACCCCCTTAACCATATATCATGGTGAGCAGTTGTTCTGCTTACGGCTGTAAAAACCGTTGGACAAAAGAGGGAAATTTGCAATTTCACAGGTAAAATGCTTTTTTTTTTTTTTTTTTTTTTTTTTTTTTTTACTCCTATGCACATGTTAACCAGCCACAAGTGTGATACAGTCGAACCTCGTTAATGTGAATCTCAAGTGGTATCGAAATTTTTTTCATATTAATAGTAATTCATGTTATTAATATTAAACATTTGTATTCATTTTCGTAGGGGACTGTAAAAACAGTTTATGTTAAATGTAATCCACGTTAAACGTGTTTTTGTTAACGAGGTTTGACTATGTGCAAACTTTGTGAATGATAATTTTTTGTTTTGATTTATTTTAATTTCAAGTATCATTTTTTGTCTAGTGTTTAATACAAAGATTACTAAAATACTTATTGGAAAATATTTTGAGAAAATGCTTTAACATATATATTGGATAAATATTTAATAAAAATACATAAATATTTAAATTAATATTTAGTTAGATAGTTGGTGTAAAACATTATTCCATTATTGTTATTATTATTATTATTATTTTAATGTATCATCGTAATTCTATAAATTCATTTATTGTAACAATTATTGTTATAATTTTTTAGATGCATTTTAAAATTTTCTGAAAAATAGTGTATAATTATCGTACAGCTTACTTTTTAATTTAATATTTTCACATTCATAAATTTATCGTTTATCTATAAAAAATGGTATTATGTTTATATTTGCACCAAATGATTAACAAAAGACATGTCATTGAACATCAAAATATAGGGAAAAGTGGGGCACATGTGAACAACTTTTTACATTTTTTATTTCTCAAAATTTTTATGAGCTATTGAAACAAAACTGATTGATATCAGTATTTACACTTCGTTTGTTCTTTTAGTGAAACTTTTGAAAACATTTATCAAGAATTTCTAACTTATCATTCTAAAAATTGTCTGAAATTGTTCACATGTGTCCAGGCCCGTAGCCAGGATTTCCCTTCGGAGGGGGCTGAATCTTGAATTTTTTCTGATCTGACAGCAGTAATTTGCATAATTTAAATCGTAACTAAAAAAAAGTAAAAAAAAAAAAAAAAAAAAAAAAAAAAAAACTTAAATCCAAAAAGAAGATACTTTTACATAAAATGACAACAAATTATTGCTAAAATATTAACATATTACGCGCGGGGGGGGGGGGGGGGATATTGAATATTTGGAACAGTCTCATAGTTTTTAGGATAACTGCTTCCTCTTCCCTCTAGATTTTGTTTTACGGCGATAATAATGCGCATTGAAACTATGAAAACATATGTATAAATACATTTATTATATTAAAAATTACCTTATGTTTTAATACTTCTGAAATTTTTGTGTTACTTAAAACCCCTTGATTAAAATTTGAAGCTTTATTTTGTTGAAATTAATTTGTAAATTGTTCTTTAAAACTATAAACATAATGGTAAAAACAAAGTATTCTTTCGTTCAGAAATGATAAAATAAAAATACATATTCGGATAATAAAAAAGCCGGATAATTAAATGCCAATATCAAAACAACATTATCTGCCGATTTCGTCTGGATGTGAAAGATGGGGTTTATAAACAATTTAATTAAAAATATTTCTGCTAAATAAGTACTAATCGGGCAGTTCCTGTTCTTATAGATCACTTACTCTCATTGTTTTTATAATTTACTTAATTAGTGAAGAATAAATTGGGATAATAATAAAGAGATTTCTCCTATGTCTAACATTGAAAAAGCGGACTATTTTTTCTCTCTTGCCTACTATTCTTCTCCGGGTTGTAATTCGGCTAGCAGACGACTGACCGCAGAGTCGGACCTCCTGTTATATGTCGAGCTCAGTGCCCCCTCATCGCTCCCCCCTTCCCTCCCTCTGCCCTCCTCCCACCCCTTAAAATTCAACTCGAAAAGTAGAAAGATTCATAATATGAAATAATGGTTAAAAGAGCTTTCGCATATGCCTCTCATTTCAACAAATCTCATTCCGATAAAGTCAGACATTTCGAGAAAGTTTTTCTTCGCGATGAAATTTTACTTCGATGAAATAGCTTTATCGAAGGATAGCGATGAAATTTAATCTTGAAAAAAGCGGCATTTCGAGAAGCTTGTAGTTTTCTGATACCTTTTTCGATAAGGATGATTTTCGTTCTCGCTGACAATAGATTGAGAAGGTTTATCGAGGAGAGTTTTGTCGATGAAGCTTTGTGAAATGAAAGTTTTGTCGAGAAACGAGGTACAGAAAGAAGCATGAGAATATGACAATAACTTGTGAAATGGAGACCTAATTTTCAAAGTTTCTCGTATTTTATTCTTACCATGCTGTCACGTATTTGGAACCTCCCAATAAATATTATTTATTAAAAAAAATTTTCAAAAAGGGGGCTGGAGAGAGGACGAACGTATGTTTAAAACTGTAGCGATTCTACAATACCTATCAATTTAAGTATGGTTTTTTTCATCGAATCATTCGATAAACATTATTTATCAAAGTAAAAAAATTAAAATGTCTGCTGCAGGAAATTGAGGGCGAAAGGGTGGACTGACGGGGGGCGGGGGAGGGGGACAATTTTCGCTTTTTTAAACCCTTCATATTGTATATCATCTTGAAGATCTCGGATCACTCTTTCATATTATGATGCTTTCTTACCACCCCCCTTCCGAATTTGGTTTCCACGTCGGGGGCATGGGGGGGGAGCAGTTTTCGAAGCTTTTTGCGTTTTTATCATGTTAGATCGAATTTTTGAATTGAAAACGTTCTTAGGCGCATTGGAAATATTTTTGAGATGGGAAAAAAACATTGAACAAGTCACATTGTTACCGTAACCTAGGCACATTTTTTTAAAGTTCCCTCTTTGAGGGCCTCTTCCAAAGGTGAGGAGCTTGCCCCCCCCCCCCCCAACATACACTTTAAAATATCGCTCATTTTTTTCTCTACCAATTTTAACTTAAAAGTTTACGCTATTTGGCACAACCGGGGCTATTGCCCTCCTCCCTGTTGGTAATTCACCAACATAATTTTGCTCATTTCTTCACTTCATTTCAATTTTTAAAAGGCTATAACTTTGCTTCTATGGAGTTACAGCGGGGAGAAAAATTATAGCATAACTAAATTTTCTTTGCCGCTCTTTTTGCAGTTTTTTTTTTTGGGGGGGGGGGGACATTTTTCATTTTTTAATGCAATATGTTTATTGAAAGCTTCTGCTTCATACATTACCAATTTAGCATAAAAAAGTTTCTCCCGTCATTCTGAGACACGTTACGGATCCATAATGAGTTGCAATTTAAATTTCTCAAACTTCTTCGAAGTTTTCGCTAAATCGGCATCTGAAAAACATCGTGCCAATGGGGTGCGTGTATGACATCTGTATCATATAAATATTGTTCACCACTGTTGGGACTCTGGCCTCCTTTCGCGTGTAGGCGTTTATTTACCGCGGTTACTTGGCCCTTGTATTTCCTGCACAATAAAATATTTCCTGACGATTAAAAAAAAAAAAAACACGTAATTGTTCAAGTTTTTACTTCTGTCGGCACTCCCAAAATGCCACTATATATATATATATATATATATATATATATATATATATATATATATATATATATATATATATATATATATATATATATATATATATATATATATATATATATATTGGGGGGGGGGGGCAGTTTTCAAAATTTAACGTTCGATTCGAGATTACGTTCGGTTGTTCGTTCATTTCGAAATTTTTTTTTTCTTTCTTTCTTTTTCTTTGTTTACAAGATTTTGCTGTGCGTGCACACCGCGTTTGGTATATGATGTCATATACAATGAGGACCCAGTTCGAGATTTCATATTAAAAGATTGCGTATAAATTAGATACACCAATGAAAGGAGGGGCTCACTAGCGAGTGAATCCGTCATGTCTTTATTAACACCGACTCATTCACCTGTAGACGACTCTTGATAAAATTGAATCCTGTATGGTATAAAAGCAATTGTAAACTGGAGTCATCGAGAAAATTTTTACACAATCGAAAGTTATCGAGATGTTCATACAATCGAGAAAATCGAGAAAAACTTCTCGTTATCGCTCATCACTAAGAAATACCATATTTACTTCCGATTCTTCCTCAATTCTGAAAATAATTCCTTTATCTTTAGAAAACTCAGAAATCCGTGTATTTTCGAGATTTAAAGGATTGCTTATGGTTGTTCTCAACTGCTCTGATCAAGAAGTGCAAAACGTTTTGACATATTCACAAATTCATTTTTTAACAGAAATATATAAAATTGGAAGGCCTGACTGTAGAAAGGATTCGGAATCGAATTTAGTTTTCCATTTTATGATGATTAAATTACCGATCCAGTGCTAAGCTATTCTCCTATTTTTCGACCGGCTTTTCTGCTTTCGTCGGGGAATGTGTTCAAAAACGTTAACTTTGAAGGCTTATTATGAAAGATCTATTGCGTTTGTAAAAAAACAGAAAACTGAGTGCAATTAGACAGTTTCAGAATAACAACATTTGCTAGTTTCATGCATTTCCGAACAAAAATAAATTAAAACTTATGTCATAAAGTTGGCGTTTTTCCTTTAAGAACACCCTTAAAAAATCTTTATAGTTTTTGTTTGTTTGTTTGTTTGTTTCTCCGATTTTTAAAAGCTTTCCTTTATCTTTAGAAGCCTAAGAAACCAGTATATTTTCGAGATTTAAAGAATTACTTAACTTTATAGTTTCTTTTGCTTCCACTGATTTTCGGAAACATGTCTGAGTAAGTTTTGTAGTTTATTAATGAATTTTCTCTAACCGGAATATTGATTTTTAAGATGCTATTTGTTCTCAATTAAATTTATTTAAATTATTAATTTTTTTCTCAAATTATCTGCTTAATTGAATTTATACATGGAAGAATAACAAATATATATGCATGTTATTTTTAATTTTATCGTTAATTATGACAAACTAATATCAAGTTTAATGTTAATGTTAGTTCTGATAAGCTAATATCAATTTTAAAGTTAATGTTAGTTCTGAAAAACTAATATTAATTTTACTGTTAATGTTAGTTTTGACAAACTGATATCAGTTTTAGTGTTAATGTTAGTTCTGAAAAACTAATATTAATTTTAATGCTAATGTTAGTTCTGAAAAACAAATATTAGTTTTACTGTTAATGTTAGTTCTGACAAACTTGTGTCAATTTTAGTGTTAATGTTAGTTCCGAAAAAACTAATATTAATTTTAATGCTAATATTAGTTCTGAGAAACTGGTATTGATTTCAATATTAATGTCAATGCCAGTCAAAGATTACATTTTTTATATAAATATTTCTTTCAATCTCTAAAATGTATTTGTATCTGAGGTTACTAAGGATAAAGCACGCTTTTCGAAATGACTATTATACAGGGTGTCCACTCTCAAATGTGGCCAATGGCTAACTTCTAAACCGTTAGTCAAAGACATATTTAAAAAGGTAAAGAATTGTTTTTTAAACAATTAAGGTAAAAAAAAAATAGTAAAAAAATACGAAAATTAACTTTTTATACGGTCCCCCGGTCCTATAAGTAATATTTAGTAAATTTCCCCCACTACTCTAATAAGTAAGAGAAGAAAGGTCCTAATAATCTAACATTAAAATTGTCCTAGTTATGAAACTTTAAATTTCATGACTTAAACCACTTTTCTGCAGCGGAAAACGGATGAATTGGACTGAGCTTTATGGTAACGTACACTAAGTGCTTAAAGTATTATAAAGGCAGTCCATTTCCAGGATGGTCCAATGGCTACTTCCTAAACCATTTGTCACAAACATATAATTCCAATTACAAAAATATTTTAAATGAGGTAAAAAAAAAAGTATTTTTAAAGCGATTTAACTGAAGGTGTTGCCACAGTATGAGTTTTACGGTAGTGTTAATTTTAATTAATTAACTTCCAAATTGGTTAAAATAATTTAAGGTGTGAGTTTCAAAATTCTCTTTATCGCGAAAATCAAATTTTGGGAAATCGCGAAAAACCTTTATATGCACCCATTGGTTTTCATTATAAATTTGGAGATTGTAGTGTTACATTAGTGCAGATTGATATAGACTGATAGAGAAAACAAAAGCGATAAGGCGAATTATGAAATTCACATCCTCCATTGTATTTTTAAATATGTTTTATTTTGTAAGAAAATGTAACTGCTTCTTTTCATGATTTTATTTTAAAAAGGTGTGTTATTTTGATAAGCTTTTATTTTACATAAAATGTTCGTATGTATGTTTTCCTAGTTCAAAATTTGTATTCAAATTTTAATTCACTTCCAAATATCCGATCGAGGTTCAATTCGCATATTTATTTATATTCAATGACAATGTAATATTAATACTATTTTAGGTGCATACCATTTATTTATTTTATAGGATTACACTAAATTCCGTTAGGTTAAGTATTCTAAAAGAATTTTAAATATGTATCATTTTGTAACGAATTGTGACTGTTGCTTTTCATAATTTAATTTAACAAAATGTCTGTTATTTATTTATTTATTTATTTATTTATTTAGCACAAGTTGTATATTTTGCTTTAATTTGTAAACATCAACATGTATTTAAAAATACTATTGTAAAAATTATTTTACTCTCAATGTTTAATGTTAAATTTTATATCTGACATTTATTTTTATTTCTAGTAAACTTGTGATTGTTCCCTATTTTGCAGCAAAAAAATGCTTCAACTTTAAACAGCTATTACTCTGTCATTTTTAATCGCAGAGCAATGGGACCCATTTTGTCTTACTTCTTAGAGTAATGGTAAAAAATTTACTAAATATCACTTATAGGACCGGGGGATCGTATAAAAATTTAATTTTCGTATTTTTTTAATATATATATATATATATATATATATATAAATACTTTTATAAATACATCCAAAGTTATTCAGACAATACCAATAAAAGAACCAATGAAACCAGCATTTTTACAATAATATTATTAAAAACAGTTGAAGTTTGAAGAGAAATAGAAGGCAGATTACCAAATTACTAAGAAATATATGGATAAATGGACATTATATAACCAGAGTAATTCATATATTACCATACAATAAACCAATGAAACCAGTATTTTTACAATCAGCTTATTGAAAACAGTTGAAGTTTGAAGTGAAATAGAAGGCAGATTACCAAAATAATGAAAGATAAACGGATAAAAAGGCAGTAGAAGGCTTTTCTATTAAACTACTTCTTCAGGGGTGTATAGTTTAACAAAAAAGCAAAAACATCCAACCAGTTTCTGTTATGAGTCGTGCTGAAAGCTAAGAATTCGACTCACAATACACCCGACTGGCTGGACGCTATTCAGATGACAAATTAGTAGAAAGATACACGTAGAAGAAAATAAAATCAATATGACAAAATAACAATAATATAATATTCCATTAAAAAAAAGGATATATATACTAAAATATTTACCATTACCCAAATCCTAGCAAGATTTGTAGTGCAATCAGATACAAACTACATGTGACTTACTAACAGTCAAGGTTATGGTCATAGTATAAGTCACATAGATAATAAAATAAAGTTGTAACAATAATTATAAAGATTAGTAAAACATATATTATACTATATAATTCATAATATATTTAGAAAAAAATAGATGCTACTATTAGAAATATTATATTTTTATTTTTAATCAATTATTAATATTACTATATTAATTATTTAACTAGAATATATTACTAAAACTTCTAGCAGAAAATTATTTTAGTGCTGCTATCTATAGGATTAATATATTAATTAAATTATATGCTTATGGTGCTGCCCTTTATTATAGGAAAAAAAAAATAAATTACTTATTAGCTAAGAATTTCCAAGAATAATTTCTATTCTAATATTTTACAAATAATTTCTTTAAGACAAATACAATAGACAACCATATCTTATCTAAATAGCTTGATCATTTTTAAGTTATGCATATTAGTTTTTAGGTAAACATAAACTTTAATACTATGTGTAAAGTTAATTTTTTTATTATTATTAAATATATAATAATTAACCATTGCGTATTATCCAGACAACACCGCCCTCCTCCGTAATCTAACATCTAACCCACCCAACCATCCTATTATTCATATTTTTTTATTTATTTTTTGTATTATTTTTATTTTTTATAATTTTTTTAAACATTTTTTTACGCAATGTGTTAATTATTTTTAAGATCATGTAATAACTCATTATATATTAAAGACTATAGGAGTTCTTATCAATAACATCATATGGTGCTGCATAAATAGCTTGTTAATTTTTGCAATATTGGTTGAAGAGAAAATAGACAATTAATGCTAAATAAATGTTTATACAGATAATATTTTTTTAACCAAATGTAAAGGATAACCATATCTTATAGCAGTTTCTTGTACAGTTTTTAAATTATGCATTTTAAAATTATGTGAACAAATATTTTTAATTCTATGGGCAAAATTAAGTAATATATTGACATAGACAGATTTATGTAGGCAAGAATTATAATGAGTAAAGAGGTTTACTTTAAAAGGAAAGTCATTACGTTTGTCATAAATATCAAATAGAATTTTATTATCAGAAAGCGTAATATTAAGATCAAGAAAGTTAATTGTATTATTATGCATATCATTATAACTGTATTTTAAATTTTTGTGGTATTTGATTGGTAGCGAATTGTTAGATGACTTTTTAGAATATAAAATTATTATATCATCAAGATACCTGTATAAAAAACAATTAACAATAGAAGTATTACGTTCATAATAATGTAAGTAGAGATCAGCACAGATGGATGATACAATCCCACCTTGTGGAAGACCGACTATTTGTTTAAATATTGTATTATTAAATAATATAAAATTATGATAAAGAATAAATTAGGTTAAAGATTTGAAGTAAGATAAAGATACTTGTATGTTAAGAGAATTCCTATATTTCTTGAATAATAAATTTATGATCCTGAACATATCTGCAATATCAATTGTATTAAATAAATCATTAAAGTCATATGTTTTGATGTACTTAATGTTTTGTAAATTTTTGATATTATTTACAAGATGTAAACTATTTTTTATACTATAGAATTTATTATTAGTTTTTGCAATATCTAGCATTTTTGTAAGTATTGTTAATAATTCTTTACCTGCATTATTGTTATAAGTATTACACCCAATAGTTATAGTACGAAACTTAATAGGAATTTTATGGAATTTAGGAATAACCACAATGTAAGGATAGTTATAATTATGATTTTTTAATTTTAGTAATTTATAATATTGAGCTATATGTCTATTTTTAATAATAGTATCAATATCTGTTTTAATGAAATTTGAACTAGAATTTATTGCTTGATTTAATAATGTAGAGTAATAATGTTTACATATGAAAGCATAGTTGTTAGGAGATTTATCGACATATGTTATGATAAATTTATTTTGTAAGTGTTTTATTTCATCATTTAATTGTTTAAAATTTAAATTGAAGGTATCGATATTCCTATAAAGTTCAATATTTAATTTATCTAAAACATTAAGTTTCCATTCAGTGAAGTATTACAGAGGCTTATTGTAGTCTATCGAAATTTTATAAATAAAAAGATCTAAATCTAAATTAAACTGTTTTATGATTGATTTGATATTAGTACATGAAGGAACACGATATTTAGTACCATTAGCCATTAAATTGCGTAAAGAATCATTTTCAACGATATTAATATCCCCAGCAATAATGTGACCATGATCTTGATTTACGAAGTTACTATAACAGGGATCATTACAATAACATGGATAATTAGTATTATTGGTTAAAAATTTAGAACATTTATTGTAGTTAAATATCTTACGTCCAAGTGTAACATTATATTTGAAGGATTTATGTATAGAAAATTTTTTATAGGGAAATTATTGTTTTTATCATTAATAATGTTGTGTAGATTAATTTTATTAAGTACATTATTGGTAAAAGTAATTATGAGTTGAGTATTATTAGTTTTTTTATATGTATTTTTAGAAATTTTAACATTAAGAAGATTAATTCTATAGTACAATAAATCAAAGTAAATATCACTAAAATGTGAAGTTAAATCAATAGATAGAAATACTTTATAATATAAATTTAGATGTTTCTTTTTTATTGAAAAAATGTGTTTCCTAATATCCATCCATTGATGCGAGTTATTATATTCAGATTCCAACTTAATTATTTGTTGTTTGATCTCATTTCTAGAAATATATAGATTATTAGCCTTATTTTTACCTCTTGTTGTACCTGTAGTTTTTTTATTAGCAGAATGATTTAATTTTGCATACCTATTACTATAATGTTCATAATTATTAATATTAGTAAAGACAATGTTAGTACGATTGAATAATTTATAATTTAGACCATAAGGGTATAAAGAATTACGAGATTTAATATAAATTGATTCATAAAGTAATCTATCATTTAGATTTTTATGCATACTTAAGATTTTGATGGTTATAGTTTGAAAGTTATTGTGCCTGAAATGTATATGTTCAACATTAATAGAGTTGTTTTTTAAAATATCCTGTCTATGTTGATTGATTCTTCTATGCAAAGGATTACATGTTTGACCTATATATTCTAACTTACACATGTTGCAATTAATTGAGTATATTACGTTGTATGCTTTACAAAATATCACATTGTTTTTAGAACTGGAATCATTATCAATTTGTTGTGTATCTGCATGAGGGCAAGTTAAGCATTTGGGAGATAAGCACTTTTTAAATTTAAGTTTAATCGAGGAACAATATGACAGGTAACTGTTTGACGATCCAAAGAAATCCCTATCTATTTCTTTGTACCGAGCATTAGACATCTTACATTTTGAAGAGCCTAAATTGCCAGTCGCTAAATTTGTTTTGTAACTATTCATCATAAGAAAAATTATTTATATCCAATAGGACAAAATATATTACATAAAAATTAGAATAAGAACAATTTATAATATTATATAAATTTAAGCTAAAAAAAGAAACTGACAAAATATATATATCAGTTGAAATCTTGGCTATTTGATATATATATATATATATATATATATATATAGTAAAACCTCCATAACGGACACTCCCGAATAGCGGACACCTCTATTTAACGGACAATTTTCCAATCCCCACTCCCAAAACCTACATTTTTGTATGTTTAACCTCTGAATAACGGACATTCCGAATAGCGGACACTTTTTACGGAGATAAAGGATGAAAAAGTATTTTTTAAGGATAAAAAAAAAGAAACAAATTTAAAAAGGTTTCTAAATTTATCAGGGAATTTTGTGATCACAAATAAATGGGCGGGGTAAAATCCCCCCCCCCTCCTCACGTTCAGTATTGAATTGAAGGGGTTGCGCAGGAGGGACATCTTCCAGAGCATTGAAATATCCCCCCAAAAAATTTTGAGATTTTATGTTTTTAAATGTCAAAATGTACAATCTCCCTCCCTACCCGGAACTCTATAATGTCCAATAATGTCACTTTGAAAAACAAATAACATGTAATCGCAAGCAAAAGTTAACTTTTGTAACAGGTTTTTTTTTTTTTTTTTTCCATAAGAATATAATAAACAGTGGATAAAGATGGAGTACAATTTTATTTCAGTTCCCATTGCTTAAAAAATTATTTTAATTTCTGATTAATCATATAACAGAGGTTTTAGTACATATAAAAATGAATTGATGAAATGTTAAGCATTTCTTAGCGGTTTTTGAATCTCTGAGGTTTTCCCAATAGCGGACACTTCCGAATAGCGGACAATTTCTGCGTTCCCGAGGTGTCCGTTATTTAGAGGTTCTACTGTATATATATATGTGTCAGGTTCTGAGACTGCACCTGCTACAGATTGGAATTTCCGTTATTTCTCTATCTTAATCTTTTGTGTATTGTACTGGCTGTGTACTGGAATTTTCAAGGTGACATTCTTTCTTTGTTAGAGTGAGAATTGACAGGTATCATGTGCAGGTGGTGAGGTTAGAGAAAGGAGATTATTGAGAGGCGTGTTCATCTGTCAGTGATGTAGGTGGATGATGAGCAAACAAGGAACATGTCACGAATCAAGGAAGCAATGTTGGATGTGTCCAATGGATAAGCTCCAAAGGGGGGTTTATATTGGGGAAAGCAGTGATTTGAGAAGAGAAAGTCTTGTCTGAGATTTGAGCAGTTCGTATCTGGGGTTCGTAGCTGGAAGTGTGTAGGACAGAGGTCCTTGTAGAGAGTGCTCTGTGTTGGAGAGCATAGGCAGTTTGTATCGGGAGAGCAAGGGACACAGACGTCCTGATGTTGTGCTCTGGGCCGGATAGCATAGGCCGAGTATTCGTGTGTTGGGAGATCCGAAATTGATCTCCAGTAAAGTGAATCTAACGTTCAATGAGGGTGAGGCAGAAGGTGTAATCTGAACAGTACACAGCCAACTTTTTACGGTATTTAATTTAATGTTGAACCGGATCATCTATATCCGAGTTGTAATTGTATATAATTGTAAATAGTGAATTTCTTGTGTATATACAGGGTGATTCTAAATTTTTTTATAATAAAAGAGGGGTGATAGTACACATCAAGACAAACAATATTAAATAGGAGACCAAGGGTCCAAAACCCTTTCCAAAGAAGATAGCCGCCATTAAAGTTTAGGGACCAAAATTTCAAATAAACATAAAAAACTGAAAAATCGGTCGACTGATTTGCAGTTTTCACTAAAATTATTCTTTATGTCGGCATTTTCTTGAAATTAAATTATAAAGATAACTTTCAAAAAATGCCGATAGAGGGCGCTTTAGACTTTGGAGTATCGAAAAACTATTTTTTGTCGGTATTTTTTGCATCTCATTAAATGTTTTCGTAAGCTTAGACTCAAACTTAAATTTTGAGCTCAAAATCTGAATAGTTGGGAGTGGTTAAGTAACACAAACTGAGCTGTGTTCAGAGGGTTCAAATTTCAAATGATTATAAAAAACGGAAAAATTTTTCGATTAGTTTGCGGTTTTCATTAAAACTATTCTTTATTTAGGTATTTTCGTGAAAATAAATTATAAAGATAAATTTCAAAAAATGCCGATAGAGGGCGCTTTAGACTTTAGAGTAATGAACAAGTCTTTTTTGGCGTTATTTTTTGCATCTTATTAAATGCTTTCGTAAGCTTAGACTTGAACTTAAATTTTGAGTTGAAAATCTGAATAGCTGGGAGTGGTTGAGTAGACAAACTTAGCTGTGTTCAGAGGGTTCAGATTTCAAATGATTGTAAAAAAACGGAAAAGTTGGTCGATTCGTTTGCGGTTTTCGCTAAAACTAATTTTTAAATCAGCAATTTCTTAAAAATAAATTTTAAAGATAAATTTCACAAAATGCCGATAGAGGGAGCCTTAGACTTTGGAGTAACGTACAACTATTTTTAACTGTTATTTTTTTAATCTCATTAAATGCTTTCTAATGCATAGACTTAAATTTTGGGCTCAAATTCTGAATGGTTGGGAGTGTTTAAGTAGCGAAAAATTGAATTGTGTTCGAGGACGAAGGAGGTTAAATTTTAACTTCTGAACACACTTCAGTTTGCGCTTCTTAACCCCTCATACCGATTCAGAATTTGAGCTCAAAATTTAAGTTTATATCTAAGCTTCCGAAAAAATTTAAAAAGCTTTTGCAAGCATTTAATTAGAACCAAAAAATAATGGTTAAAACGAATTGTTGGTTACTCTGAAGTTTAAAGCGTCCTCTGACGGAATTTTTTGAAATTTATCTTTAAAAATTTATTTATCAGAAGATATTGACTTAAAGAATAGTTTTATTTTAAACCGCAAACGTATCGATCATTTTTTTTTCATTTTTTATAATTATTTTAAACTTGAATCTTCCCCTTCCCCTTAAACACAGTTCAGTTTCTGCTAGTTAACCACTCCCTACTATTCAGATTTTGAGCTGAAAGTTTAAGTTTAAGTCTAAGCTTTCGAAATCATTTAATGAGATGCAAAAAATAACGGCAAAAAATAGTTGTCCGTTACTTCAAAGTCTAAAGCGCCCTCTATCGACATTTTTTTTAAATTTATCTTTATAATTTATTTTTAAGAAAATACCAACATAAAGAATAGTTTTAGTGAAAACCACAAATCAATGAACCAATTTTTCCGTTTTTTAAAATCATTTGAAATTTGAACCCTCTGAACACAGAATTTGTGATTTTTTATCTCAAGAATTTTTTTATCTCAATTTGTGCTATTTAACTACTCCCAGCTTTGAGATTTTGAGCTCAAAATTTAAGTTTGAGTCTAAGCTTACGAAAACATTTAATGAGATGCAAAAAATACCGACAAAAAATAGTTGTTCGTTACTCCAAAGTCTAAAGCGCCCTCTATCGGCATTTTTTGAAATTTATCTTTATAATTTAATTTCCAGAAAATGCCGGCATAAAGAATAATTTTAGTGAAAACCGCAAATCAATCGACCGATTTTTCAGTTTTTTATGTTTATTTGAAATTTTGGTCCCTAAACTTTAATGGCGGCTATCTCCTTTGGAAAAGGTTTTGGACCCTTGGTCTCCTATTTAATATTGTTTGTTTTGATGTGTACTATCACCCCTCTTTTATTGTAAAAAGAATTTAGAATCACCCTGTATAGTATAAATAAACTGTTAGTTCAGTTAATTGACAGCGTCAGTATTCATTTACACAATCCTCACAGTGGGTGACCGATATCACCTAATAATATCGGTGGTGGCAGCTATAACTACCACGGACTTTCTTCAAAGTTGTGCGTGCTGAGAGGAACGTCCGACAATACATATATATATATATATTATCTAAATCGCTTAAAAACAATTCTTTACCTTTTTTAAAGCATTTTTGCAATTGGAGCTATATGTCTATGACTATCGGTTTAGAAAATAGCCATTGGCCACCTTTGAGAGTGGACACTCTGTATAATGGAGTAATTATGCATGGAGTCGATATCAAGTATCGGTCATCTGAAATAATCCACTCATTAATGCTAGTCCCGCGGAAGAAATTTTTAAAGATATTTCGCTTGCATTTCAATATTTTTAAACAATTATTTTTTATATTGGCTGTGATCTATCAGTACAAAAGGCATTTTTCACTTTTTCGATTTTGTTTACAGATAATTTTAACTAGGACACTTTCAATTTCCGTAACCAGTTTAGAAATCAAAACCACCCTCTTGAAAAAAAAAAAAATCTGCAAATAAAAATCGAAAAAGTAAAAACAGATATAGAGATCAATCTCAGATATTCAACAAAAAAAAAAGATCCTATAAAAAGATTTAAATGCAAACGAGATATATTTAAAAAAAATTCTTCCATAGGATAGGATTAGCATTATCAAGCATGTCTTTTTAGGTAACTGAAATACTGGATTTTTTTTTTTTTTTAAATATTTCTTTATCGATAGTTATAATTATTAGAATCCAGTTTTTCTTTTCAATGTTATATTATTCTATCAAAAATATTTAACCGTTCTCGTATTTCTTTATCGATAGTTATAATTATTAGAATCCAGTTTTTCTTTTCAATGTTATATTATTCTATCAAAAATATTTAACCGTTCTTGTTACCTGATTTCTCAATATGAATAAAGAATCAGAATAGAAATAGTATAGCAAAACACCCAAAAGTCCAGTAATGGACACTCCACAAAAAGCAATAGATGTAATTGATTTTATGACTGTATTGAGAACCAGAATTTAACAAAGGTATACTAATCAAACAAAATAGTTATTCTCAAATAACTTTAACAATTAGGACATCGATAATTAATCAAATATTCGTTAGAAATATTCAATGTTTAAACTAATTATTGTGATTATCACAGTGCCAATATTTTATGATAAATATTTTAGATAGATGATTCAAAATACCAAATGTCAGGGAATTCCAGCTACCAAATTATTGAAATAGTGATCGGATTAAAAAAGAAAAAAAAAGTTTTGCAATATTAGTGCATAGTGTTAAATTCAAATGCGATATTTCAGTAGAAAAATATTCTTAAAATAATAATATAAAATTTTCCTACCTTTCTTGAGGGATGTACGGCGGTCAGAATCTTAATTCTTGGCCGTCTTCAAAGACAGAAAATCCACAGCAAAAATAAGAGACAAAACGTAAACACACAAAAAAGAAAAGTTGATTATTTACACACGCGCGCAGATATTACATGTTTCTTGATCATTATTCTTAATTTGACTACATCGAAATCTGAAAGGTACAAAAAAAAAAAAAAAAAAAAAAAATTAATAAAAAAGATCGTAAAATAACCAATCAGCTTTTAGTTTGCACAAGAAAGAAAAATAAAAATAAAAAAAAGAATGTTCTCAAAATGAGCGGCTGCTGGCGCCAGTGAGTCTTCGTGAAGAGTGTTTTCACACTCCCCACCTTGAGTTCATTAGGGGACAGAACTCAATCACTGCAGTTGGAGTCTTTCGGGCGGCCGTACAATTCGACCACGGCGAGTAGTCAAACGATTTTGCAGTACTGCATCACTTTGATCATCGGCGATTCCATTCACCTCCAAAGAACAAAGTTTCTTAATGGGACGAATTAGCATTCCAGTTGCAGTCTTCAACTTCACCTTCACTACGCGCACAACGCCATCTTGACTGGGTATAAGTTCGACAACTCTACCAAGAGGCCAGTTTATTCGGCTAGAATTTTCCGTCCATATCAGGACAACATCTCCTACACACAAAGATCTTGATTTTTTCCCACTAAAGACCGAACATTTTAATGTGCCGAGGTATTCGCTTCTAAATCTTGATTTTAAATCGTTTCTAATTTTAATTCTATAATGGTTTCGTTTATTCATTTCTTTGTGGTCTAGAAATTCTAATTCAGGCATACCTATTTTAGTATTTTCCTGTAAGAACATTGAAGGAGTTATAACTTGAAAATCTTCATTATTATCTGTAACATACGTCAAGGGGTGGGCATTTATAATACTTTCACAATCGCAGATAACGGTATGTAGTTCTTCAAAATTTAAAGACGACTTGCCCAATACCCTTCTCAAGATTCGTTTCAGGATTCCAACAAGCCTCTCCCAAAATCCACCCCACCAAGGTGTAGAAGGTGGAATAAATTTCCAATCTATACGTGAAAACGCCGTAACCGCTTTTACTTTTTCATAGTCAATTGTTTTCAATAAATTGTGGCAGCCAGTAAAATTTGTGCCGTTATCTGAATATATTATTGCAGGACGACCTCGTCTAGAAATAAAGCGTTTCAGTCCTAAGATAAAACTTTCGGTTGAAAGAGCTGTCAATAGCTCGAAATACACAGCTCTAAAAACTGCACACGTGGCTATCAAAATCCAGACTTTAGGTTCTTTTTTCAAATAAAGAGGCCCGCACAGATCTATTCCTATTATTTCGAAAATCGCGGCTTCTCTGACACGATCAAGAGGTAAGACACTTTCTGCTACATCAGGTGGTTTTGCTGAGTGTCTTTTACAAATGATACATTTGCCGATTACTTTTTTGATTATTTTCCTACTCTTCAGTACCCAGTAATTTTCTCGTAACGCAGTCATTAGCAAGGGTACGCCACAATGACCGAATTCTAAATGTTTCGAAAATATAATCTGTTCTACGACGTAATGATTTGAAGGGAGTAAGATAGGTAATCTAAAATTAAATTCATCTTCTCGTTGAAATATCTTCGTTTTTACGCGTATGATTCCTTCCGAATCTGTAAAAATATTCAGGCATTTCAGTCTTTGATTATGTTCATTCACAAAGGATTCTTTTTGCACAAGTTTTAATAATACTGTTTCTGCCGCTTTTAATTCGTTGTGTGTTAATTGACCGAATATTCTGTCGGTTCTACCCCTTTTCGAGTTTTGGTAAAATCGCAAAATCCAACCAGTAACTCGCAAAATTTTATTGTAAGAAGAATAGCGATTATAAAATTGTGCCTCATCACTCTCTACATTAGGAGCGGTCACAATAGTTTTTCTTTTTTCAGAATTCACTATATCCATATTAGGAAAAATATTAGTACTAGGCCAATTTTCCTTTGATTCTCAAAGCCATGATGGTCCTAACCACCACTGAGATTTAATAAGGGATTTTGCACAACAACCGCGTGACGGTAAATCTGCTGGATTCATATGTCCAGGTACGAAATTCCATGTAGTGTTGGGGGTAAGCTTTCGAATTTCTCTAACTCTATTTTCTACAAATATAGCCCAAGGACCTTCCCGTTTTATCCAGTATAACACGTCCATTGAATCTGACTAATAGAAAGTATCAACATTTTCTAATTTCAAATCGTTTTTAATACTATTAGACAATCTAGCTCCAATACAACAGGCCAATAACTCAAGGCGTGGAATGGAAATGTCCTTTAGAGGAGCTACTCTAGAACGAGCCTGAATAAGTTGACAAGTTACACGATTTTCTACTTCATTTCTTAGATAAATGCATGTAGCGTATGAAAATTTACTAGCGTCGCAGAAAATATGTAAAGATAAGTTTCCCTCTTTTAGAGATAAGTTAGACAATCTTCGCGGGATCTCAAGATTTCCCTAATCATTAATTTCCTTAGTCCATTTTCTAAATTCCTTAACTATCTCATCCGGCAGCTTGGAGTCCCATGACGCCTTTATTTTCCAGCATTTCTGTAAAAGTAATTTTGGAATTAAATTGGGGCAAGTGAAACCGATGGGATCGAATATTTTATGAGTTAAGGACAAAATTGTTCTTTTAGTGGTGCACTCATTTTCCAATTTAAAATTCTGAAAATCACACGATAATGTATCACTCTTGGTGTCCCACATTAAACCAAGTAAGGGAATCTTATCCTCAGCCGCATCACTCAAATGACCCTTTTCATTAAAGCCTAATCCAATTTCTTCGCACCGATTATCACACCAACCACGAAGATCAAATTGTGCCGAAGCTAAGAGTTTCCGTGCTTCATTGCGAAAATATTCTAACTCTTCTAACGATTCTACACTAGCTACACAGTTATCTACATAGAAAGATTCTTTAAGTTTTATAGCAACATCTTTAATGTTCTCAGGTGCTTCATCTAAGTGACGTGTTAGAGTAGCGGCCAAAAGGAAGGGGCTACAACTGATCCCAAAGACAACCCGACAATGTCTATAAATTTCAAGGTTTTCTGAATTCCCATCTCTCCACCAGAAAAAACGTAAATAATCTCTATCCTTTTCATTCAGCGATATCTGTAAAAAAGCTTTACGAATATCTGCTACAATACCTATCTTTCCCACTCTAAATCAATTTAGAACAGAAGGAATTAGTTCAATTAAATTAGGTCCCTTCTCTATACAATCATTTATGGAAACAGAACCCTTAACATGTGCTGATCCATCAAATACTGGCCTAATTTTGGTCGTAGAATTAGGTTTTATTACAGCTCTATGAGGGAGATAATGGACTTTGGTGTTAAGTTTTTCCTCTCCTTTCACTCTTTCAATAATCCCTTCCGTTTCCCACTCATTTAAAACTGCTTCGTAATCTTTCAACAAACCGCAATTTTGGAGATTCTTAATATTATTTTGCAGGCGTTTTATCGCTAAATCTTTATTACTTGGAATGGGAGGATGGTCACTTAACCAGGGAAGACAAACTTTGTACTTACCATCAGTTTCGCGTCTTACGGTTTCTTTAAAATGCTCCAAAACTAATTTCTGAACTTCTTCCTTAGTTTGTTTTTCCGCAGCATCTACTATGCCTAAAGAATCTAAATTCCACAAATCTGTAATTTTGGCATCGTTTACATATAATGAAAGGACCAAAAGAGAACTATCCCTTTCATTTCCGCCAATTTTGCCCATAGTAGTCCAACCCAGTTTTGTTTGCATCGCAACCAAATCACAAGATAAATTTTCTATTTTTCCTGTAAACAGTTCTCCCACAACATCTGCTCCCAAAAGTACATGTATTTCATTTAAATTTCTTTCATATAAACAATTTTTACCTTCAGGGCAGATATCGCTCAAAAATATATTTTTTCCTTTTAATTCCGCAATACAACGAATGTCTCTAATTTTGGGTACATTAGCACAAATTTTTTCTTGTTCCATTACCTCAATTTTAATCTTTTTACCTCCCCTTAAACCCCTTAAATTAACAGAATAACAGTTATGATCTACCGTTGTTTCGGTACCTCCAAACAACCCGTGAGTAATTCTGACCTTTCTTAAACTTTTTAATTCCATCTTATTGGCTACGAACTTTGAAATATACGACTTAGAAGACGCCGTATCTAACAATGCGCGTACTATATATTCACAACCATTATTTCTTACATAAACATATAAAGTTTGTAAATAAACTTCTTTCGGCAAGTTTTCATTCGCAAAAAGGACAGTATCCGACACTTCGGTCTGTTGTTTAGATTTTTCTTTCTTTACGTTTCTATAACAAAACAATGTGTTATGATTCCCGTTGCAAATCCGGCATTTTATATTTTTTTTGCAAAAACGCGATAAATGTTTTTTCATTTCTAGGCACTTAAAACATGCTCCCTTTTTCATTAGAATGTTCTTAATTTCATCAATAGATAACTCATTAGTTCTATCGCAATCAACCGATGAGTGATGAAATGATTCACAAAAAACGCAGTTTATTACGTTTAAATTCTCTTTTTTGTTTTTTTTTAAATGGTTGTACATAATACACTTGAAATGTTATTTAAATCTGTTCCTAAGCTTTGCAAACTTCTCAGTTCTACTGATAATTTATCAAAATATTGTCGGAAAGCATATATATCATTCGAAGTTCTCAATGGCTTGATAGCTAAGAGATTACTAATATGATTGTGTATTAATAATTGTTTATTAGCAAACCTACTTTTCAGCAATTCTATAGCCGCATCGTAATTTCTTTCAGAAACAGGAAAACCTTCAATTGTGTTTAAAGCGGTCGATCTTAATTGCGATCTTAAATAATTAAATTTATCAACTTTATTTAACGACTTATTATCATGAATGGCCGATTCAAAACTGCTCCAAAAGGAAAGCCATTCATTTATATTTCCATCAAATATTGGTATATGCAATTTCGGTAACTTAACTTTTACAGAATTATCTACTTTTTCATTAGTACTGTCTGAAAATTGTACTTTGTTACTTTCTTGTTCTGATTTTAAATTTAAAAATCCGGCATTTAATTCTCTAATTTTCTGATTTGCGCGTGACTTCCATAATATTACATTTTCGCTATACTTTTCAGCGGCTTCTAATTCTTTCTCTAAATCATCGGGATTGACTAATAATTCAATTGAATTATCTGTTGTCTTAAGTGACTTAAATTTGTCGGTCAATGTTTCAACATGTTCTTGCAGTTCTTGGATAGGGAAGCAGGACGTTTCGGTCCCGCCATTTCGGTCCCGCCGTTTCGGTCCCGCCGTTTCGGTCCCGAGACATTTCGGTCCCGAGACGTTTCGGTCCCAAGACATTTCGGTCCCGAGACGTTTCGGTCCCAAGACATTTCGGTCCCTGGCCATTTCGGTCCCGAGACATTTCGGTCCATGGTCATTTCGGTCCCGAGACATTTCGGTCCCTGGACTTTTCGGTCCCTTCTCCAGCAAGCTGAAATTTTGTGCACGGGAAATATCTGACATAATTTTATAAGGAACATTTTAGAGTGTTGAATTCAGGGGCAGGTCATTCCCCTCGGAGCTATCAATTACCCCCCCGCCCTGGAAATTTTGTGTTTTCAGTGGTAAAAAAGTGTAATCCCCCCCCGGAGCCACAGAAGTCCCTCCCGGAGAAAAGTGCCTGAATTCAACACTGGTTTTTTAACTGAAAGTCGCATAAAATTTTAGTGTAATGCGATTAATTAGAAGTAACAGGTACCCCAAAACTTGATCAATTATTTAGAAATCGATGGAGATTTCTGAAAAAAATTCACAGATGAATGGCATTTTTTTAAATTGCCAGAATGTTTTGAATTCTTGAACGAGGAAACGGGGAAGTTAACTTGGAAACTGATAACTAAATTTATAAAATAACCCAATTAACTTATGATATTATTAACACACCCCATAATAGTTGTAAAATTTTAACTTCTGAGATGCATGTTTCCTCTCCAGAGAGACAAAGGCTTTTAAATTGCCAGGAGAAAAGAAAGAGTTATTGTTATATGGAATTTATATTCTGACACTTAGCATATTATAGGATTTCATCGCTGAAGCCAATTTTCAGAGTTATAAGTGTTTCATTATTTTGCACCCCCGCCACTTCCCGCATAGGAGCAAAAATGTTGAAATAAATAAAAAACATGTGTATCTGGTGGTATTTTACCCCCTGTGCCAAAATTAAAATTGAATCCTCTTTTTGTTTATGGCATTTTTTATACATTGTTTTTTGTTACTAGCATTTATTTTCCTTTTAAACTTTTCCGTTTTTAAATTAAGAAAAGAGTTTCCAGATTGCAATACGTGGCGGTAGTTAGCATTGCAATTATTTTATTACATAAATATATGACACGAGCAGAAATAATTATTAAAATAACTTGTAAACCTAAAGATTTTTTTTTTCTTACATTTTAGAAAAATGAATTACATCTTGAATTATTAGCAATTATTTTTTCATGACAACAGTTCTTTTTTTATTGTTATTATTACAATCTAGAATGTTTATTATATTGACGCTTCCTTGTTTTTATTAATGTTTTCCAAAACAACGGCAACAGCAAAAAAATTATATTGCCATACTTTTATGCATATATTACATTTATACAACACATCTGTTAAATTTTCTAAAACCAGCTCAAGGAAACTAATTACAAAATTATTAATGTAATGCGTATTGAAATTTGTCATTTCATTTAAAGCTGATATTATTATATAAAATAATTATTTTTAACATTAAAATATAAAAACCCTCATAAAAAATATGAAAAAAAAGCCTTCTGTCAAAGTAAGTTAAATTAAAAAAGGTAACTTAAAATATTATGTCTAGGTGGTAAATATCTTATCTAACAATCTTATTTAGTTATGTTATAAGTTTTGAATATTTCGATGTCATTCATAAGCTGTAATAATAAGGATAAAAAATATTCCATTCTACTTTTTATACTGGTTTAATTGATACTAAAAGCGTTTGAAATAAAGATAACAGCAAGAGGAATGAAAAACACCGAGAAATGCTGTTCTTTTCAAAACATTCATATTTCTTCTAAAAAATGCCAGCGATTATGTGGGAGGTCCGTCCGCATTTGAACTCCAGAGTATAAAGGGCATTGTAAAGAATAAGGGTTTCATCTGACAAGTGTATAAAGATCAAGATGCGTAGAATAAAGCTAACTACCTAGCTCTTCTAGCTATCTTGTATAAAGATGACTATTTGTTCAGATGGACGTTGACAATTGATTGACATGCAGAATTTTTGCTTAAAAGAGGTTAATCGTAGTACTTAGCTGATACTTATATGCATACATTTCCAATTTTATAGGAACACCAACATAAAAAAAAGTGTTTAAAAATTTTCGGCACACGGTTTTGATTTGTTATTTACTTAATGTTATACATTATTTTATTAAATGATTAACATCATCTTAGAAAATTTGAAAGCATTAATAATTATGTTGTTAAATTAAAAAAATTAAATTATTTTTATCAAACATATTTATTAATAAGGATTCAAAATTATTTTAACTATTAATTGTTTAAGTGACTTATTTATCAATTACTTGTTTAAAATCTAGTACAAGAACTATAACAAGTTATATAGAATATAGTAATTGCTATAGAAGTTATAGCAAAAAAAAAAAAAAAAAAAAAAAAAAAAAAAAAAAAAACATATTTTTTAAATTTCAGCTACTATAATGTTATTAACTTCATTAGGATGTATAAAAATGATAAGGATTCTCAAAATAAATATGTTATTTATTCATTTATTGGTTAGTTTATCATATTTTTCTTACTCTTTAAATATAATAATTAATATATGATTGATTTTTGCGAACTGTAAACTATAACTTTGTTTCAAAAAATTTAAATCTGCATCTGGATAATAATGTTACCTAAACCTGTTAAGAAATATTTTTACGCATTGTTACAGTGTTGCATTATTATGTTTAATTAATTATTACGCTACGTTACTAATTGATTTTTCAAAATAATAATAATAATTTCCTTTTTTG
>CAXHSM010001081.1:57500-84469 GCA_964019185.1 Maratus speculifer
AACAATCAATTGTCAACAACAATTAGTCAACTTTGGATCAAATGTTTTGTCCTACTTGGGTTTGTTTAAACTGCGTAATTTTCTTGGCTGTTTTAGTTTGTTAAAAGAAAAAAGTGGATGTTATCGTTAAAAATAAGTCGGGAATTGCTCGTCAAACGTTGCAAATAATGTGCATTCGTACTATAACGAAGTTTTAAAAATATTCAGATCTTGGTGTAATAGTATACAGTACTTTGGATACAGTATAGTAACCGAAATCTTTTGTGAGTCCCTGTAAACACTATCTGCTTTCTATTATACAGGAAGTAACTTGTAGTAAACATCAGCAATGTATATATAAATTTCACAAAATGAGAAATAGTTTAATATAATTAAAACGCACCCACAAACAATGTTTCTCCCTGTACCATTATGCAGTGGAGTATTTTTATGAGGCTCTGTAAATTTATAACAAATGTTCTTTGCGCCACTGATTGTACAGAATGTATATTTAAGAATATACTCCATAGATGCATATCAATTTTATAACGTTCGAAAGAATGTAATATCATTAAAATGCACTTGAGACTATTTTTCCCCATTGGCCGTAATGTAACGAAACACTTTTAATTTTCCCTACAATTAAACTATGCACCTGATTTTCATAAAATTTGAAATGACTCGTCAAAATTATGCAACAATTATATAGTTTAAATTTCAAATGTTTCGGTTGGATAGTTTTTGCGTTGTTATATGCGAAATAGACAGACGATCGGACGGACGGATGGATTGAACTGACGACTATAGGTTCTACGTATTTATATAATCACAAAAGCACATAAAAGTGTTAAGCAGAATAAAAACATTTGCTCTGTTATATGAGGACAGACGAACAGACGGAATGAACAACGAGGCTATGTATTTATATAATTACGAAAGCATCTAAAAAGGGAGGGGGGGGGTAGGCTTAATTTTTTTAATTTTCTCAATTTTTAATACGTAGACAATCTCTAAACACTAATCTGTGAATATTTAAGGGTGTATTTCGATTCAAACTGCTTATTTTCCGATTTATTTTTGAATTCACTTTTGCTCTCATATGCATCAAACAGGCAAATTGTTTTATTCAGAAAGTACACAAGGTGCCGTAAAGGTCGATTCTTTGATATATGCAGAAAACATTGCAAAAAAAAGCAAACAAAAACGGCAATTTGAGCCGATTTTACCGAAGCAGGAGATCTGAGAACGAAAAAAAAGGATCATACAGAGAAGATAATTGTTTATAAATCAAATTCTAATAAATTGAGCGCAAAATGACATCACACGGCACCTTATACGTCTCTTCAAAAATCCCCTCAGCAAGTTTCATGTTTCTACTTTTAAAAATGTGTCTGAAATTGTATCGGGAAATTTCGAGCTGTTGAAGGTAGAAAAGCGTTTTTTCGGATACACCCTTAATAATAGACAATATCAATCGATTGGTAACAGTGATGGGATCCAAATAATATTTCAACTAATTCTCAGCTCGAATAACTTTCCAAGTGTAAAGAAATGCAAGATGGTTTCTTTGTCTCTTCTTGATGTCTGATTGTTTTTTCTTTTAGATAGTTTGTTATATGCATCACATAGATATCAGCAGACGCTAAGTCGCAAGAATGACTTCACAAACAAATTACTGTAGAAAAGTTAATGTCGTAGATGTAAATTACTCCAAATTTCAAAAGCGGCATTGCTTTTGCTGTTCAGTGAATTCATTGGTTATCCATTTAGGGCAAATTGGGTGAAGATGCAGCAGTTCTTTTATTTAATTGTTAAGTACCGGGATCCGAAAGTCATTCATACTTTAAAGAAAGGGTAGATAGATACCACTACTTTATAAAAAACTGGTGGAACCAGAAAGAAAAGTAGAGCTCGATCTAAAAAAAATGTTACAGTAAAAATTGGGAAATATTTTCAATCTAATAATGTGCGTAGAAAAGAAATGGAATCGGATGATTTGTAAAGCTTATAAAATAACCCAAATGTTTGTTAGCTGAAAATGAGGACTGAGCTTTACTGGTGCCTTAAAATCATTCAGGGAAAAAGAGGCATTTTTAACTCACTCCGTATTTCAGTCATCCATAACCAGTTTAGAAATTCGGATTCATAACTATATATTACAGGCTGATGTAATGAAGTATGAGAACAATTCGTTCAGTACAAAGTGTGGACACAATTCCATTCCAGCGGTTTTGATAAGTGGAAGATCAATGCTCCAAGTAAACTCAAAACCTTGAACAGATAGGATTTAACTATATACTAGATATTTGTGTTCAGGCATATTTATCTACATCAATTCCTCAACAACCTGATTACATTAATGTTATATTTTAAATTATTGCTTCATATTTTATACCCATTTAGCGTTGTGGAGCTTAATTGATTTGAGACAACATAACAATACATTCTATTGACTACTTTCCTCAGTAATCATTTTAAGTGGATAATAGTATAATTCTGAATATGAGGCACCAGTAAAGTTCAGTCCACATTTCCAGCTAACAAAAAATTGGGTTATTTTATGAGCTTTACAGATCATCTGATTCCATTTCTTTTCTACGCATATTTTTAGATTGAAAATATTCCCCAATTTTTACTATGAATTTTTTTTAGATCGAGCTCTACTTTTCTCTCTGGTTCCACCAGTTTTTTTATATGATTTCATGGCTTTTTCAGATTCTTTCAGGAGCTTTATCAATCACCTTCAACTAACAAATCTAAAGTATTATTAGTATTAGTTTAAAGTTATTAGTAGGAATATTAATTTGGCGAAATACCGAAAATAACGCCAAGTTGGCTTCAATTTTGGCGAGTAATTTAGGGCGCCAGATTTGGCGATGTATCGCCAAGTTGGCGAAAAACTTGGCGATATAACCGCCCCCTCCCAGATGGTAGTCCCACTGCAGTTTCTCGGTATCTACGCAGATTTTCTTATGATGATAGGTATCTACACAGATTTTCAGAGCTTCATTTTCAAATCGTTATCATAGCAAACGCGGTAGCGTTTGGTATAATATGTTTAAGAAATAGAAAGTGCAAACAACTTTCTAAAATTTCTGGCGAACCAGTTGAGATACGGCAGTGAAATTTTTTTTAAAAGATAGAACTCGACGAGACGAATAAAATGATAGCATTCAAAAAATTACTGCAGCTTAGAATAGTTTTTTATTTAATTTTTAATGAAAAAATGAAAACAAAAAATTCAACAAAGTCTTGCTAACGTTTCCGTGGATGGATTAACTTCGTTTTTGGTTTATTTTAATCCTCATGGTAAAACTCAGAACAGTTTTTTTTTTCATCTTTGTATGTTTGTCGGTCGCTGAGAAAATCGAATTTTTGTCTGAAATTTCCAGCTGAACTTAGTCTTTTTCTTATAATTTCTTATATTTACTTCTTCTTGTAATTGTTGCACGTAAGTTTAAATGAACATAAAAATAAATAAATAGATTAGATAAATCACGTGAAAAAATACTTATTTGTTGTTATTTTCATGTATCATATTCACTATCTATTTTGACGAGCGAAGTGAAATATTTTTTTTATTTATTAATTTCTCATTTATTTAAGTTAAAAGCCGCCTCTGGCAAAAAGTTTAGTCTCTCTTAAATTTATGCTAGCCACTGTAATATGATACTTTAATTCGTAATTTTATTTACTTGCTTATCTGAAGGTCCATAAGATGAAATGAACAAATTTAGGCAATCAGGACAAGATTTTGCGGAAAAGTTCATTATTATTAAAGTTATTCTGGTGGTGTGTTTGGCGAATAAATCAAAAATGGCGCCGAAAGACCGAATAGCAAATGTTTTTAACCGCAAAAGCGACGTAACCGTGTTTTTCCATCATGTAATATTTTATTTCAAAGACTGATTTAACACAAGATTGATATTAATATTATTATTTTTTTTAATTGTACAAGACAAAAAGATATGTAAAATTATTAAGTACAAACGTTCATACCAATACTTTTCACAGTTATTATTTTATGAATAATTAGACATGAATGGAAAAATCTACAGGACAATTAAAAGATAAGCGTAAAAATATGGTTTTACATTTATTTGAGCCTTTGAGATGTAAGGTAAGGGCGTACCGGTAAGAAATCCGGTTTGGCGCAACACAAGAGCGATGAGTCGGGCGCTCCACGATGATTCGGACGTGAGAATGTATCAGCTTTTTTTTTTTTTTTTTTTTTTTTTTTTTTTTTTTTTTTTGAGGGTACGTTAAATTATTCTAGGTCAATTAAATTATTACTTATTTTATGAATGTCTGATTAATATAAATATGTTTGCCAAAGCTTGGTGCTATTTTGGCTTCAAAAAGGGAGGGTATGATGCCAAAATATATAAATAGCTCTGAAAACAAACCTGATGAACTTTAATTTTTGTTTTCGCACGAATTTTTTCTGTTTCTATATTAAAATGCGGCACAAATGTCATATACGAATCACATTGGCGTTAGTTTTTTTCTAAAGCCAATTTGGCGAAAATCTCGTTTTGGGATACCAGTTACATACCCGGTGTCCCAAAAATGACTGATGGATTTTAAAATTCAATGACTTGCAAACGGTGACAGCTATTAAAAAAAATTTTGCAGGAGGGTTATGTATAATGTCAGGAGTTTTTTACCGTAACTTTTTATTTTAGTTCGAATTTCAAAAAATAGATGGCGCTGATAGCGATTGAAGGCCAGATGATCAGTGTTGAGTGAGGTCAGTTTCGGCGTCGACCTGGGCTTCAATTGCTGTCAGCGCCATCTATTGGTTGAAATTCGAACTAAAATCAAAAGTTACGGTAAAAAATACTCCTGACATTGTACATAACCCTCCTGCAAAAAATTTTTAAATAGCTGCCACCGTTTGCAAGTTATTGAATTTTAAAATCCATCAGTCATTTTTGGGACACCCGGTATATATTTTTTGAAAGGTAATAACAATAAATAAAAAAAGGTTTGTTTAATAGAACAAAACAATTTATATATTTAAAAAAAAAGAAAAAATTATTTATTAAAAAGTAAATAACAACATCCGGTTGACATATCAAGCAAAATAACGACACTCTGGATTCAGTTAAATACTCCGATGCGCATATGACATTGACGTCAGAAAAAAAATTCGCCAACATGGTGCGTATATGACATCTGTGCCAAAAATGCATACCTATTTTATTTATATTACGTAAGGTGCTACTTGATTATCAGGTCGACCAATTTCACCCATTTATAGAAATCGCTAAACTATTCGCCAAATTACTCAAAAGGAAAAATGTTGCCATTAAAAAATTTTAAGTTTAGAAAATTAATGAATTTAGGTTAAAAAAATAAAAGTCATTAACGAAAAAGATTACTTTAATGATGACGTTTAGTTATGACGTCGAGACGTACCAAATATAAAATTCGATTTATTCAGGTGATTTCGAACAAGAATACTAATAAAAGTTTTCATATTTTAATGCAGAATTTATCAAATCAAACCATAAAGAGATATTTGTAAGATATCGCATATGTGAATAACATTGAAGTATTTTAAATGTAATATTAGAATTTATTAAAGAGCATAAAAATATGGTACTTGCGTATTAACGCCACCGCAGCAGAAGTTGCGCTAATGTGCCAATAAAGAGCAATCTTGTTCGCACGCGCACAAAAAAATGGTATCAAAAATAGGCTAAAAATGTACTAAAATACTAAAAATTACGTCAAAATGAGCACACACACAAAAAAAAAAAAAAAAAAAAAAAAAAAACTAAAAAGGCACGAACTACAAGATCACTCTTTATTGGCGCACTAGCACAACTTCTACTGCGGTGGCATTAATACGAAGGTACCAAAAATATCAATGTTAGCGGAAATTTGTAAGGAGTTAAATGCTTTTTATTTAACCAAATAATGTCGGCGGATACAACCATAAAGTAACTTTAATAAATTATATATTATATTTTTCTCAATTAATATCAAGAGCTACTCGCTTATTGGCATAAAATTTATATTAAATAACAAAAGAACAAATAAATTAGTCAAACATTCATAAGAATATAAATAAATCATCGAATTAAAATCATTTGATTACTTAACAAACAAGTGTAGCGGGTTTAATGTCAAGGAAGTGTAACATTTATGTTCATCCATTATTGGCATATAATCTTACAGTTTGTCTATCGTTCTTTGGTCGATGGGATAAATCAAATAGTTATATATTTACTTATAGTATTTTTTATAAAATGAAAGAAAAACGTGCAAGTTAAATGTATCTGATATATGTATTTTTAATTTGTGTGTTTTTTAATGAAAGTCATGTACTTTAAATAAAGCTAGTGACAGCTTTATATTTAAAATGAAATTAAGGCGAAGGAAACCTATTTGGCGATTGTTTCGAGTAGCTAAAATAAAAGTAGGAAAATAGCCGTCGGGCATATAAAAAATAAAACAATCAGATCGGAGCTGATGTTGATGACAGTCAGAAGACTTATGCTGGTATTTATATAGGTATTATAGCAAAATTTGCAACATCTCTGGTGTTAAACTAGGACTCTCGTGGTAAGACATTTGGCTGCTTAGCAGCGGGTATAGAAGTTCAAATCCCGTCGGATGTAAGTTCGTTTTATTTAGAAATGCTTTTGTGTTAAATTATTATTCCTTCGGGAATATTCTTATGTTAATTGTTATTCAATTTCTAGAATTTTTCTAGTTGTGAATGTTTTATTTGAGAAATTACCTTGAATATATTTAATTGGTATGGCTTTTAATTCTTTTAATAAAGTTCTGTACTTTTTTCGTTCAAATCCATGGTTTATTTTTCTTATCATGCATTTTATATAGCAATGCAATGACTTTTATAATTATTCTGATACATCAAAATTTTATGCTGTTGTTATCATTTTATAAATTTTGACAGCAGCAGTTATTTTTCTTTTTAAGATATTAGAAAATCTTCAGTTTTTATCAAAAAATTAAATGACTAGTATTAAAAAATGCTCTGACGAGCACCAAAAAAGGTTAATATGTTTTTAAGTATGAAAAAGGGTTTGACAAGTGCTTCTGTTAATTATTGAGCATGAGGAAGGACAAGGGATCCCTTCTTGGCTACAACTCACTTCAATGCCAATTTTTAAAAAATCATATTTGCGCTTTTTCCGTGAAAACAAATCAGTCGCAGTTACTATAAAAATGTATAGTGTAAAGACGTAACCAGTAAAGGTGCAGCTTAATTAGACATAAATGTAAGGGAAGACAACACAGTGCCAAAAACCTAGTTCCTGCATCACATTCATGCACTGGCACCAAGCATGCCCTAAGTGTATAATTGCACAGAAAATTTATTTGTAGTATAGTGCAGAGTGAACAGTGCAGTTAACATCAGGGATGTAAGTGCATGTTATACGCCGTATGCCTTCTGGACTTTTTAATAGAGCACCATATACGTTATTTCTCAAGAAAGCTTATAGTATACACATTCTAGGGTATCCCTCTGCTTAGAGCATATATCCTATCTTATTTTTACGACTACACCCCTGGTTAACATCTAAAGCACGGTGGAAAGTTCTACTAAAGAACCGCAAATTTCTTTCATACGGAAAAAGCGCAAATATGATTTTTTAAAAGTTGGCATTGAAGTGAGTTGTAGCCAAGAAGGGATCCCTTGTCCTTTCTCATGCTCAATAATTAACAGAAGCACTTGTCAAACCCTTTTTCATACTTAAAAACATATTAACCTTTTTTGGTGCTCGTCAGAGTATTTTTTTAATACTAGTTTTAATAAATATAGAAGATTTTTTTTTCTAAATTATCCATTTTTAATTGAAATATCTGTCTTATAGTAACTGTTTTGACGTCGAAAACACTCAAATAAAGGTGCGATGTTGCTTTAACCCATATTTAGTTACAGTTTATATATATGTTTATGAAAAACATGTATTTTCTGTGTCGAATAATGTCAATTTCAGAAATTCAAAAATCTATCAGGAGAATCATAAATTTTATTGATCTATAAAAAAAGAACACGTGCTATCATTTCTTTTTTAAATTATTGAACTGTTTTTTAGTTGGTGACAACTCTAAAGAAATATTTGAATTAGCAATTAAAAAGGAGAGATTTCTATAATGTTAAATTATGAAAGATATAGTGTTATATAAACCTATTATTGGTGCCATTTCCTTAATATTGGATGTTTTTTCACAAGACTTTCGAAAGGCACATATTTAAATTAAAAGTTTTCGAACAAGCTATTGCACATCGCCGAATGTTTCCTGGTTCGGGTTATAATTCAGTTGTCTTTTTTTCTTGTTTCACGAGAAAAAAAGTGACAAAACATACTTCTGGATCTCCATAACTAATCAGTGGATCTGGATGATATTTTGTAAACTTTGAAGTCTAGAGTAGGACACTTCGCCTTTTCAATTTTGTCGCGATCCGATGATTGGGTTCAAAATTATTAAGAGGCAAACTTTGGACTTTAACATTAGAGATGCGGCTGAGCTCTACTATACAGCACTGTCGTTCTGTATGATAAAAACATCAGATTTATTCCTCTGGTAATTAAAATAAGAATTATACGGGAAAATAGTAAAGTCACGTAAAATATTTTGGACACTTACCAGAAGTGTTAAAACGAAATAAGAAAAAAAAAACTACTATAAAAACTGTAAAAAGAACGCAAGCGGTAATTAAAGTATCAAAAAGGAACCCTTTTACTTATAACAGGAGTTGTGCGGACTGTGGAGATTCCCTATAGCACTTGGGCATATGAAAACTACGTGATACGCTATCTTATACAACACGACACCTCACTTCAAGTTGCCCTATCAAGTTTCTTACCTTTTCTCATTTGCCAAAAATGTTCAGAAATGGCTGATAATGAAACATTAAACTGTTCGGAGATTTTTCTGATTGAAAATCAAGAATTTTCTCCCACATTTTCTTTCAGCTCTTCGTTATCAAGAGTGGAATGTTGTTCTCGGCCTTTTTCCTCTTGAAGTCATGTCGTCACGCGTCGGTGCGAAATTTTGCAATCGATTTATGAGACTCTTTATATTATGTATTGACTATATTTCGATAAGCTAGGGTCACATAAAAAATCACTCGATATTTCCTTTGTGAACATACTTTTTGGAGAGATCGCAAACGATTAGTATAAGCATTGTTGCTTAATAAACTATGGCATGCATTGAATATTGCGCAAACCCACTACCTACCTTTAGTGGTATAATTGGCTTGATCTACATGCGTTGGAATGAAATGAAACACCGGCACATAAAAAAAATTAGCTATTATTTTCTAAACAGTGTGAAGTAATAATCTCCTTAAAATATCACTAGCTCATCTTCATCTGTAATGCATATAATTAAAATAGAAGCATTAAAGTTCATACTGGCTCATGTCACACATGTTGAATATTTTGAAAATGAATGGCTTTCATTGTTTTAAATGATAGATTAAAAATTAATCTTTTTTGAAGATACCTTCTAGTAAATATATAACAAAATAACACCTTGTATTAAGGGTGTATTTCGATTCAAACTGCTTATTTTCCGATTTATTTTTGAATTAATTTTTGCTCTCAAATACACCAAACTTTCAAAATCTCTTATTTGGAAAGTACACAAGGTGCCGTGATCGTCGATTCTTTGATAAATGCAGAAAATATTGCAAAAAAAGCAATCGAAAACGGCATTTCGAGCCGATTTTTCCCAAGCGAGAGATTTGGGAGCGAAAAAAAGGGTCATACTGATAAGGTAATTGTTTATAACTCAAATTTTAATGAATTGAGAGCAAAAAGACATCACACGGCACTTCATACGTCCCTTCAAGAATCCTCTCAGCAAGTTTCATGTTTCTACTTTTAAAAATGTGCCTGGAATTGTATCGGAAAATTTCGAGCTGTTGAAGGTGTAAAAGCGTTTTTTTCGAACACACCCTTAATACATTCTTTCTAATTTCTAAAAGGGCTTAAGATTATAATAACAGACAAATAGTTTCATTTAACTGTTGACATGTTTCAACTCATCACCGAATCATTTTCAAAACAATTAAAAATGATACTCCAAAATTGCACGGTCTGTAATGTATTGAATTGAAACGCGATCATTCAGTTTTTCATGTGACGACGCTAATTTTTTATTTTACTTGGATTTTTATTTCTATTTTTTGAAATCAATGAGCAACTCGTGCCATAGTTTTGGTAAGTTGAATGATTTTGTATCATTACATATGGAATTTTTACGAGTCAGAATCTCAGTTGTTTCTCTTATAATGGATGGATAATATAGCTTGGAAAGAAAAATTATTTTACTCTCGTTGAAGTTTATCTAGACATTTTCTTCTTCAAAGAGAGTAAAATAATTTTTCTTTCCAAGCTATATTATCCATCCATTATAAGAGAAACAACAGAGATTCTCACTCGTAAAAATTCCATATGTAATGATATAAAATCATTCAACCTACCAAAACTGTGGCACGAGTTGCTCAATGGTTTCAAAAAACAGAAATAAAAATTCAAGTAAAATAAAATAAAATAACGTGCGTCACATAAAAAACAGAATCCGTCTCACTGACTAATTTACTGAGATCTTAATTTAATTGAGACGGTTAAGTGAAAGTTGTTGTTTTGTAACATCAATTTTTGCTTTAAATGACAATTAGCAAGTATGATGAAATCAGATTGTTTAAAAGTAACTTTTAAAATCTCTATACACTTCTAGGTCACATTGCGGAAGAATAACAGAGAAATTTTTTTTAAATAAACTCTTTGAAACACATTAAACACAGGTTGGTTTTTAGCTCACAGGCTATCAAAGCTGGGAGCTTATGTACCTGTCCGTTCTGTATGTGCGTATGTGCATAACGCGATAGCTCATGATAAAGGTATCGGATTCACTTGAAATTTTGGATATATGTACATTGTGATAAGGCGCTTCCCTAATTAATTTTTGGAGTTCATTTGAAGTGTATAAGAGGGAGAACGGGGGCTTACCCCTCCTCTTAATTTATGTTAATGGGGTTTTCATGCAAAAATATCAGTTTTCGTTTAGAATTTAAATATAGGATCACTCTCATGAAGCACCTCCGTGATTAGTATTAGGTCATTATTGAATAAGTATAAAGAGGGGGAAAGGGGGCTCATTCCCTCCCCTTAATTGATATAAATAGGTTTTTCATGCAGATTTCTGAATTCTGATTTTTGCGAACGGACTTAACCCTTGAAAATATAAGGCTGTAATGTACAATTAGTATGTGCAGCCTGTGAGCTCAATGCCATCAGTTTAACTGGGCAATATTCTTTTTATTTTATTTATTTTTAAGGGAGACATAAGTGAAATTTTTTAAAAAGAATTTTTATTTTGTTTTAGTGGCTTTAAAAGTGCTTTGAACTTTTTACAATCCATTAGCATTTTTTTCTTTTGTTTTCTGACCATAAAAATTAATCGTAGAAACTCAAGAGAATACACTGACTCGGATGCCAAACCTGTTCACATTAAATTTATGATAACCTTTATACTTGTTTCTATTTTTTAATTCTACTTCCACCACAATATTTTAAAATAAATTTTGTTATATGCATAATCCACATGTTGTCAAATTGAATTTTTGTCATGAATTTGGTCATAGGCCAAGGAGAAAACGCGAATTTCTTCATATGATCGCAGAAAATAAGACTTTCGTTAAATAGTCGAAAAAAAGCATGAATTTCGTCAAAACATCACAAGAAACTAAATTGAAGGAAAATATTTGAGAATTCATCAAACTGACACGAAAAAAACTGAAATTTCATCGAAGGATTAAGGAAAAAAGCGAATTTCGCCAAAGGATCACGAAAAAACGCGAATTTCGCCAAAGTGTCACGAAAGAAACGCAAATTTCATCAAAAAGTGCGCAAGAAAAAAGCGATTCTTATCAAACAACTGCGAAAGCCCACTAATTTTGTCAAAAAATTACAAAAATAAAATACGAATTTTATCAAAGGGTTGTGAAAACACAATTTCTGCAGAAGAAATGCTAAATTCATCAATGATCACGAAACAAATATGAATTTCATTAAACAAGTGCAGAAAAAACGCGGAGAAACATAGAAATTTCGTCAAAAGATCGTGGAAGAAATGCGAATTTCATCAAAGAATCATGGAAAAATATAGAGTGGTCTTTTTAGAAAACAGCACGCATATATACAACTATGTTTATTCATATAGGTATAGCTTTTAATCTGAAATAATATGCTAATGTAACTTTTGAAAAAAAAGAAAAGAAAAACGAATTTATCCAAACTCTGCTTGGAGGGACCGATTCGAAAACAGCGACCCCGACCTGCAACAAAAATTATTAGCGCAAGGACAGAATCCCTCTTGTTCCCGCCTCCCCCTCCCCCGCTCTCTGTTTTAACCTCTCAGAAAGTTTACTTTAACTTTCAGATATTTATTTTTAAACTCAGAATGTCCCTCCCCCCCCCCTTTCTTCTATCTGAAAGTTTTCTTTCTTTTTTTCCTTTCTTTTTTCTTTTAATTGCATTTTTTGATTTTGATTTAAAATAGCAACGATAGATGGTGTTGCAAACAACAGGTGCAAAATCTGTGACTGGATTTCGTCCAGTTTTCTCTCTCAGTATAAATGCGAAAGAAGTAAGTTAAGGCCCCTGTCCTCGCTCGAGGAAACGCTCGCGAGCTAATCCTATTCCTATGGGGAAGCATTTTTCTAATAACTCTTTTGCATTTTGACATTTTTTAATGATTTTTTTTTGCATTGCATAGATGAGGTTCATGCCGACGGCGCACCTTTTTTACTTTTTCGATTTTTGTTGCAGATAATTTTTACAAAGTTACTTTCATTTTCAAAACCGGTTTCAAAACTGAAAGTGCTTTTTAAAAAATATATCTGCAACCAAAATCGAAAAAGTAAAAAAGGTGCGCTGTCGGCATGCAACTCAGCTATCCAATGCAAAAAAAATTATTCAAAAATGTCAAAATGCGAAAGTGTTATTAGAAAAATGCTTCCCCATAGGAATAGCATTAGCTCGCGAGCGTTCCCTTGAGCGAGGACAGGGGCCTTAAGGGTGTATTCGAAAAAACGCTTTTCCACCTTCAACAGCTCGAAATTTTCCGATACAATTTCAGACACATTTTTAAAGATAGAAACATGAAACTTGCTGAGGGCATTTTTGAAGAGATGTACGAGGTGCCGTGTGATGTATTTTTACGCTCAATTCATTAGAATTTGATTTATAAACAATTATCTTCTCAGTATGACCCTTTTTTTCGTTCACAGATCTCCCGCTAGGGGAAAATCTGTTCAAAATGCCGTTTTTGATTGCTTTTTTTGCAATATTTTCTGCATTTATCAAAGAATTGACATTTACGGCACCTTGTGTACTTTCTAAATAAGATAATTTGCTAGTTTGATGCATATGAGAGTAAAAATGAATTCAAAAATAAATCGGAAAATAAGCAGTTTGAATCGAAATACACCCTTAAATGTATGCAGTGGGCTCCAAAGAACAAAACTGCACAGGCGACTGAGAACAATTACATACATTTGATCTCCATTTTTCACATTATCTCTTGAGAGGCGGTAAGGATGTATTATATTACATCCCATCTAATTTTAATCCAAATTTACGCCAAAAAAACTTTAATTGGATTTAATTTTGCGAAATTTAAAGTAGTAGTATTTTTTGTAGTTTTGAAAATTTTTAATTAGGTTTAATTTTGTAACTTTGGTGGATAAAAATTGAAAAAAAGCTTTTCACTATTCTGAAGCAAATTTTTTTTTAAATTTCCGGTGCGAATTCAACATTACAGAAACGCGAATGCAAAGGGTGAGAAATCAGGCTCGATTTAACGACTATTGTTTGCATTGTCGTTATCGCTTTTATTGCAAAGTAAAATCAAGAATCCAGTAAAAAATCTCCTAAGAAACCCTCCCCTCCCCTGTAAGATTTTTTTTTTTTTTTTTTTTTTTTGTAAATAGTTGTCACTATTTGCAAATTACTGAATTTTGAAATCAGTCAGTTCATTTTATTGCACCCAATATGTTTCTTTAATGAGTGTCAAAACATTCTTTACTGGACTACATCTGATATTAGATATAAAGAGACAAACAGTATTATTACAAATTAGTATTTTTTGCATAATTCTGAAGATTAAAAAGTGTTCCTACATAACTTGGGCGTGTCCATTACTGAGCATTTACTATTTATAGTTTTTAACCTTTAAAAATATTTAAACTTAAAAAAAAAAAAAAAAAAAAAAAAAAAAAATGAGTCAAACAGAGCGCTTTTCGCAAGAGTTTGCCCAATCAGAAATTGAACCTAACCAGAAGTAATATTTGTTATTCTGCTATAAACTTGGCGCGCTATGCGCAGCTAAAAAATAGAAGTCCACCCAGACTGTAGCAAAAAAGTGGAAGTCAATCCGACCAGCAACAAAATTTAATAGTCAACTGGTTCCAAACCCGACCAGTAGCAAGAAGTTAACCCAACCTGTAGCAAAAAATAGAAGTCAACCGTAACCCAAACCAAACCCGCAACAAAAAGCAAAAGTAATACGACGCACGTTGAAAAGAAAATAATCCCAATGCGCGCATCAGATTGAAGTCTCCAAATTTCTAAAATCACCCCCCCCCCCCTCCGCATTGAATTGAGGACTCTCCAGATCCACTTTTGTTTCAACAATGCTGGAAAGAAACAGCAACAATTACACATACATTCTCTTTCTCTCTCTCTTTTTAACTATTTGGGAAAATAGTTGTAGTTTTCGGTAGAGAATTGGGAAATCTGATCTATATCTGAATATTTTTATTGGTTGAATTCCGCATCTTATTTTATTTTATTCGTTTTCTGACTGGTCCATGCTTAATGTCTAGAACTGAAATACTTCTGTTTTTTATTTTATTCGTTTTCTGATTGGGCCACGTTTAATGTCCAAAAACGGAATACTTCTGTTGCCACAATAACAAAAAAAAAGCATTAAAAACTACAAAAAATAAAAAAAAATAATAAAAAAATAAATAAATAATAATAATAATAATAATAATAATAATAATAATAATAATAATAATAATAATAATAATAATAATAACTGAATAACAAATTTTACAAGTTTCAAACAAGTTGCATTTAAAAGTAAATTTTCTTCTTTATACGAAGGTGCAAAAACTGAAAATGTGCGATACTTAGAAGTTTTAAAATTTGCAGTACCGAAAATTGTTAAACTGAAATTTCATTTCATATTTGTTTGTGATGGTTTGTAATATTTGGTCCAGGAATATTAACGTGTGTCTAAAAGTCTAGGCATATTAATATAACTTTGTTATTGTTATTACGTAAGCTATTATTACGTTTTGATCATCATAAAAATGATGTTATTATTGTTTATTATTATTATTTTTTTAAATATAGAAGTCAGTTTTATCCAAAATTATAGTAATTGAAAAAAAAAATTTCCAAATAGTCGTTGTAATTTCTTAAAATACTTTTTTTTTATGCTCGAGAATTTTTTAAGGTTTGGCTGCTTTTTACAATTTCTCTTATACATTTTGCATTGATGAAGGAATTTCTTTTATGAAACCTTGAAATACCGGTATTATACAATTATTTTGCCTATTTTTTCTCTTCTTTATATTAACTCTATGCATTCCATATCTACCAATAACATGATCTTGTATGGCTGCTGCTTTTTCTCACCATGTCCCTTGAATGAGCAATGAAAGAGCTCCTAAAGCCTTTAAATAGTTATACAATAATAATATTTTGATTTTTTGTGCTCTTTGTCCAAGTCCATGTGAAACCAATTCCAATACCACATAAAACAAAGATTTTATTCATCTCGATATGGTATATTAGTGCCCCCCCCCCCCCGGTCTTTCTTCCGAAAAATTAAAATGTGGACTATGAGTATTTTCAGAATAAAATGAACACTATTTTAACCGCAAATATTTTCCTAGCACTTTAAAGATTAGCCATTTGTCGCTACAAAATTCATAACACTTTATCGCATTAAAAAAAAAAAAAAATCGCTAGAAGGGTTAAAAAACACTTCAATGCTAGGCAATTTGGACAAATAATAAAAAAGACCGCATTTTTATTGTTCTAATTCAGTCACATGCATATTTCACGTACCTCTCAAACTCACAATAACTTTATCTAAAATTTCCATGTTGAAAGAAATCTCCATAAACTCCTTTTTCGACCAATCACAGAAGAGGCGATTCGAATTAGCTTCCTCCTTCCAGCCGGAGAAAAATCAAAATATTCGGGCTAAATTAAAGCGCATTCGCGATAATCAAATGGGAATATTCAAGGCTTTTTCCGATTGTTAAATGCGCAATATATTCTTGTACTCCTATCTCGGAAATTATGATGTATTACCTGGAAAAGATGCAACACGGAATTTATCATCTATGATAATTTTTCTTTATATATACACATACATATATATGTTTCATTTTGTTGCAGTATAACTCCAAGCAAATATGTAGGGATTTACCTCATAGTGATATTCTTTGTACTAAAGAGTCAATGAGCCAATGAAAGTAAAACTACACCTTTAATTTTAGGAATTTTACAACACAAAAAAGTAATAGAGGAAAAAAGTAATTACGTTAAGCTAATATATAACTGATCTCCAGGTTCAAACTTATAAACTTGCAGGACAACATGTTTAATACTACTATTGCATACGATTACGCACAAAATTTTACACTTACTTTTTCGCCCACCTATATACACTTTTCGGCACGTGCCAGTTTTAGAGATATACTCTTACTTTTCCTGTAGATAATGATGCATTCTTCTCAGGCGGCCTATTTATATGCAGGGATGTAGTCATAAAAAAACCAGAGGTTATACGATCTTCGCAGAAAGTACACGCTACAAAGTATAAACCATAGCTTTAATGAGAAACAGAGGGTATACGGTGCACTTTTAAAAATACAGAAAGTATACGGCGTATACCTCCGTATACCCTCCACTACATCCCTGTTTATATGCCACTGCACAGGATTACGCCGAATTGTGATTATTGCCTTACCCGTTCATAGGGCCCGACTTAGGCTATCTAAGGCTCGGGTCAATCATCACTCTGCCCCCCCCCCCCCCCTTCAATCTATCCATTAAAATTTTTTGCGAACAGTGAAACTACACTCCTGGTCAAAATTATAAACTCAGAATTTTTTTAGTTTGTTTACATCATAATATAAATAGGCTTAGCTTTATATTAATAAATTAATGATTAATATTTATAATAAGACATCTAAATTTAATATAACTTATAAATAAAATGGAGTAAGTAATTTAAATAAGAAAATACATAACTTTTAAAAAATAACATTATGTGAGTCCTGGACAAAAATATAAACTCAAAGTTACGAATTTCAATATTCTGGCACATTTCATATAAATAACTGCATTTTATGATAAAAAACAAATAAATGGAGTCATTATGGATGAATACATTTCAATATATCAATACATGTTTTAATTTTTCCCATAAAATAACATTATGTGAGACCTGGACAAAATTATAAACTCAAGGCATGAATTTCTATACTCTGGTATTTAATATCTAAATAATAAATGTGTTCTGTGATAAGAAACTAATTCAATGAAAGTATTTTTCACATTTGTATTAAGGCAAACGACATTTATTCATATTTTCAATTCTCTCCATGATTTTATTAAAGTTTTGTAATGGTGTGAGCTGGTTCTTTTCAGAATGGTAAAACTGCTTTGGCTTTTCTTAATGGAAAACAAACAGCAGAAGACTGCGAGTTAATGCTGGCAGATAATCTTTTGCCATATGGACCATTGATCGCTGGAGTAAATTGGGTATTACAGCAAGATAATGTAGAAATGCACACAGCAAAAAATACAAAAGAGTGGCTGCAGCGCTGGCATGTAAATGTCTTGAATTGGCCAGCCCGCAACCCTGATCTAAACTTCATTGAAAATTATTGGGATGCAATGGATCGAAGAGTCGAACGCGACGGACGTCAATATTAAAACACAAATGATTTAAAAGTGGCTATATTTTCAGCCCGGAACCAGTACTCTATGGAGTAGTTGGAAAATTGCATATTCGAAGTCATTCGGAAAAATGGCGATTAAACACATTTTTCAATGTATGTGTTAATACTTTACCAGGATTCAAAAGTACGCTCACTTCTTAAACTCTATAATTTTATGTTTTCAGTTTACACATGTACTATACTCAGACTGTACTATATTACTCATCTTTTTTTAAAGAAAATCTTAAAAATGCATTCATGTATTGAAATATATTCATCCCTAATAACTCTATTTATAAGTTTATTATCACAAAATGCATTTATTTATAATAGAAATTCACAGCTTTGAGTTTTTAATTTTGTCCAGGTTTGACATAATGTTATTTTATGAGAAAAATTAAAATATGTATTGATGTATTGACATGTATTGATCCATAATGACTGCATTTATTAGTTTCTTATCATAAAGTGCATTTATTTATATTAAATATGCCAGAATAGAGAAATTCATAACTTTGAGTTTATAATTTTGTCCAGGTTTCGTCTAATGTTATTTTTTTAAGTAATGTATTTTCTTATTTAAATTATTCGCTTCATTTTATATATCAGTTATATTGAATTTAGATGTCTTATTAAAAATATTCATCTTTATTTTATTAATTTAAAGTTAAGTTTATTTATATTATGATCTAAACAAATTACAAATTTTCTGAGTTTATACTTTTGTCCAGGAGTGTAAACTTCATAGATATTGTATGAATGCATAAATTCAGTATTCAGTGGAGAGGCAGACGTCAGGTGAAACAAATGAGGTGCCTTTGTACTATAACGAAGTTTCAAAAATATTTAGATCTTGGTGTAACAGTATGCAGTACTTTGGATGTAGTATAATAGCCGAAATCTTATGTGCACTCCTGTAAATATTATCTGCTTTGTATTATACAAGAAGTAACTTTAGTAAATCTCAACAATGTATATCAATTTCATGAAATTTGAAATAGTTTAATATAATTAAAACGCGCCCCAAATAATGTTCACTCCTAATCCGTTACGTGCGATGGAATACTTTTGTGTGGCCATGTAAATTAATACAAATTATTTTCTGTACGACATATTGCACTGAATGTATATTTCAATATATACTTCATAGATGCATATCAATTTTATTATGTTCGAAAGAATGTAACATCATTAAAATGCACTTGAAGCTATTTTTCCCATTGTCCATAATGTAACGAAATACTTTTGATAGTCCATGTAATTGAACTATACATCCGATTTTCATAAAATTTGAAATGACTCGACAAAATCAAGCATCAATTATCTATTTTAAATTTCAAACGATTCGGTTGGATAGTTTTTACTCTGTTATAGACGCAATGAACGACGTCTATAGATGCAACGTATTTACATAATTACGAACACACCTAAAAAAATTCTGGTAGTATAATAGTAGAGAAAAATGATGAATTGGTTGACAGGGGTATTTGTTTGCAAACTATTATTTGTTTATCTACATATGTTATAAAATGTCTAAACAAAATACCCCCTCTTCCCAATTGGCCATAATTAATAGTTTTTTTTTTTTTTTTTACCTCATTGCGAGGAAAATATCTATAATGAATTTATTTTGAAAACAATTGAATACTAATTTCTTATAATAAAATTTTAATCATTAAATTTTTGATTATATTAATTTTTTGGCATGGGTATACGGCGTACGGGAAACAAAGAGTGGAAGGACGGACGCACTTTCTTCTTAAATGTTTAAAAATATAATATTTTTGATCAGTTCTGGCCAATTTCGACCATTTGATACCTTTTAATAAAAATCTTGGGGTCTCCCTAAAAAGGGGAGCTAGAGCAGCTATCCTGCATTGATCAAGCCCTACCCGTACATCATATACAATCCCGTGTGGAAAAATGCACCATCTTCTGTTATTTAATCATTAATAGGGATGCACCGAATATTCGGTATCTATTCGGTATTCGGCCTATTCAGCCATGTTACCGAATATTCGGTTAGGCTGAATATCAAACTATTCGGTTACGCCGAATATTCAGCTTGGCCGAATATTCGGTTTGGCCGAATATCAAAGTATTCGGCCGAATCCACTACTTAATAAAACTTTTTAAAACACATTTTTAAAAAAATTTCACAATTTCTAATTTTAACTATCAATCTATAAGTATATTTAACCCCTTAACGCGCAGTGTTGCCGGGTCGGCAACACCTAAAGTTCCCCCTGTTTAGAGACACAAAAACTCCGTGAATATTTCAAAAACTACTCTAATGGCTACTTTAAATCTTTCTTATGAGTTCTAGATGGCATCATCACAGAGATCAAGCTCTACTGTTTTTAAATAATAGGTAAAATGTTTTACTGTAATATGTGCTTCACAGCAATGCTCTTCTCACTGCGCTTATCAATGCTTTACTTATGGGAGGTGACCACTTCGGCAACAGCTGTATAATTAAAATGGTTAGTGCAATCTTTACAAAACAATACCTGTGTACTCCTCTAGGCCTTAAATAGATCGCCTAATTTTTGTTTTCTTTAAATTCCAACTTTAAAGAGTAGTGCGCCGGAAAGGGTTAAAATAATTAGAAAGAAAATCATTTAAAAAAATGTTTTTACATTATTTATTTACTGTTTGTAAAGTATAACTTAAGAAAATTAACCATGAGAAGGATTAAAATAGTGATTTATTAGGATTCTCCTTAGGAATAAATGATGTGCAGATGCAAGTTCCTAAATTTTGTTTAGTAAATAATCTGTTTCTTATTTTCTGAAATAAAAGTCTTTAAACAAGAAAGAAAAACTTTTGAGAATAATAATAGCTATCAAGGCAGAAAATTTTTGTTCATGGAACCATAATCATAATCAGCTTATTCAGTCATATATATAAGTATATTGTATTTAATCTCACTTTAGATCAAACTTTTATTTTCGTTTGTTGCATTAACAATAAATAAAATAACATAACTATATTTTCAACTCACATGCTTTGATTTCTGTAAAATATGATATAATGGGAATGGTGGAAAAAACCACCATTCATAAGAATATAACTATGAACTAGACATTCCTTTATTCAGAATTAAGTTGAAAGTATTTGTACTTTATATTGAAAAAATTCTGCCTTGAGTTATTTAAAAAGGACAATTATGAGACTGTAAGGTGTGTTTTAACCATTTTTTCATTATTTCTCTTTGGTTTTAAAAAATTCGTAGAAGAAATCACGAAAGTTAAAATTTTTTTAATTAAAAAAGTCTCATACTTGTGCTTCTTAAATAACTCAAGGCAGGTTTTTTTCAATACTACATGATTGTATAAAAAGCTCATGTTTATGAAAATGTAAGTTTCTTTTATTAAATATTATGTAAAATTGTTCTAAAAAGTAACATTTTAATATCTTTAAACATTGAAATGTAAAAAGTATTTGGAAAGCCAAATATTCGCTATTCGGCCGAATAGTTACTATTCGGCTGGCCGAATATTCGGTATTCGGCCCAACGATTACTATTCGGCTAGCCGAATATTCGGTATTCGGTATTCGCCTGCCTGTAAAAAGTTTTATTAAGTAGTGGATTCGGCCGAATACTTTGATATTCGGCCAAGCTGAATATTCGGCGTAACCGAATAGTTTGATATTCGGCCTAACCGAATATTCGGTAACATGGCTGAATAGGCCGAATACCGAATAGATACCGAATATTCGGTGCATCCCTATTAATGATTAAATAACAGAAGATGGTGCATTTTTCCACACGGGATTGTATATGATGTACGGGTAGGGCTTGATCAATGCAGGATAGCTGCTCTAGCTCCCCTTTTTAGGGAGACCCCAAGATTTTTATTAAAAGGTATCAAATGGTCGAAATTGGCCAGAACTGATCAAAAATAATATATTTTCACCTGCCGGCCGAATATTCGGCATTCGGTATTCGGCCAAAATCACTATTCGGTGCATCCCTAATCATTAAATAATCGTTGAGAGGTTTGAAAAGCATCGATTATTGGGGAAATGTGTCTACGTTCTTAATATGAATGTAATTTTAAAAATAACAGTCGTCTATATATTAAAAATTGTACAATTTTTGAATTGTTAAATAGTAACACCCACTTTTCAAATCATATTTGAATTTCTTTGATCACGGTAGCCCGGAAGAAATATTGTTTATGTACATTTTCTCATATCTTAATCTTCCTTGAGCTATAAAAGAAAGTAATTGATGGAAGGGACCCTCCCCCCCCCCCCCCCCAACGGCCTAACTCTTCGACGTTTTCAACTGTTTTCTTATAATCTTGGGAAACCATGCGTAAAAAGGATTAAGTTCCCTTAGAAAGACCCCCACGGAATGGTACTCCCGCTAGTTGCCCTTGTGCAGATAATTAGCCGTTATAAATAACACCAATTTAAATGATGCCTTTTTTTAACGTTCGTAGGAAAAACGTTTGAAATAAATTTTAATGTACTAAATATTCAATCAAAGGTTGAACTCTTAATTAATACGTTCATGACATTTTTATGCACATTTTGTAACATGGCGTATAAAAATTTTGGTTTGAGTGTAAAATTCAATTGACTTCCGATTCCTTTAACCCTTTCAGGGACAGTAGTACGTTTACTCAACCTGTTAATTTTTCTTCCCAATTGCCACAGTGACACTAAAATTTTGGTAAAACATTTTTTAGTTTATTATGTATGTGAAATAATAGCTTTTATTATTTCCAAATAATTTTCTTTGTAATGAACACCTAATACTAATAACGGAAGTGTCTCATCAGAATGATCCTACATCTAAATTTCGATCGAAAACTGATAATTCTGCATGAAAAACCCATTTATATAAATTAAGGGGAGGGGCATGAGCCCCCATTTCCCCTGTTATATATTTCGAATGAACTCCAAAAACTAATTAGAGAAGCGCCTTATCAGAATATACATATATTCAAAATTTCAAGTGAATCGAATATTTTTATCATGCGGTATCGCGTTACGCACATACGCTTATACAGAACGGACGGGCACATAGGCTCCTAGGCTTTGATATCCTGTGAGCTAAAAACTAGTCGTTGGGAGCCACCGTAATACTTACCCATCATAAATATACATAATTGAATAAATGAAAATAAAACAATTTAACTACTAAAACTGTTAACTGTGTAAACTATTTATCAAATACATTGCAATTCCAAAACAAAATTTAATGTATATTTAAATATTTTTAATGTACGCAGTAATGCTTCATTAATGAATGGCTGATAAACTCATTTCGACAAATTATATAAAACGTTCGATTACTCAATTCGATTACTACCGAATTGCGTAATAGACACATCCTTGTGACTCCAAAAATAATAATTATATTAACTAACAGCTTATTGCGTCTTATTAAGCGTTTCATTTTCAATTAAAATATATCTTTGAATTGAAGTTTGAATGAAATACTGGTTCACGAAAAATCGAAGAATGTGAAAAACAGGATTACAAATATCTCGGCAACTAATAATCCGATCGACTTCGTTCTTTATGCAAAATTTGTGTTATTTTATTGCCTTTAAGTCCACTCCCTAAAATAAAAAATTTCGAAAATTTTTATATTCCTTTCATCAGAACGAATTTTTTGAGAATACGAAAAAAATAGTTCCGGATAATCGAGGTTACTGATATTAAATAGGCTTCGTCTCATTCTTAAATACTAAGTACATACAAAATTTCAAGTCTCTATCTCAATTTGTTCGGGAGATCGGGGCGGTTAGAGACAGACAGACACCCAGACAGACAGAAAGACAGACACACAGACAGATGGACGGCAAATTTTTTTCTCTAAAAATATGTTTTTCGGAATCTCTAATATCTGAAACGCGTAAATCCGTCAAAAAAAATTTTCGTTTTCAAAACGATTTCAAGACTTATCCTATACTACGTATGATGAGTAAGTAATCAACAAATTTTAGAACACTGTTTTTCACCAAATTTACAATACATTAATGTGTTGTGAATTAGAAAACTTCATATACAAAACTTTTTTGTTATTCTGCTATCTAGAAATATGTTCTAAAAATAGCGTGCTTGATTGTATTGAAATAGTGTTATAAATAAAGTTTAAAAAAACATTATCTTACAATAGTGTTGTTAATTCACAACACATATTTAATAAAATAACGCATTGTAAACGCAACACAATTTAGAACGTCATAAAACAACGCATGAAAAAACTTTCAAAACACTTTTTTACATATTGTCGTTAAAATTACATAATTTTTTAAAAATGGAATGAGAGAAGATTGTTAAAAAAAAAAAAAAAAAAAAAAAAAAAAAATGCAGGATATTACTGAGTGAGTTAAGTAATTTTGCCAATAAATATCAACAACTACATTTCTGAAAAAATTATGTAATTTTTAACAACCCTTTTTGCACAATCTTTTTCCTAGAACAAAACATTTGCAACACGTTTCATAAAAATAATAAAAAAGATTTTAGTTTAGTGTTGTAAAAGTCTTTTAGGAATTTGCAGTGTAATTTTACTTTCTATTTTTCAGTATATAATATTAACTTTCCAGCAGGAGCGCGAATGTGCAAGATACACTAGAGATGAATTTCATTTTAGGAATTTGCAGTGTAATTTTACTTTCTATTTTCAGTATATAATATTAACCTTCCAGCAGGAGCGCGAATGTGCAAGATACACCAGAGATGAATTTCATTTTACATATTTAAACCTGAGGGCACTTCGAACACCTGACCTTAAATATTTTTCGCTCTCCATTTGACCTACATGCAATTGCATTTTACAATATATATTTTACAATAGCATATCTTGGAAATATGCACTGCTCTTCATGTTGGTATGATGAGCGCGCCTGCTGGAAGGTTAATAAAGAAATTTAATCATTCATATCTTAATCAAATTTTTATGTTTTTATGCAACTATCATAATAGCTCATCAAGTTTATTTATTGCCGAAACGCCAGTGAAGGCTTACTTTGGAGACAGGAAATGGTTTGGTTTCTGTCTGTCTGTTCCGCGATAACTGCTGCAAAAAACACCCGATTAACTTGAAATTAAGTGGGTATGTTCTTGAGGTACCTTGGATTTAGCTGTATAGTTTTTTGTTCTATTTGATTCATTTGTTCGGAAAATACAGGACATTTAATTTTGTACCATAATGCTTTTCTATGGCAATTTAGATGTTTTTAAAATTTTTCATTTGTTAAAAGAAAATGGCTCACTTGCTCAATAGCATTAAATGACAAATTGGATACTGAAATTTACGAATACGAGGCTGAAATTATTCAAATTATTTTGAAATTTTGTCTATGCATTTGTCAGATTTTTTAAATGATTACTGTATTTTTTGGATAATTTTTATAAATGTGTTCCAATAATATAAAACAATTTGTTTTAAAGATTTACTTTTTTCAAATGTATTTATTCCATTTTTTCTTTTACTTTTTATAGTTGCCTAGCAACCCTTTATCATCATAATGTTAAAAGCATGTATAATGCGTCAGTGTAATGTTTGAATTTTCATGTAAATAAAGGTAAATGAAAAAAAAATGTATGTGAATTAAAAGAAGATTAATATAACTTCATATTGGAAAGAAAATGGAAATTTTCAAGTATCTTTTAATAATAAAAGATAAAGGAAGACTGATTTTAAAGCACGAAAACAAGCGATTTTGACATCATATACCGAAAATAAAACTAATGCACTTTGGCACTTAAATTAAATGGTCTTGGATTATGATATTAATCATTATTTATTTACAGAAATTTATTATCATAATTTTAAAATTTGTCGGGTGCGCGTTAAAATAAATATATTTTTTAAATATTTAAAATAATAACAAACTTGTTAAACAAGTGGTTGGATAGTAAATTTTAATATGTTCCACATAGATATAAATGCCATTAATTTGCATCGCATAGATATCGATGTCAAAATGACGTCAAGATTAGCAGGAAGTAAGTGTCTTTATTGGGTGATTTTAGCGAGGTAAAGTTATCAAAAAGTTTCGGGCATATATATTTAGATAAAATCTTAGATCTAAATATTATAGAAACGTAATAAAAGTGAAATTTTTGAGAAACAAAAATTGTAAAAACATTAGAATTCTAAATTAGATAACTTCTTTGCATAAATTTTTATATCTCCTTTTCTATAAATTACTTATATATCAAATACAGGTTTTCGTGATTAGTAGGAAAAAAAATCAATACTGCCGCACATTTAATAGAATATTACAAATGTAAATTTAATGCGTCAACGGGGGGTTCAAGTGGGCTCTGCCCCCCTGAAGAAATGTACTTTTTGTTGTCTAAAAAATTATAATAATATGCAGTTCATAAAAATTTAGAATATTGTTGCATAAAAATGGGATCAATTTAATGCATCAAATTTCTGAAAACTTCTATGTCCGGCATGTCAAACACGTGGCCCGCGGGCCACAATTGGCCCGCCAGGAACTTCTCAGTGGCAAGCTAAGCCTTTGGCATTTTCATATGTTTGATTCAGTTCTCAGTTGATCCAGAAAATACACTTTGTATTGCAAATATTGCAGAGTTACAAAATTAGAGAACGATTTTTTAAAAATATCTACCATTACTTCAGAATATTAATCTTCATTACATTTAATGGCAGATATTGACATACATTAAATTTAATGAAGAAAAGTTAAAATTTTTAAATTAATAATTATTATTTTGGATGAAAATATTTCACAGTTTAGCACGGTGAATACAAACAACACCAATTCAACACCATTGTGGCATAAAAGATGCAAACATACCGTCTTGAATACGATCAAATCTAAATCATTTTAAAATTTCGTTTCCAGGAGATAGGGTATGTAAAAGTCATCAATAAGAAAGTTAAGAAGACCATATCTTAAACTGAAAATAAAAAAGATATATAAAAGTTTTATGTTTTATGTTTTTTTTAATAGTTTATTAA
>CAXHSM010001082.1:0-38474 GCA_964019185.1 Maratus speculifer
TTTATCTAACCCTTTAACGATCAAAGCATTTTCATTGCTAAGATGTCGAAATAAATGAATGACACCGGTAATTATGAACAAATATATTTCGAAATAAGAAAACGTGATTTTTCACATACATAATAAAAGAGATATTTTTAGATAAAAATACCGGTGTCAGTGTTACATATCGGAATTAAAATTTTGTGATTTCGTGGCGAAACCAATGAACGTTAAAGGGTTAAAAAAAATTCCATGACCCATATTTAAATAAAAAGATTTGTTGAGGCCAAACATTTTTTTTTTTTTTTTTATTCAACAAAACTTTTTTCTGGGTGTGATTATATGTTTCATTTATAAATACTCAAGATTACTTTCTAATGTCGAAATTTCTCGAAAAACGGTACAAATTGTAATTTAAATAATGTTTATTTTCGATAGATTCTAATTAGCCAATCATATATTAAAAGCATACGAAAAGAAATAATGCCCTGAAATAAAACTTTTGCAAGAGCAGACATCGGGTAACCATGGGTACTCGCGTATGTTATGTAAGCTAAGATTGTGAGACTGCTTATTTCCCAGCCAAGAATACTCATTTTCTTTGGCGGCCCAATCTAATCCTGTTTACCCAGTTGAAAGAATGTTCGTTACGGGTAGTACCAAGGCAAGTACGGAGGTTAGGAGCTTGATTTTCGGCACTGGATATAAAGTGGTGGACTTACATTACATCCAACCTTACATCAATGTTTATTGCTTACGTGATTTATGCGAACCTTTACCGATCTCTTTTCCCCGTGGGTGTGAAAAGAGATAAATTTTTTGTTCAGCTGCACGTCGTTTCCAGAAAAACTCTTTCTTACATCCCTCCCCCCCTAATACAAATTGCACTTGGGATATTTTCATCTTACGTGTAAGATGAAAATATAGAGATATTGGCTGTAAAATTTTTTTTAAAGAAACTTTTTCGTCATTTTTATAAAATACAAATTCGTAATTTGTTGTAAATAGGACATGAGATTTTAATGAATAGGGGGAACTGGGGCACATAAATACTTTTTTTTTCCCAAGAATTTTTTTTTGTTTTTTTTTTTCTTGTGCGACCAGAAAATAGAAATTTCAAGTTTTTTTTTTCCTATGCACCCAGAAAAAAGTTTTGATGAATAAACGAAAGTTTGTACCAACAAATTTTTTTGTTTAAATATGGGTCAATGGAACTGTTTGAATCGACAAAATAAACATTGTTGATTTTTTTTAATTTGCAATTCCAACAACAAAAAAAAAAAGTTTTGTTAATACAAAAATAACAATTGTTTTCTGTAAATTTAAGAATGTTTTTTATCTTATCAACAATGTCTGGATAAAAACGCAAAGGTTAATTATATATGTAATATATATATATTATATATATATAATTGAGAGTGGGTTATTTTTTTTAACATAATTTTTAAACTGTTTAATTGACACCAATATATGGATATTTGTCTAGTTATATCTATAGTTAAATAGCTATATTTTAATTATCAAATTAATTTTAATGTTATTGAAATAATATTTGGTATTGTTATTAATATTATTATTATTATTATTATTATTATTATTATTATTATTATTATTATTATTATTATTATTATTATTATTAAATATTTATTTATTTTTATTTTATTTATTTTATTTTTTATTTTATTATTTTTTTTATTTTTTTTTAATTTTTTTAAATTTTTTATTTAATTTTTTTCTTTTTTAATTTTTATTATCCTATATTAAGGTAATGAGTTTTTACCATGTAAAGTCAATATAAATGTTACTGATTAAAGTAACAAAATGGTATTTCAGTTATATGTTAATATAAATGTCACCACTTAATTCTAATTTTAATTATTTTATTAATTTAATTTTATGTTATGATCGATTATTAATTATTTTCTCCGGTCCAATTTATATTTCCATTCAGCTTTATCTTTTTTGTTTGTTATGGATACTAGGGTAACATCCCCAGTAATTGGCACATTAAGAATTTGTCGTTAAACTTACTTAAATTTTCATTACAAAGAAATAAGCTATTTACTTGGAAATATTTTTAAATCAAAGAATGCATATCTGTGCATCTATTCTGCCCACTAAAAGAAAAAAAAAATGAAAAAGTATTTTTATAAAAATATATTTATAAAAAGTTGCTGAAATCACCAGTAATTGGCACCTAGAGCACCAATGTATGACACCTTGTGATCCAGTAATTGGCATATGTTTGTATTTAAAAAAAACTTTACATTTTGCATTGAGTTTAATCGCTTTAAATTAATTCACTGTTGATGAAGATGCTATATTTCAGGTTTTTGAGAGTAAGAAATCAGCATATTAATCTGAAATGTGAACACTTTAAAACAATACAATATACTTACATTAATACCCAGTAATTGTCATGCTGTCCCCAGTAATTGTCATATGAAGCTTTCATAAATTCCAATTACTGATAAAATTTATACTTTCAAATAAAAACAAATGATGAACAAAATTAGTGTGTAATTTTAAAAGTACTTCCAAAATAAATGATTTAATCTCAGATTTCTTGCGAATTCTTTGTAATTGGAATAGGTGACAATTACTCGGAACTAGCAAAATTGAAGCACCATTAATTGGCAACTACCATTAATTCAGAAATCCAAATATTTGTGTCGAAAATACTTTTACACAATTAAAGCAACCCTTTTTAACTAAACAAAACTGTTGTCAATTAAAATTTAAAATATATTATAAATCAGATAATAATGAATTGAAAAGCATGCCTTCCTTAAGCCAAAGAACAAGAATTTGCAACAAAATGGCTAATTTGATATAAGCCAGATTTGTTTCTCTTTCCTAGGCTCTATTGTCATCTTGTAAAATAAATCAAAGTTATAATCTTTAACGTAAATGAGCATATAACTGATATATGGTCTTAAATTTTTAAAAGACTGGATATAAATCTTTTTTTAGGACATGTTTGTAAAATGTGCCAATCACTGGTGCATGCCAATTACTGGGGGTGTTACCCTACTTTGTCTACATGTGGATTTAACTATTATTTTTACTTACTTTCAACTCCTTTTTGTAAAATAACAATATATATACTGCTACTATTATTAAGTTTCTTTATTGTCTTCAACATCTTGTATCACTTTAAATCATAGCAAGTTTTTTTTTTTCAAATCATTTATCTTGCCGTTTGGCGCGCTTGGCATTCTTTATTTAAAAAGAGCAACCCTACTGATTTTGCGAAGATCCGATACGTGCATTACTAGCGAACTAGTTTTTCTACAGTGTTACTATGTCAGCTTGTATAATTAACTATTGCTTCCTGCATTAATAATTTATTAATAATTTTATTGCACAGTCCTCTTCATTAATGGTGATAAACAGATAAGTTTTTTTTGTTGTTGTTCTCAATATTTTGTTTTCTTACTTTTTATCCAAATTATATATGAATGTAAAGTTTATCATTTCCACGTGCAAAAATAGGGTTAGTTTGTGCTCATGTTACTGACACTATTTGCTGCACGCTACTGTTTTAATATATATATATATTTTCCAACTATTTATTACTCTGTTCCTTGTTAAATAATTTGGTTTTTGTGTGCTGGTTGCCCCAAATACGTATTATTTTGCTATTTCATGGCTAATACGTGGATGAAACCGCACACTTCATTTGTAGTTCCAGAGCATTTGGGGCCTGATGATTCTGCTTTGGGGACTACAAATTACATTTGCATTCATTTTATCTATTTATTTATTCAGATATACTCGTTTCACTATATATGTATTTTTTTATTATAATTCAATTCAATTCTAATTCTTCGTTTTGGTTTATTGTTTTACTGATAAAATCCATTGGTGAATCTTGTCTACTTTTAATGGTATTATATATATATATATATATATTTAAATAATAAAATGTTATAGTACAAATTTGTTTTGTTTATACTACAAAAACTTTTGTTAAATGAACCAATCTAATATGTAATTTATAACTAGTTTTTAGACGTCGCTAACAAAAGTTTTTTTTTTTTTTAATACACATGTACTATGTTTTATTTTGACAATGTCTTCTTTTTTTCTAACAAAATTAATTTTGTTCATTTAAATATTTATTTGTTTCATGAAAAAATAATTTTGTTTCTAGAATAAAATGATTTTGTTGTATGAACAACTAGAGTACATTACTTTAACGTTTTAAAAATTATTATTTGGATACCTAAATCACTTTTTTAAGTAGACAATTCATTTGATTCTTAAATAAATAAATAAATAAATTTTATGCTTAAGGAAGGGGAGGGAATTCTTTTACATAAGCTCTGAAAAATGTATTAATTTTGTGTCGTTTTATACCAGTTATATTTTAATATTTACATCTACAATGACATTCTTTATACGAAACTCTAAAAATTTGTCTTTTTAAACATTTTTAAACGATCTTTTCTAAAAGCTACTTTCTTTAAATTAGCGATTCAATTTCTTTGACTCTATTCGACTTATGGATTTTCATGTGAAATTAGATATTTTTCTCTCTAATTTATTCCAGCAATTATTTTCATTTTTATATGCAAATATTTTTGGTAGCGTCCAGAAATGATTGAAAAAGAAATCTTTTTTGTTATGGACAGAATAAAAAGGTTATTTATTAAAATAAGAATTTCAAATTATTTGTTGGCATAAGTTGACAAGAAGATTTATCTGTTTTCATTTTAACACTAAAACAGCCGGGTATTTTACTAAAGTTTTATAAAAAAGTGTTTTGCACCAGAATTTTAATTTTAAACTATTTAACTAATTAAATAGTCTATTTTTGCGTTTCATGTATTTAACATGTCTTATGAAGAAAATTCTGGTTCGAATCGACTATTACCATTCTAGCAGGGGTCATTTTGATCCCTAATGGTGGTTCTAGTGTTAATAAAAAATAAGAAAATCGCTCGAATACTTTCGGATAAATTTGTCTCAAATTTGAAAAAAGTTATTTTGAGAAAAATCTTTTAATGGGGGCAAATCTGTAGATAATTTTAAAAAATGCAATACACTTGAAACCATAAATAAATGGCATAAAACAATGCAAAGAACAATGCATTTTTATTTACCCAGTCATTTACTAAATTTATAAGTTTTTCTTAGTAATTGAAAAGGAGAAAAAAAGTGTGCAATATCTCGATTGCATGAATCAACGTTAAATTGATTTTAAAAAAATCTACACCAAGCAACTTCTGTTAAGATACGAAGAAAAGAAATTATAGGCTAATTTTGCAAATGATGTAATAAATAGGGATCCAAGTTAGAGGTCTGCACGGGCCTGGGCTTGGCCCGTGGCTCGTACCCGGCCCGGCGGAATCGTTTCGAATTTTCTAACGGGCCATGCCAGGCCAGGCCGGCAGATTTAGAATAGTTTTTTCAACGGGCCGGGCAGACAAAGAACATAAACGGGCCGGGCCGGCAAAAAAATTGAACGGGCCAGACGGGCCGGGCCAATAAAAAAATTTTGTTGTGAAGATTTCGGCAGAAACGATAAAATATGAGCTATTTTCAACGAAAATGGTTTTGACGAGAATAAGTATAAATTTGCGTCACGAGCCATACTAGTTTGACAGCATCAATATAAAAAATGTACAGTGTAGAGATCGGCATCGGAGAGTTACATTGTGTGTAACCCGTTTTAATATTTTTTTTAGCTGACTCATGCCGGGCCGAGATCAAGCTTGCATTATATTTCTACATATAGACTGACCGGACCGGAACTAGACTTAATTGTTCTCAAGATGATAGGGCAGAAAACATTATTTTTAACATTATTAGCAGCGATAAAGAACTTTTGTTAGCTTAATCTTTGGATATATACTTCTTGATAATTTTTAAATTAATTTCTCAATAATGTGAAACTTTGACACATTTTCCGATTCATTTTCTGAAATTGTAAAACTATAAAAGTGATAAGCCGAACTATTGAAGGGATTCGGAATCGAATAGCATTTTTGATTTTCGGTAAATGAAATACTTGTAAAACCTGTTGAGATATAATAGCATGTTGATCAAATGATTGCAGGTTTTTCTCCCTTCCCATGCTACCACTTCCGGAAATTCTATTCAAAACGCTAATTATGACAGTATTTTATTTGCTTGTAGTATTCTTAAATTGCTTGCATCAAAAAATAGATAACGCGTCATTCGATTGTATAGTTTCTGAAAAAATAAATCTGGCGGGGTTCTGAACAAATCAATCAACCTGCTAATCTTATGTGTTTCTGAGGGGAAAAAAAGGAATTTAAAAATTATCAAAAAGGAGCTTCTTTTTAAGAATGAATTTAGATTGAAAATCTTTAATAAAACGATACAGAAATACTTTTACAAATCTTCTTTTATTAAACAGCTTCAAAAGTAACGATGTTTTTAGCTTTCTTTTATTCTAAGCCATATTAATTTTTTAATGAATCTTTATTTGAATTTTGAAAGCATAAGAATCTAAGTAATCATTAATGTTGTTAATGTGTATTTCCTGTAAAATATACTGTAAAATCATTCCATTGATATGTATGCATTATTCTTTAAAGGAATCTTAATTATATGATAAAAATCTGAATTTTTGAGAAATTGTAGAAATTGTAACGGGCCAAAACGGGCCGGGCCTGTTTTCTGTACGGGCCGGGCCTGGAAATTCCGGCCCATCATATCAATAGTTATATGGTTATCTCTAATCCAAGTAACCCCCATTTCTTCTTAAAGTTTCAGTAAAGCATTTTAAAATAGATAAATGGAACAAAAAAAAATTTCTAGTTCAAAATTCATTTATTTAAACATGCTACAAAAGCATGTTTAAATACAATTTTTAATGAGCGGTTTTTCAAGCTAGCAAAAAAAAAAAAAAAAAAAAAAAAAAAAAAAAAAACAGGCTTAGATTTTATTTTGAAATGAAAACTACTGTGTTTTAGTTCAAAATTTGAAAAAGTTCATAACATGTCAACTGCATGATATTTGATTGTACCATATTATTGAAAATTTATTTTATATGAAAAATAAAATATTTTAAATCGCACAATAATCAGATACTTAAATAAACATACGTCATTCTAACATCGACATAAGTTAAAGTTTAAGAAAAAATTTCAGCTAAAACATGCTAAGAGGATGATTATAGTCGAAAAATATTTCATTAAGAGTTTATGTGAACAAACCTAAGTTAGTACATGCCTTTACCAAAGGGTAACGCTCTGTGATTAGAGATATCGGTACAAAAGAGCTATTATACATATTCTAAATATATTCGTTTTTTAATTAGAAACATTTTTTTCCTTTTTCAATGTAAATAACTTTCACAATGCACAACATATTGCAGAAGCTTTGTCTATATAACTAACATTAAAATAAGTAAGATTTTATGTGAATTTCTATTAAACCACATCAATAAAATCTGTACAATTTGAGAAAGATGTATTTTGATAATTTCACAAGTAAAATCCGATACAAATGTAAACATTGCAAAAATTTTTTAATTCTTAAGCAGAGTTTCTACAAAATTCTGCCCTCCCCCCTCCCAAAGAAAAAAAAAATATCTCTCACAATTTTACCTTAGGAAATATACAAAATCTCATTTCAAATAATGAATATTGTTGACTTTTGAAACTGTTTTACTGTAACTTTTGAAAAGGAGCATATGCAGTTTTTACAAGTATCAATTGACGAACACCATGAATTGTATCTAAAATTGATTGATAAAATTTTGAAAAAAAAATCACTTTAAAGTACACTATTTAAGAATAATGTTGCCTTTTGGTCCTCTTACAAAAGTTTGATTTATGCGATTTGAAGAGAAATACAAAATACAAATTCTCGAATAAATCAGTTATTTTTTTTATTATTCTTAATCTTTTTTACTTTTTTGTGTGCCGGCGGGAAAGCACTTAAAATAATAAACATTTTTTTTTTCTGTATTATGTAGAGCTGTCCCTCTAAACACTCAATTTAAAATAACGTTTCATTATAGTATGATAATTCAGTTAATAAATATAATTTATTCTCTAATTATATTTTTAAAACAAAATGCTCATTAATCGAACATTTTTTTGCCGACATTTCTAATTCAACATTTCATTAAATAGATAATTAAAATGCTGTATAAAGAAACTTTTTTGTAATCAAAATTTACATTTCTTAGTTAAATAACTGGAGATTAAAGATTATTAGCTGAGGTGTCATCGCACATTCACATAATAATAATAATAATATTGCACAAGATATCTAGTAGAAACCCCCCCCCACACACACACACACACCACACACACACAACGTTTTTTTCTTTCTTTTTCATTGAAATCTTAATTATCCTATGTAGAAAAATATATATATAAATTTTAAATTATCCGAAAAATTTAGAAATCATCAAGTACACTGTAAAAAAGAAAAAAAAAATCTGTAATTCTACATATGTAAAGTTGCCGAAACCTGCATACTTACTAACTTTTACCTGCGCTTTGTGCAAGAAAAAAAATGTAAATCTACAAAGCTAATTTTTGTGAAGCTACAGAAATCTGTAACTTTACAAACAAATCTAATTAAGTTACAGTTATATTACTAAAATTTTATCTGCAACTTAGGTTATAGTTACATAAAAAAATTCTTGGAATCTCAGTTTCCTAAAAAAAAATCTTTGTAACCCTACAGATTTTTTGATTTCCAGTGAAAATCTGTTAAATGAATTTTTGCTGTTGCAGTTAAACAGAAAGTTCTAGAAATCCCAGTTTCCTAGAAAACTTTTAGTAGGTTTACAGAATTTTTTTTTACAGTGTACAACTGAATTAATAATATTTTAAAATCCATGGATGGTCTGAAGCTCCCCTTCCCTTCCCAATGATAATGATACTTACTGAGCATAAAATTTGACAACAAATTTTCAAGTTTTCTTACATTAAATTAAAAGTTGCTGTTGAAATAGAATTGAAATTATCCTGCTTTTTAAAAGATAAATATTAGCTTTATAACTGGAAAAAAAAAAAGAATTCTGAAATGAAAATATATTTATATAAATGTACCATTATACAGTTTTATGATCAATCTATTTAAAATTGTTGAAATCGAAATAAAACATATAAAAATTGAATTTATGATTACCTCAGTAACTTAACTATGTTAAAAGTTCCTCTTTGATTGTTGAAGTATCTTTAAAGATATTAGAAAGATCTGGTGTATCTGTCGGAGTCAGTAGCTGATGACATGGTAACCGGTTGGGAGATGGTCACTCCGGCTCCCCATTGTTTATTGACAAGCATTGTCATGTCCCCTAATCCCTTCTTAAGCTGGCCTGGGGAACTGGACTCCTACATTTTTTAGAGAACTTTTTTTTATATTTTGTTTCTTCAGAAAAAGTATAATTTGGTAGCCTTTTGTTGGCGATTTTCAACTTTTTTGGCAAAGAAATCTCCGGCTTCTTTGCAAGTGCATCGTCAAAGGGCTCATATGCAATAGTCGAGAAAACAGTACATTGGGATAGCGTAAAACTTAAAATAGTGCATCGTCAAATATGAATTTCGGTAAACCGGAATATGTGATAAGTAAATATTTTAATCAATGGATCAGATATCGATCAAAATGTTATTCTAAAGCATGTTACTTATTTATGCGTTATAAACCACCCAAGAGGAAATGAAATAAGATCATATTGGCTTTGTGTAGAGTGTCGAAGAATTCGTGAAAAAAAGAAATTGCGTGGTGAACAATGCTGTTTGCACCATCGACATGAAATACATGGACCGCTCTTCTCCCTTCACCGTAGCCTTGAAAAGTGGGGTCGACATGTGTCACGTGTGTTCGGTATTTAGGTATGCAAGACTGGTGATTTTGTACTCTTTGGCGCCGGGAAATCAATTCACAGTAAAATTATTGATGTTAAATGATTAATATAGATACATATAAACATTATAAAACAAGATTATATCTTTTACAAGTGAGAAAACGAAAATAAAAGATGAAGTGCTATCTTTTATAATAAATAAATGAATAAATAAAAATTATAATTACAAGATAAGGAATTAAAGAATTAAAGATAATAAAACAGGGAAATATATAGATATATATCTTGTAATCTCTATGTTTACTTGAAGAATATAAGTTTTCATTCTTAGTTTAATCAGAAAATGTTTTATAAAGTTTAATTAAATAGTATTTCAGAGTATTCGAATTTTTATCAAAGTCCGATTTGCTTTGTGGGGTACTGGGGTATACTATATTTTAGAATTTGATAATTTTAAATAATTTAATGATTTTAATAATAAAATTGTATTTTCATAAAAATAGACAACAGACTAAAAAAAGATAATATACTATTTTGAAAAAAAGACCATGTTACAAATAAAAAGAGACAATTTTGATTGAGTCAAAATGGTACCGATATCAAAAGGCAAACTCCCCCTCCACCTAAATATATCTTACGATATCATGTGCCAGACCCTCCCCTTTCCCCTAAAATAATATCGTTATATATGCAAAGCCCCTTATATGCGATCATTACAAAGAATTTGAGAAAGATTTTCAGCAGTCATAAATACAAATAAATACATTAGATGAGAGAGGAAAATTACAAATTGGCACAAAAAATGTCGCAAGATAGAAAACAAGAGTTTCTCATTTATTTAAATAAATAATAAAGTTATTGTGATTTAAAACTTACGTACTTTACACAAAATAAAAGGACATATAACAGTGTAAAAAAAATGTTTAAAAAACTGATATGCTTCATTTACAAGGCAAAAACCAATCATTATCAAGTGATAACACTGCTTCAAATCACAATTTTTATTATTATTTTAAATAAAATAAATTAAAAAAATAAATGTAAGACAAAAGCAAAAATTATTACTTATCAGCGTAAAAAAACAATTTATTATAGATTAAAAATTCCTAACGTTTCGAACTCAATCTAATGAGTCATCTTCAGAGGTATATTTTTAAAGGAGAAATAATTTACATTAAAAACAGATTGGCATACTATAAATTGACAAAAATTATACTAAATAAACATTAAAGGCCAAGATTCAAAAAAAAAAAAAAAAAAAAAATTAAAAAAAAATTATTTCTCCTTTAAAAATATACCTCTGAAGATGACTCATTAGATTGAGTTCGAAACGTTAGGAATTTTTAATCTATAATAAATTGTTTTTTTACGCTGATAAGTAATAATTTTTGCTTTTATCTTATAATGTTTACAGCGTAAGTCCAAGATTTCATTTCATTTTAAATGTAAGACTTTTATATATATATATAAGGTACCCTGGGGTAATAACGCCATGCAAACAAAACTATGAAATAAGATGGAATAATTGCATGTAGATTGCCCAATTCTAAAAATACAAACTCTACCAACTTAGAAATTGACAAATTGCATTCTAAGCTATTGAAAATGTTCAATTTTTTGTGAAAGTGTAAGAAAAATAAAGGTGTGTGTGTGGGGGGGGGGGGGGAGGTATGTAAAGGGCAAAATTAGCACTAGCCACCGGCCACAGGGCCAGTAAACGAGAAAAAGTGGCCAGTGAAAAATCGTCTATCAGCGGCCACCTTGTGGCCACTTTTTTACAAGTAGAGAATACAATTTACTTACATTTCATCAAAAATTCTATTTTTTTAGGTTCCAATATATTTATATTAACATATTTATTTGTGCTATTCAGTCTTACATTAATACTACAGAAATATTAACTATTTAGTAATTTTAAATAAAAAAGTGGCCACTAGTATAAACATAGTGGCCACTTGAAAAATTAATCTTACTGGCTAGTGGCCGGTAAAGAAATTTCCCAATTTTGCCCTATAGAGGTATGTATATAGTACATACATGGTATGTACATAGTACATACAAAAGTTTCGACCGAGTTCGTTGGCCAGCATCATACGCCGTCTTGTTTCAAAATGGCGGCCATTTAAATTTTTTTAAAACAATAAAATTTAAAATTAAATGCGAGAAGATTACAAGTTGAAAAATATTTTACTTTTACGTGTTAGAACTTAAAACAACGATTCCAGAACACTTTTTTTTTCGTCTATATCTTAAGAAATGACTAAATTATAGCACTTTGAATTTCTAGTATGCCTCATTTTGAAACTATCTGATTTTTGTCACGTTATAACATGCGGATTTATGAATCGATTTGGATGTAACTTTGCGTGTACATAGTAAGTGAAAGTAATTTGTAAGAGAAAATGGCATCCTTTATTTCGTATTGTAGTATAGAAATGGGCCAAAGTAACAACATCAGCAGAGTAGCTAAATTTTCCCATTTTCCATCGCCATTATTTCCTTAACTTTTTTTTTTTTTTTTTTTTTTTTTTTTTTTTTTTATAAAGAATAACTAAATTAATGAAGAAAGATTTACACAATTTTTCAATTTTTTAAAGTCATTTTTCGTTTTTGAGGCATAACACAAACTCATAGAGAATTTGAAGATATCTCTCAAGCAAATAAAAATTTTTAATAAAGCTTCCTTTAATTTGGAATTTTATTCTTAAAGTGTTAGCAATAAGAAACTTTCAAAAGGGTGCCAAAAAAATTTGAGAGGGCGCAATGGCGCCGCATTGGACTGTCCTGAATTAGACAGTTTATCTTTCAATGACCGATCTAACAGGGTTCGGTATATATATATACATATATATAGCATATGCATATGTATGTATATATATACATATGCATATACATATTTAGCATAATATATACCATAATGTATATCCAACTTTTATTTTCAAAATATCAAGAAGTTTGATATTTTTTATATAATATAATTTATATTCAAAATATTCTGTCTAATACTTTTTATATTTTTAATCAAAACAAATGTAAATTTTTTAAAATCATTATTAATTGTGTCATTCTGTAGATAAAAAGCTTTTGCTACGGAAATGGTCTCTCCCCCCCCCCCCCCCCCCCCCAACCAACAAAAAAAAGTTACGTTTTACTTCTGAAGCTGAATTCTTAAATGTAGAATCAATAATAATGTGGGGATGCAATATTTACTTATAAAAGGTATTGAAAGATGAACTGTCTAATTAGATAAGTTATTTAAATATTCTTTGGAAATATTCTTTACTGGTTTTGGTTTTGTTTAATTTAAATTGCACAACAAATTAAAAAATGAAAAAAAAAAAGCACGCATACATTTTGTTTTGGTGTTTTTCAATTTGTATTTCAAATTTTGTTGCATAAAACGTAACATTTTCTTAAAACTTCATACTAAATCCTAATTTTTTTTAAAGCAAATTGTGACAGTTTTCAACTAATTTTCTTACATAAGTAAAAAAAAAAAAAAAAAAAAAAAAAAAAAGTTTTCATGCTAAATTTATTTATTTATTTATTTATTGGTTTCTAATTTAAATTAGGTCTGAAAATATTTATAATGTTTAATACGTTTACTACTTTTAAACTATCAAATATATACCAAAAATATCGGATATTTTTTTATATTTTTGAAAATATATTTACTAAACCTGAAATTAATATTGCTATCACAAAATTATAGGTTCTCTATTGAAAAATTCAGTATCAATCATGTAAAAAAAGAAAAAAAAAATTCTTAAGCTATAAAAGCATTTCCAGAATTAAAAATATTCTTTGTCCACTGAATGACACGGTCAATAAAAATTGAAAAATATAATTACACATATTTTGACTGGAAATATTTAATTTATTTGTCTCTAAATTTCGTGGTATATCCTTGGAGGTCATTTGATTTTTCAGAATATCGTGAGTATTAAATGCATTTACGAATGAACGTTATACTTCATAAATGTAAGAAAATTTAGCGATTTTGTTTTTAGATCGAATAAGAAAAAAATCACTAAAATATTAAAAAGATGTTAGTATTTTGTTATGATTTAAACCTTTTTATTTTTAAAACTTTTCAAACATATATTAGAGTTAAAATTCTAAAAAAAAAAAATTTCCCCCTGTAAGTAACATATTCCACGAAACATACGCAGAGATTTTCTCCGAGATATTAAAATTTTCAGATTTCATTATAATCTATACAGATATTTGTGATTTACAACAAAATAATTTATCTTTATTTGCAATTTTGTATTTAAAAGTATAATGTGAAATTTTCAGAAGTTCTAAAATAAAAGAAAAAACTCTAATTTATATACCATTTCTTTTAATTTTACTCTTGATCCTGCTAATTTTATCGTTAACATTGAGGGTAATTTCATTCCATTAAAAATTATGTAGAAATCCCAGACTAAATGTAGTTCCTCATCTTTATTTAACTGGTACTTTTTAAAGTTAATATATATATATACATATTTTTTTTTATGGGGGAAAAATTTTCTAAAATAAAAATACTTGACAAGTACAATTTTGTTTTAAACAATAAGATATTGGATTGTACGAAAATTATTTAAATCCACTTAAAGCTTAATGAGGGATGTTAAATGTGCATTTCTAAATTTATACTCAGATTGAGTTGGAACTAGTTTATAGCAATTATTTTGAAAATTTTCATTGTTTGAAGAGATACGAATCGTGCTCCATTTTGTAAAGAATAAACTGCTTAAAAAAAGTGGATTTTTTTTAGCATCGTGACACCTATTCCAATATCATAATAATAATTTTTATTATTATTTGTTTGTTTGCAATAAATTCGTTTTCTCATGCATAATAGTCTTTTTACAATTTCGTTTTTATGCATTGATGAAATATATTTAAGTTTAAAGTTTTAGTTTTCACAAAGAAAAAAAAAAAGAAAACTTTTTCTGTTTAATTGCATGTTTAATAATTGCATGTAAAACTTTTAATATTTAGATGTTTACAAAATATATTAATTTCTTCGAGTGGTTTTTGTTTTATTGGAAAATTCTTCACACCTCTTTAAAGAAAATGTCGCCAAATAGTAAGATAAAGTAGCAAAATTTAGTTAGGATTTTTCCTTGGATAACTTGTACATTTCACCCCTTTTTTAATCCTTTACACAAAAGAGGTAGGAGAAATCTTTATCTTCCTTTACTTGTCAATCTTTAAGATGAGTCCTATTCATCATAACTAAATGGGCGTAGCCAGGAGCCGCAGTGTCATGCAACCCAATCTTGAGTAATATATAAGGATGTCAATCAGGATTATCGCTGCCGACCGCCGCTCCAAAAGGTTTCATTTGTGAGGAAACTAAATACTGAAATGACCAAATAGCAAGATATGTTTTAGGGTAGGCGTAAAAAAGCGTCCCCGGAAAAAAGCGCACGGAAAAAAGCGCACCTTACAAGTCACATATTTAAATAAGTCTGATAATAATACACATGGTTAACCTTAGAATAAGACACTAGATATGGATGATTTTTTGAAATTTGGTGTCTTTGCTCTCTCTTTACTGAGAGAGAGGGAGTCTTTAAAAGTTATCCTAAAACCTGTGATCGTCGATGTCGCAATGATAAGGAAGTTTTCTAAATATATAAATATAAAATAATAGGAATTTATTTTAATTTGCCTCTGTTATCCTTTTTTGAACCCCCTTTGCCTTGCATATATATATTTACTCCTCCTCCAACATATACAAACACTTTGAAATCTCCTTTCAGGTACGTAATCATGTAAAGTACAAAGTGTGTTTGAACCAACTATGGAAAAAGTCTACGACTTTTGTTTATCATCTAAATGTGTGGTAATCATGGGCGTAAGAAGGGGAGGGTACTGGACCTCCCCCCCCCCCCTAGAATTCTGACTTAACCCCCTAGAAAAGTTTTACAGTGAAAATACGACTATTTCTTGAAAGATTATTTAAAAGTGTAGTAGTTTTATAGATGATAACTAAAAATCCCAATAAAACGCAACATTTAGTTTTCCATTCCGAGGAACGGAGGAGTTAATATTGGGAGGGTCACATTACAAACATTACATTGTCACTGAGAGAATCCTTTCAGGGGGTTGGTTAAGTTTGCTTTTCCCATTTGACGGTTTTGGGTTGAGCCATTGACTTCTCATATAACATTTGCTGATCTAAGAGGTGGGCAAAGCTTCTCAAATTCTTAGGAAATTTGTTGACCAGGGTGTTGCATAAAAGTAAAGAAGCAAGTTAAGTTCTTGAATGCAAATTAATACAAATAATAATAATTTTTCTTTATTTTTTTAATTTAATGATTGAAAATTATTATGTCAGAAAACATTATGACACGTTTTATATTTTTCTTTTAATTATTAATTACAAATCATTTTGCGTTGAAAATTGGTTTATTTAGTTATTTATGAAAAGCAATAAACGTTGAATTTTAATTACGTGTTGTAATTATCATTTTAATTTACTTTGAATACTTATCATTTAAAGCTGGATTTTATGTACCTTATTACACATCACGAAATATAGTATAAAACATTTAAAAAATATATGTTAGAAAACTTTAATTCTATTTTGCATGTCATAACTAGTGAATTCACTAATTTGCTGTTCTGATATTTCTATTTACTAACTTATGTTAGTAATTAGAGTGTTAATTTTTTCAGAAACATTTAATTCTTGATTCTTCAGTGGTTCAGTGCAGGGAATAATAATAATAAACTAATAATAATAAGAAGAAAAATCCAATTTTAATAAAAATAGGATTATTTTTATTTTATTATTTTATTTTTATTTATTTATTTATTTTGTGTAGGCTGGAAATAAAATGCAGAAACACAAATCATGGGTTTCAATGCAAATAAACTATTGAGGTATATTTAGAACTATACAGATCATTAAATTAACTTTGGAAATAATTCTTTCTTTAAACGTTTAAGTTCATAAATTATTTTTAACCAGTAAAAATCTATGCTGATTAGATGATTATCCACTCCCCTTAAATTAGATAAATTGTTTTTTATGCACAATTACCCAATTTATTTCAAATTTTGTATGTAGGTTATTTCTGATAAAGCGAATTGCTGAATAATTTTAAGGGTTTAATCGGTAAGTATACAGGTAGGGGGGGGGGGAGACGGGAGTAACCTCTTTAAAATTAAATAAATAGCTTTTTACGCAGAATTATCCGATTTGCTTCGAATTTTTTATATAGATTCATTACTATAAGGCGTATCTGTGATTAGTTATAAGATTTTTTTTTCTATGTATAATTAAAGGCAACGGGCGATTATCCCCCTCCCCTCAAATTAAATAAATTGGTTTTTATGCAGAATTTTCCAATGTAATAAAATTTAAAACATAGGTTCTTTCTGATAAAGTGATTCCCTGAATAGCTTTAAGGATTTAATGGCTGAGAATAAAGGGGGGGGGGACGAGGGATAACCCCTCTTATGTTAAATAAATGACTTTTTAGACAAAATTGTACGATTTGCATCAAATTTTGGATGTAGGTTCATTATGATAAGGCGTATCTCTTATTATTTGTAGGGTTCTTTTGCAAATTAAAATGGGAGGGGGTCGATTATCTTCCCCTTAAATTTGATATATTATCGAATTTGCTTTAAATTTTGGATGTAGGTTCTTTCTGATAAGTCGAATCTGTGAAAAGTTTCTTGAAGTTTAATGGTTAAATAAAAAGGAGAGAGATAATTCCTCTTAAATCATAATAGGCCTTTATGAATATTTATTTTTTGTTCCTCTACGGTATGTGTGTGAGTGTGGTGGGGCTGTCTACAAACTCCGAATCTATATTTTATAGATAAATGTGCTTAATATTTTTTATAATAGGATTTTCAATAATTTAATGTTTCTTTTTATACTTTTACATTTATATAATATATACAATATACTAAATAATAATAATAATTAGTAATAATAATAATAATAAATAATGTAAATTAAATATAAAATATTAAAAATAAATGGATGAATAAATATAATTAAATATTAAAAATTAGACTCATTAACAGAAATCTATTTAAAAAATGATAATAATTCTATTAACTCTAGTAAATCAATTAAAATGAATGTATAAAAAAATACAAAAAAATATTAAAAAATAGTTCAATAAACAAGAATTGTTTAAAAATTGATAATATTTTATTAACTCATAATGAATCAATTATTATAAATGTACAAATGAATAAAATTAAATATTCAAAATTAGTTTCATTAACAAGGATTGAATATAAAAATGATAATATTTAATTAAGTGATAGGAAATTAATAAAAATGATTGTATAAATAAATCAAATTAAGTATTAAAAATTAGACTCATTAACAAGAATTTTTGTAAAAAATTAATATTTTATTATCCTCCATTAGTGACACTATTGTCATGTCGGTTTTATGCATAATTATCCAACTATTTCAAATTTTAAATATAGGTTCTTTCCGATAAGGGGAATCCCTGAATAGTTTTAAGGTTTTAATAGATAATAATAATATTTTATATAATAATTAATCTATTAATATAATAATTGTAAGTTAATATTAATATAATAAGTAAATTACCAAAAATAATAACTATTAAATAATAAATAACTTATAATAAATTAATACTGAATTAATAGTACATAAATATAAATAAAATATATAATTAAATGTAAATAAAATGAAAAAATATATAAACAAATAGCATTAAATATAAAAATTAATATGGTTATCAAATTTTTTTAAAAAAAATGATAATATTTTATTACGAGCCATTACTGACGTTATTGTCATGTATGTCCATCAGATTCGCTACGTACCATTACAATGGTGTCAGTACATGACAATAGAGTCAGTAATGGCGGATAATAAAATATTTTTAAAAAAACAAATTCTTGATAATGAGTATAATTTTTAATATTTAATTTATTTTTACAGTTATTTTTATTAATCTCCTATCACTTAATTAAAAATTATTACTTTTTAAATCAATTCTTGCTAATGAAACTCATTTTGAATATTTATTTTTATTTATTTATACATTTATAATAATTGATCTACTATGAGTTAGTAAAATATTATAAATTTTTAAACAATTCTTGTTAATTAAACTAATGTTTAATAAGAAAATACTGTAAAAGTTGGAGTCTTGAACCGAATTCGCGACACAGTTGTGCGAGAAAAAAGAAAACGTTATTGCCACGTAACAAGTATGACTTATAACTCTAAATAATATATTTATCTGAAAATGGAAAACGCTATATAATTAAAAATCGCTTCAATATGCTTGGCAATTCCTTTCCTTTAGGTTTAAAAATGAATCAGACAATTAGTCATTATATATTTTGTATTGTGTTGACAATATAATTTTTGAACGCATTAAGTGCAGCTAAATGATAATAAGCGAAATGAAAGTAAGAGATGGATATATTCGTCCAGAAACTTATAATAAGTTTCTTTAATTCCCACTCCCCCCCCCCCCCTTTTTTTTTGGATGCATGTTTTTCAAATGAGAAAGCAATTCTGAGATTTGCATCTATGAGATTTTAATGCTCTGCATCTTCTTATTAAAAAAAATAATAATAAGTTTCAAAAGAAAATAATAACTCAATATTTAAATACAACAGTTCTAAAGAAATTAGTAAAAATAATAATAATAAGAAGAAGAAGATTAAAAACAATTAAGAGCAGTAAAAGAAGTACTAATTTGTGTTCATGGGAATATTTCAACAGTTAGAATATTCTTGTTTTTAGAATGCAATGCTGTTCTTCTTCGATAGCATGTTTCTTTCAGAATATTGCAAAAAATAATTTTAAAAGGAAAATTGTTTATAGCATATAAATTGAACTGCCAAATATTTGTATAGAAGTGTTAATATTTGAGTTATATGTTTGAGGTTTTTGAAGAATCTTAGGATGAAACCATTTAAAAGCACAGTCAATGAGAAATTAGTTTAAACTTGATGAAAATATTCGTTCCCATACATAATTATCGTATGCCAAATATTTAAAAAATATATTTCTGAACAAAAAATAATATGCTTATGCAATATATATTTTGTATTGTCCATTTTTTTTTGGGGGGGGGGGGAATTTAACAGCTATTATTATCAAAAAATGTCATAAAATGTGTTTAAAGTTTTTGTGAGTTGAATAAATATCATTATTGACAGCCCAATTTAGTGAATTAAGGGCATAGGCGCAACTAGCCGGTTTCCTTATTTCAGTGAGTATGTCTTTGCTTCTTCAAGATGACAAACAGCGTTGAGAGGTTAAAATATTCGAGACTTTTAAACTGGTCGTTATAGTTGGAGAGTCCTTAAGTTAGATGTTCGATATATAATGCGGCTACCTCAGTCACATGAAAATATCCTCTCGCTAATGCTAATCCTAATGAAGAAATTCATAAAGATATATCGTTTGTATTTCAATATTTTTGAATGTTTTTTCATTGGATAGAAAAAAGAACCCGAATTTATCTCTAGACCGCATTGACCAAAATTTCCCTGGTCGGGGTTCGGCTCGGAATGAAAGTTAAATTTCGGTCCGTGTCCGACCCAGCCTAGACGTATGCACGTGCCCGGGCCAGGCCGAGTCGTCGAAATGGTTCCGAATTTTCTAACGGGCCAGCAAAATTAGAATAATTTTTCGAACAGGCCAGGCCAATAAACAAAATAAACGGGCCGAGCCGGCAAAAAAACTGAAGGGCCATATGGGCGAACACATAAGAAAAAAAAAATTAGCGGTCCCACTGGCCCTTTATAAATATTTAAGCAGAAACGTTAAAATATGAGCTATTTTCAATTATATGGGTTTAATGAGAATAAGTATAAATGGTCGTCACCAGCCGATACTAGTTTGGCAACATCAATACAGAAATATAACTTTTAAAGTGTATAGATCAGCATCGGAGAGTTATATTGTGAGAGCCAGGGTTTAATATTTTTTCTAGCAGGCTCGTACCGGCCCGAGATTGCTATAGACGAGCCGGGCTGGAACTAGACATAATTGGTCTCAAGATGTGTAGGACGGGCAATATGCAGCGTCGTGCGAAAAGGGGGGGGGGGAGGATGCGGTCAGCCCGGGCGCGGAATAGGGGGCGCCAAATTTATGCTATCAGCGTAATTTTTGGACTGTTACAAGAAACAGTTTGCTTTGCCCCGGGCGCTGTTTTCTCTTCGCACGTCAAATGATTGCGAATTTTTCTACCTTCTCATGCTATCGCTTCCAGAAATTCTATTCAAAACGATGATTTTCATAGTATTTTCTTAAACTGCTTATTAAAAAATGGATAACGCCTTAATTTTTGAATAAAAACACCTGCTAATCCTGCTAAAGCGATCCACAACATAAACATTAGTTAACCCGACCAGCAGCAAAAAAAGGAAGTCAACCGGACCCAAACCCGTCCTACAGCAAAAATTAGAAGTCAACCGGACCCAGACCCCACCCGCAGCAAAAAATAAAAACAACATGACCCGCAATGAAAAAATTAGCCCCGAGCCACGCATTAAAGTCGAGTCTCCAAATTTCTAAAATCGCCCCCCACCTTGAGAACTCTCCAGATCCGCCCTTGCTAACTTCTTGTGGTCAGGCGTCGCTATTTCTGATCTTTTGTGTCGGCGCTTTGATGCAGAATTGCTTTTTCAGTGCACTGAATTTCAACTTCAAGAAAGAAATTGAACTCGAAATCAGTTGACAGCTTTACGACTGAAGATGAGGGAGATAAACTATCCCTTCCTTTGTCAATTCAAGAAGCTTCGTACCTCAAAAATCATTTAAAGAGTTTCCATGTCGGAAAAACTGCTTCTTCAAAGATAGATTTATTGCTCTTTTAGTGTAAATGAAAGTAGTACTGTTTTCCCGCAGCCTTACGATATCGTGCGCCAGACCCCCCCCCCCCCCCCTCCCATCTCTTTTCCCTAAATGAAACGTTACATATTCACAGTCCCTAAACATCAACAGCAACAAAGACCATACATCATACATTTCGTAACATTATAACGAGATTCCTTGTCCAAGACTGCTCCATATTCTCAGAATTAGTGATGAACGATTCTCGAAAATTTCCTACTCGATAAAAATCGTAATCGTAAAAAAGCGCATTCGATAAAGTCATCGATTAATTTCGAGAATCTACAATCGAGATGTTTTTACAATCGATTATTAAAATCTTTGTTATTACATGTTTAAAAAGCATAATTTAATAAATATGTGGAAACTGAAAAGAAATGAATTTAAAAAACAACAACAAACCAAAAGGATGTTATAATGGAGCCGCAATAGTAGAAAAGTCATGTAACGGCGTTCTTTGGTTTCAATAAGTTGTAAAGTCGCGAGTAGCAAAATGACCTAAGATAAAATAATCAAAAGCACTCCTAGTGAAAGAACATGAACTAAAAGGATATTAAAAGTGATCAAAATCTTTTATTGATTTTTGTACATATACTGAGATGAGATCTACAATTCTCCCATTATTAGAAGACTCTCTATTGAAATTCATTAAACGGACCACTCGGGGGGGGGGGGGCAAAGTAGTGCAGGAGCAATGAAAATGCATAATATAAGTAAATGGTCATTAGGCTTTCCAACAATACTTGGCATGATGGGTGTCGGTTAAATTTATTAGTTTCCCGCGGGGGCAAAGTGGGGCGGGATGAGCGCGGGAGGTATATAAAATAAAATGGTAATTACAGAGCTTTCTAATGATATATCACGAAAGAGGAGTCAACAAAAGATATAAAAACACTACCCTTAGAATTCCAACTATTGCAACACCCGGAATACAGCCTGTCCTCACAGTTTGTGAATTTTTCATACATTATAAATTATATATTGGAAGTCTCTATAAAAAAAATCAGATCTGAATTCACAAAAACGAAATGATTTCAAAAGTTTGAAAAGCGCTTCTGTAAGGAGGCCAAATTGAGGAAAAGAGAAGAAAGATTCATAATATGAAAGAGTGGTTTGAAAACTTCCGTTGATTTATCATATGACCGGTCCATAAAAAGCTTCATATTTACTCCTCACTACTTCACTATTTTTTTTCTACCCTGAATACATCCGGAAATCACGCAGCCTCGCTTTTAAATGTTTATATTTAATAAAATATTTTTACCAAAGGGCTCCATCAAAAAATCACATTTAAAATGAAATTTATTTAAAAAATTCACCCTCATCGCTCCCCTCCCCCCTGCGGAAATTTAACCCCAGGAGGAGAAACGTTCATAATGTGAAAGAGTGATTCGAAAAACAATCCAAAAATCAATCACATGAGGGGTCCAAAAAAAGTTTGGAATTTACTCCTCACCCGCAGGTTTAATTTTTCTTAACAGAATACACCCGGAAATCACGCATCCCCTACTTTAAAATGTTTATAATTAGTAATTTTTATTAGAAGGTTCCATCAAGAAACCACTTCTAAAATGATAATTATTCTCGAAATAGCTACGATTAAAAAAATTCACTCCCCGTCGCCCCCCCCCCCCCCGTCCTGAAATTAAACTGCAGGAAGAGAAAGGTCCATAATATGAAAGAGTATTCCGAAACCTTTCCTATGACATATCACATAACGGATCCAAAAAAAGTTTGAAATTTACTCCTCACCCGTGGCCGTAATGTTACTTTTTCTTCCCAGAATGCACCAGGAAATCACGCAGTCCCCATTTTAAACTTTTGTATTTATGAAAAAATATTCACCGGAGCGCTCCTCTGAAAACCACATCTAAAATGATATTCATTGTCGAAATAGCTAAAATTAAAATCACCTTCTTATCGCTTCCCCTCCCCCTCCTGAAATTCAACTCCAGGAGGAGAAATATTCGTAAAATGAAATAGAGGTTCGAAAAAATTCCGATGATATATATATATAACATGACGGGTCAAAAAAGAGGTTGAAATTTACATGTCACCTGTGGGTTCACTCATTTTTCCCAGAACACACCTAAAAATGACGTACCCCTCCCCCCCCACTTTAAAATCTTTATATTTAATAAGTTATATTTACCGAAGAGTTCCATAAAAGAAACCTCCACATTTAAAATGATATTTATTGCCGAAATAGACCCGGTTTAAAAAATTCCCCCTCTTATCGGTTTCTCCCCCCCCCCCCCCTTCCTCCTGAAATTCAACTCCAGGCGGAGAAAGATTCGTAAAATGAGGTGCCAAAACATTCCGATGATGTACATATAACATGACGGGTAAAAAAAAAAAAAAAAAAAAAAAAAAAAAAAAAAAAAAAAAAGGTTTGAAATTTACACATCACCCGTGGGTTCAATTATTTTTCCTAGACTACACCTAAAAATGATGCAGCCCGCACTTTAAAATCTTTATATTTAATAAATAATATTTACCGGAGAGTTCCATAAAAAAATCCACACCAAAAATAACATTTATTGTCGAAATAGCTAAGATTTAAAAAATTCGCCTCCTCATCGCTCCCCCCCCTCCCCTCCCCTACCCCTCCCCTCCTCCCGCCCCTTAAAATTCAACTCCAAAAGTAGAAAGATTCATAATATGAAAGAATGATTAAAAGAGCTTTCGAATATGCCTCTCATTTCAACAAATTTCATCGTGATAAAGTCAGGCATAACGAGAAAATCATTTCATCGCGATGAAAATTAACCTCGATTGAAATAGGTTTATCGAAGGACGTAACTTCCAGATGAAATTTAATCTTGATAAAAGCAGCACTTCGAGAATCTTGTGATTTGCTGATGAATGCCTTTTTCGATAAGGATGATTTTCGTTCTCGCTGAGAATAGAGATGACGAGCTTTATCGAAGCGTTTTGTCGATGAAGCTTTGTGAAATGAAAGTTTTATCGAAAAACGAAGTACAGAAAGAAGCATGAGAATATGACTTGTGAAATGAAGACCTAATTTTCAAAGTTTCTGGTATTTTAGTCTTACCATGCTGTCACGTACGTGGTACCCCCCAATAAATATTGTTTATTTAAAAAAAAAAAGAGGGGACGAACATATGTTTAAAACAGTAGCGATTTCTACAATACTTATCAATTTAAGTGTGGTTTTTTTTCATCGAATCATTTGGTAATTATTTATCAATCGTAAAAAAATTTAAATGTCTGCTGCAGGAAATTGGGGGCGAAAGGGTTGGACTGACGGGGATCAGGGGAAAGGGACAATTTTCACTTTTTTAGCCCTTCTTATTGTATATCATCTTGAAGATCTCGAATTACTCTTTCATATTATGATGCTTTCTTACCCCCCCCCTTCCGAATTTGGTTCCCATGGCGGGAGGGGGGGGGGTGGCATTTTTCGGAGCTTTTTGTGTTTTTATCATTTTAGATCGAATTTTTTAATTGAAAACGTCCTTAGGGGTATTGGAAACTTTTTTGAGATGGAAAAAAAACCATTGAACTAGCCACATTGTTACTGTAACCTAGGCACATTGTTTTAAAGTTCCCTCTTTGAGGATCTCTTCCAAAGGTGAGGGGCTTGACCCGCCCCCCCCCCCAACATACACTTTAAAATATTGCTCATTTTTAACTTACCAATTTTAACTTAAAAGTTTAAGCTATATGGCACAAGCGGGGGTATTGACCCCCCCCCCTGTTGGTTATTCACCAACATAATTTTGCTCATTTCTTCACTTCATTTCAATTTTTAAAAGGCTATAACTTTGTTTGTATGGAAGCTACAGCACCGAGAAAAACTATAGCATAGTTAACTTTTCGTCGCCGCTCTTTTTGCAGTTTTACGGTTTTCCCCATAACACCGGGTTTTTTTTTGGGGGGGGGGGAGGGGGCCAGGGGGGGACATTTTTCATTTTTTGATATAATATGTTTATTGAAAGCTTATGCTTCATACATTACCAATTTAGCATAAAAAAGTTTCTCCCGTCATTCTGGGTCACGTTACGGACCCATAAGGGGTTGAAATTTAAATTTTTCAAAATTCTTCGAAGTTTTCGCTAAATCGGCATCTGGAAAACATCGTGCCAATGTGGTGCGTGTATGACATCTGCATCATATAAATATTGTTCACCACTGCTGGGACTCTGGCCTCCTCTCGCGTGTAGGCGTTATTTTATCGCGGTTACATGGTCCTTGTATTTTCTGCACAATAAAATATTTCCTGACGATTAAAAAAATACACACGTAATTGTTCAAGTTTTGACTTCTGTCGGCATTTCCAAAATGGTTTTTTTTTTTTTTTTTTTTTTTTTTTTTTTTTTTTTTCGGATTTTGCAATAAATAATATTTATAATATACATGGAATTTAGAAAATAAGGAAGTTGCTGTTTGGCATGTGACCACTTACTGATCTTATGCACCCGATGTTATATATCCCCCCCCCCCCCCCCAACTACGTTACCTTGGAGAGGGCAGTTTTCAAAATTTAACGTTCGATTCGAGCTTACGTTCGGTTGTTCGTTCAATTCGAATTTTTTTTTTCTTTTTCTTTGTTTACAAGATTTTGCTGTGCGTGCACACCGCGTTTGGTATATGATGCCATATACAATGAGGACCTAGTTCGAGATTTCATATTAAAAGATTGCGTATAAATTGGATACACCAATGAAAGGAGGGGCTCACTAGCGAGTGAATCCTTCGTGTCTTTATTAACATTCACCTGTAGTAGACTCTTGATAAAATTGAATCCTGTATGGTATAAAAGCAATTGCAAACTGAAGTCATCGAGAAAAATTTTACACAATCGAAAGTTATCGAGATGTTCATACAATCGAGAAAATCGAGAAAAACTTCTCGTTATCGCCCATCATTACTCAGAATCGAAAAACAATAATTGCGTGGCGGCCGTTGAGACTTCCGTTCCGGTGAAATTCACCCCCGGTCAATCAGTGACAAAGAGAGGACACCAATTTTTCGGTGTCCTTGATCTTGAGATAATAACAGATCATGTTTCATCTGTTAAAGCCATCCAATGTAATTTTGATAATTTCTTATTTATTTCAAAGAAAGCTTCTGAATGCTCCCCCCCCCCCTTCTTGCACTTAAGGGTGTCAAAGAAAAAAATGTTTCCATACATTTGCATTACTTCTGAAATGTGTAAGAAAAGTACATATTTAAAACACTTTTCTAGAGTAGATGCGTTATTTTTCCGGGGGTGCTTTTTTCCGGTGCGCTTTTTTCCGTGATTCGTTTTTTAAATGTATTTTTAGTGTTTCACTATCTATTACTAACATTATTTAAATTTGGTCAGTTTTTATTTGGGGATTAACCAAATTGCTCCGATTAATCAAAAGCCAGTATGAAATACGGTGTCCATTTTTCTCGTTGTGCATTGGCTAATTTTCTAAGTCATTAACTGTAGATATATAGTTAAAAAAAAAAAAAAATCAAGCTGTATTTCATCTTCTACAAAGTAATTCATATCAAAATAGTTATTTTTTAAAGTTGCAAGGTTTACATTTTTATTTAGTCTTTAGTTACTAAGCCTTTCATTTAGAAAAATAATCTCCGTACTATAACAGACAAAATAATAAATTTCTTTTTCGTACGACCAACACTTACTGATCAATGCTACTTTGAATTTTATAGAATTTTATTTTATTTATTTATTTATTTATTTTTCTGAAACAAACAGAAAAACGTGTTTTCATCCATATGCGAAGAGTAAAAAAATCTTGATAATAGTTTTTTCTTCCTATTTTATTCTACAATGATTCAGAACCCTTGAAAAATAAAACAGATATTAAGGGTGACAGATTCTACTGCCCCATTATCGTATTTAAAGCGAAAATCTCATGCAGTTCGTAGAAAATATTGGTAGGTAATTTGTGCTTAAAGAATTTTGATTCATTTCATAATTCATCATTTATTTTTAACTAGCTGACCCGCCCGGTGCACGGTTTCGTGGTAATAATATTAAAGGAACAAGAAATTTGTGATTTTATCTCTAACAAAAAATACTAGAAATTACGTTGTCTGAAATACACGGCCACTCACAGTGTGAAAAATTGGTTTTAAAAAAAATGAAAAAATAATATTTAGCGGTAAAATTTTTCAAAAGGACTGCAATAGGAAACGGGAGAGGAACTACTCAAGTAATAATTAGAATTTTGAAAATCTGAATGTCAGATACACCAGGAGAGAGTTTCGGCTACTTTCAAGAAAGTTTTGAAACTCGTAAGTACCGTAGATTATGCTAGCCATCGCACAAAAACACACATTCACACAGACAGAGCGTTTAGTTATTTTATTAGTGTAGGTTACTGTGGATATTCAAAACAATTCCTTTACTGCTAATTTATTAGTTTTATGGTTTTTTACATGCAATTTAAAAATAGATAAGACCATGATGAGTACAAAAATCTGTAATATTGGCAAAATTAAAAAAAAACAAATGCTAAACGCACAAAAAATCGTTAAAAACCTCATCGAAAATCGTACTGAAAATCGCAATGAAAATCACTGAAATTGAAAAAATATAGCAGACAAAATTTAGTTAATTAGGCTTTGAAACAATTTTATTTATATGATTCTCAAAAAATAGCCCCAAAATGTGAAAAATATTACAAATCGCATTAAAAAAAATCGTTAAAAGTTCCAAAAAGCGCCAAATTACAAAAATTACTATATTGAGTGAAAAGAATGAAATCGTACTATTCCTTTCGCTAATATGGAAAAGTCGCCTCGAAACATAAAAAGAAGGCTAAAAATCTCCTAAAAATTAAATTAAAAAATTCTAATCAAAAAATCAAAAATCGAGCTTCGAGGTGCAAAACTACATGCATAGAGGTACCTTCCCTCCAAATTTTATAACTCTACATGCAGCGGTCTCTTCAGAACAGCGCTGACACACACACAAACTTGTCTCTTTTATTATTATAGGTTATCTGGATTTAATACGTTGTTAAATTTTTTTGATTTTCAAATAAAAGTAAAGTTTTAAATCGCTTTAAGGGTGTATTCCAATCCAAAGTGATTATTTTCCAGTTTATTTTTAAATTCATTTTTGTTCTCAAACTCATCAAACTGGCAAATTCTCTTGTTTAGAAGCAACACAATCTGCCGTCCATGTCTATTTTTTGATAAGTACAGATAATATTGCAAAATACAAAAAGAAAAAAAAAGTTGTCAAAGTGGGCGTTTTTAGCCTAATTTTCCGAAATGAGATATCTGGGAATGTAAAAGGGCTACACTAAGAAAATAACTGTTTATGAATTAAATTCTATGAATTGAGCAAAAAATGAGATAACACAGCAATTTTCACGTTTTTACTTTAACAAATGAGTCTGAAAATGCATCAAATTTCGCGCTGTTGAGGGTGGAAAATTCTTTATTCGAATACACCCTTAAGAATAAAATATAAATATTTCAAATCCAAAATTGGGCAGAATTTTTTCAAGTGATTAAAGGGCGCAGAAACTTTACTTGCTCCAGGGCACTGAATATGTAGCTACGCCACTGGGTACTAAGTAAACTGTAGAGATGAATAAAAATATCTAAGCACTTTTCCATCTATTGGTATAAATTGTTGAAATAAAAATTTTTAACAATTATTCGTTTTTTTTCTTTTTTGCTAAATTAAATTTTTTCATCATAGAGTGTATAAATATGAGCCTACGGATCAGATACAGGGCTATTCAAAAGTACTGAAATGCATATTTGGTTGATACCTTGGATGATAACTGCTGAAATCAGTTTTTTAAAATGTTTTATCTGTTTTCTAACATACCTATAGAGTTATCTTATTTATTTTATTTCGATAAATAGTGAGGTTTTGTTAAAGATTTCAGAAAATATTGGAAAGTGCTTTATATTCTATGTATAAGACATGCTTTTTCTTAGTTTTATCCCCCAACTGAAATTAGTTGATTCTAGGTCAGTTTTTTGAGCTTATTCCGAATATGCTTTCCACGTTTTCTCTAGGCTGCCCAGTTTTATAAGAAATTTGAATATTTAATTGTATGCAAATTTAAGCTTTTTTATTTTATTTTATACAAATTTTAGGATCTGTAAATGTCACATTGAATTACTTTTTCTAGCTAATGAGCACTAAACAATTTGTTTGAGATAAATGACACGATTTGCATATTCTTAACCTCTTCAGACCTGAGCATAAAATAATTCTACAAATTTATATTTATTGCTTTTCCTTAATCGAAATGACACCATATATGACAGAATGAATCATTTTTATGAAATCAGTGCTTTAGAGGACTGGTAACTTAGGTAACTGGTAACATGAATATAAAAGTACTAATCCTCTTAAAACATCAGTTTAACAATCAGTAATATACATTTATGCAATAACAAAATTAAGTTCTTTAAACAAGTACATGATCAGCAAATCCTCAAAAATTTTTATTGTAAAGCATTTAAGTTAAATGATCATGAATATTTTTTACTTTCTTAGACACAATGTCTCGAAGGTATTTTCGAAACTCGGATTAAAATAATATTTATTTTATAAGGTAATATTAAGCAGTGCTGGCATTTATTGGTTTTGTTTTAAAGCAAAAAACATTCAGCTGTATGGAAGTAAAGTAAAAGTGCGAAAAATTCGAACAGATTGGTTTTTATGAGGAAAAGAATGGAGGTACACATTTGTGTACCTCAGGTCTGAAGCGATTAACATTTATCTGCCTAACTTGCATATTTCTCAATGTCAATAGTGTAATGTTTACATTACTATCAACTGTAATGTAGTTGCTATAGAATTAATGTAATTTATTTTTATTTTATTTTTTATTTTTTTAATATATAGACTGTTTCTGATCGATTCAATTCTCGAGATCTCAAACTAAAACCAATCATACAGTTTTTTTAGTACTTTAGAAAATGCCTCTATTTTACACGATTCAAAAGACATCACTAAATAAAATAACAAAAATTTTTACATAGTACTTGTCAGAATATAAATAACTTAAAAAATAACTTGTAGGACCGAACTAAATTTTAGAAAATGTAACCTTTTAAAAATTTATGGTAGTACTTTTTCATCTAATAATCTTAATTTTCAGCAAAGTATTCGACATACACCGTCGATTTCGCATGATTTTATATTTTAATATTAAAATCTCACCATGGCCCCACTGCATAAAGCAGCGGCATTTTTGCTATTCCTCCAAAAGGGGCGGAGGAGTAACATACGAAGAACTAACAAATGGCTCTAGTTACCCCCAGGGGTATCTTTATTTTTGAGTTATCGCATTACGCATGCACGTACAGTACAAACATACATACAGAACGGGAGGGCACATAAGTTCTCAGGATTTGATAGCCTGTGAGTTAAAAACTATTTATGAGAAAAAATTAAAAAAGATTAATAAAATAAAATTCTTACCTGCTACAAATATAAAGCCAACCTATCCAACATCTGGATTCTCTAAAAAATTCTATTTATACTTTTCTGTAAAACAGTGACTCGTTTGCTCCGGGATATAACATTAAATTAGGGATATTTTGATTATTGTTATGAAATGATGATGATTCATAAACTATTTCTTCAATAAATACGTTCGATATTTATAGTATATTTAAATATTACTTTTCCAAGAAATCAAAAGTACATGACGCAACTGCTCGTGTACATTCGGTATTCATACTTTTCATTAAGTCTACGAGAGACAGCAGTATGTCGGAATTACTTCCGGGTGTAGCTTTAAACGTATTTTGATCGCTTCTGAAAACTTTTGATTTATTTTTTTATAATGCATGCGTTCAATGTTAATAATATGTTTAAATATATTTACTTTTGCAAGAAAGTTAAATTACATGACGGATCTACTCAATTTTTATGAAATTTTGGCGGATAAATATTTCATTTTTCTTGGAATAATCTACTTTATTTTATATGATTGTATTTGTAAATAACTCATATTTAAGAAAATTATAATGGCGCAGTTGCACTAAAGCGCGCAAAACTTCGTTTGAGTCCTCATAGATTTGACATATTTTTCGAAAAGCAAAGAATTCTGGGGGTATATTTTTCTATTGTCGTGATAAAATTTAATTTGTCGTAAACCAAAGTTGGTTATAAACATGTCGTAATATGTTAACCCATCCAGGCGTGACTAATTGTGTATCTGTAATGTTGAATTCACACCGAAATTAAAAAAAAAAATTATATATTTCTTAACAAGCAAAAGCAATTTTTCAACTGTTTTCCAACAAAGTTATAAGGAAAAAATTTAATTAAAAGTACGCAGTGCAAATCTCGATTAAATTTAGGTAAAATACAAAGTATTACCCGCCCTTCAAGTGGTTAACGTAAATGAAGATGCTGAACGTTTGAATTTTATTTGGGTCAGATTAAAAAAATCGTAATAAAATTTCCACCGCATTTCTACATTTCATTTAAGATTCTGGCAATCCTATGATCCAGTACAGGGCCCCTTCAATTTTTCGTGTTCTAAGTTGTTAATAAATTACTTCCTTTTAATCCAATCCCTTCATTTCTTTTCAATCTCTTCCCTTATGAGATTATTTTTCCATTTAATTATTTTCTCGTTTCTACATTCCGGTTAAGACCTTTAGGTCCGTTTTGGGTCCAGTAGGATCCGGTTTAGGACCCCTTGAATGTTTTGTGTGTCATGCATTTTTCGACCACTATTTTTCTCACGTTCTCCGTGCATAACTTTAAAGTTGAGTTTTGGACTCTTCTATCCGTACCCTCATTTTTTTACCACCCTCGTATTTTATTGGTGCCTTGAAGCGCTTTTTTCAGCATTTACCCATTTATTTCGCATTTGTTTTAAATATTTTTCTAACGAGTAATTCATACCCTGTGTTTAATTTTGACTAACTGAAGATTTAAAATGCTAAATACTTAAACATTTTGATATATTTTTCATGTTAGGCCTCTGCTCTCAACTACCAGTTGGCCTCGTTTGGGCCCCCTTTTCTCGATTCCTTAAAAATGTTCCGACTCACTAAGCTTTTTTCTTCCCCACAATTTCTTAGTTTTTCCAGCTACTGCAGGAACAACAAAATAAAAATTTCAGTCTTCAGTTGCCACCAATTTTGTATATTAATTGCTTTCTTGGGGCCCTTGGAACTTCTTTAAATGATCCGAATTGCTTGCAATTTTCTTTAACATAGCACTAGCGTCCTTTCATTACTTAAAAACTACTAAAAAGAATCATTCTACCCAACTACATTCCACTTAAGTCCGGGTCTCTTGCGACCCGGTAAAAGTCCCCTTGAAGTTTTTGCACCACAAATTGTTAAAAAAATTCACCTCTTAATCCGTTCTTCATTTTTGGAACTCTTTTTCCATTTAATTAATCTAGCGTTTCTATATTCCAGTTAAAATTTTGAGGCATCCAGGGGTTCAGTAGGGTTCAGTAAGGCCCGATCCATGGCCTCTTAAACTTTTTGTATGGCCTGCATTTTTTTTTTTTTTTTTTTTTTTAATCTCCTAATTTTTCTTGCATTTCTCCATGCAAAATATTAAACTTGAGCCTTAAATTCCTCTCTCGGACACAGCCAAACTCGATTCGATTCTCCTTATACGGCTGTAACAAGAAGTCGAAATCCCTTTATTTTCGGGCAATCGGAGTTTGGCTCCGGAGAGTCGTACGGGTGCTTTTACCGATTGTGTCTAATCAAGAATTTACCTTGCGCGCTTGTGTTTTCTTGAGTATAACTTAACTGAAATTGCAATTTTTATTTTTTTATTTTATTTTATTTTATTTATTTATTTATTTTTTTGAAAAATAAAGCACTTTTTAGCTCACAGGCTATCATAGCCTGAGAGCTTATGTGCCCGTCCGTTCTGCATGTACGTTCGTATGTTCGTTCGTGCGTAACGCGATAACTCATGATAAAAATATCGGATCCACTTGAAATTTTGTATATAGGTATATCCTGATAAGGCGCTTCCCTGATTAGTTTTTAGAGTTCATTCGATATGTATAAGAGGGGGAACGGGGGGCTCATGCCCCTCCCCTTAATTGGTATAAACGAGATTTTCATGCAGAATTAACAGTTTTCGTTCAAAATTTAGATATAGGATCATTCTGATGAGGCGATTCCGTGACTGTCATTAGGTGTTCATTGAATAAGTATAAACAGGGGGAACGGGGGGCTCACCCCCCCTTAACTGATATAAACGGGATTTTCATGCAGAATTAACAGTTTTCGTTCAAAATTTAGATATAGGATCATTCTGATGAAGCGATTCCGTGACTGTCATTAGGTGTTCATTGAATAAGTATAAACAGGGGGAACGGGGGCTCATGCCCCCCCCCCCCTTAATTGATATAAACGGGATTTTCATGCAGAATTAACAGTTTTCGTTCAAAATTTAGATATAGGATCATTCTGATGAGGCGATTCCGTGACTGTTATTAGGTGTTCATTGAATAAGTATAAACAGGGGGAACGGGGGGCTCATGCCCCTCTCCTTAATTGATATAAACGGGATTTTCATGCAGAATTAACAGTTTTCGTTCAAAATTTAGATATAGGATCATTCTGATGAGGCGATGCCGTGGCTGTTATTAGGTGTTCATAGAATAAGTATAAACAGGGGGAACGGGGGGCTCATGCCCCTCCCCTTAATTGATATAAACGGGATTTTCATGCAGAATTAACAGTTTTCGTTCAAAATTTAGATATAGGATCATTCTGATGAGGCGAGTCCGTGGCTGTTCAGGGCCGTAGCCAGAGGGGGGACAGGTCGGGCAAAGCCCGACCTGGAAAAAGTTTTGCCCGACCTAGCGCAAAAATCTACATTAAATTTCTAAAAATAACAAAAGGAAAAACGTTAAATTTATATACTAAGAATGTATTTATTAAAAATGCAACACATTGCTCAATGGTGAACAAAACAAGAATTATAATATACACCTTGTACAATTAAAATATAATAAAAATATCAACGTTTCGCGCAGGGCCGTAACTACCGCCGGGGCACTGCCCCGGGGCCCCCAAGCCTGAGGGGCCCCAAACTGATGGTTAAAAAAAACTATTGATTTTAGTTTCTAGTCTAAGTTCCTATATAAAATGTCCAGCACATACCTAAAAGTTAGTAATAAAAAAAATCAAAGTGCTAGAATAGCTGTTTTTGCTTGTCTGTCAATACACTCCTTACGCTTCGCATGCAAAAGGAGTTCTACAGCAGACAGCAAAATGTCGAGTCGAATGTGTCATGTCGCGCCAGCATGTTTGCTGATCACACCGAAGTTAGTATAAGGAAGAAAATATGGACTTCTAATCGACTGAATAATATAAAAAGCATCTAAAAAATTCTAGAAAATCTTTCTTCTTATCTGTACTAATAAGTTAACAAAACGCTCTGTTTGTGTATGTCTGCGTATATGTATGTAAGTGTGTGACTGCGATGGTTAGCAAAATCTACCACACATAGAAGTTTGAAACTTTAGGTGAAGATAGTCAAGACAAGTCCTGATGCACCTGAGGCTCAGACTTTTAATATTTTGAGGGGCAGGGCCCCAGGGCCCTGGGCCCTTTACAATTTTTATGCGCCAAATTGTTAATAGCTTGACTCCTTTTTATCTAATCTTTTCCGTTTTGAGGTACCTTTCTCCTTTTAGATATTTTCGCCTTTTTACTCTTCAGTTATGACCTTGGACTCTTGGAGTCCGTTTTAGTCTTTGTGATAGTAAATTGTTAATAAAATTGCTTCCATTAATTTCGATCTTCATTTTTGGGATACCTGTTCCATTTAGATATTTTCAAATTTTTACATTCCATATAAGACACTGGGGCCTCCTAGATAATCATAGGGCCGACCCAGGGCCTCTTGATCTTTTTGTGCGCTTAACATTTTTCATTCCCTAAATTTCTCACCTTCTTAGTGCAAATTTTTCAAGCTGAGTCTTGGACTCTTATGTTAGGACCAACACCCTGATATTTTTATTCGGGCCCTGGGGCCCCGTTTTTAACGCTTACCCAAACAATTGGTGCATTTAAAAAATATATTATTCTTGTAAATAATTTATACTCTATGCTTAATTTTGACTAATTAAAGGTCTAAAGCGTTATGTACTAAAATATTTTAACATGTTTTCATGTTAGGGCCCTGATTGTATTTGTCAGTTGGCCCCTATGGGGCCTCTATCATAGCTCCCTTAAAAATGGTCGGATTCACTAGCCTTTTTTAACAACATTTTAGGTCCTCCAACTACGACATGAAAAACAAAAAAATTTTTTTAGACTTCAGTTACCACTATTTATGAATATTAATCGCTTTCTTGGAGCCCTTTCTTTAAAAATGATCCAAATTGCTTTCGATTTTATTCAACATAGTTTTAGCGTCTTCCCATTATTTTAATAACTACACAAATATTTTTATTCCCAACTACATGCGAAATAATTTCCTGGCCCTTTGGGGCCCGGTACAGGCCCCCTTGAAGTTTTTGTAATAATAAATTGTCAATAAATTGCTTCCTTTTAATCTGATCTTCATTTTTAGGATTCTTTATTCATTTAGATATTTTAATGTTTTGACATTCTGTACAAGACACTGTGTTCCCCTGTGGAATCATATGGTCCAGCCCAGCCCCCTCAACATTTTGTGAAATAAACATATTTCACTTCCTATATTTCTGATCTTTTTAGTGCAAAATTTTAAAGTTGCCTGGGACTCTTCTTTCAGGACCAATCCAGAAAACCTGATGTTTTTATTCGGACCCTAGGGCCCCTTTTTAAACATTTGCCCAATCAATTGGTACATTTAAAAAATTATATCATTCCAAAGAATAGTTCCTACTATATGCTTAATTTTGACTAATTAAAGATCTAAAGCGCTATGTACTAAAATATTTTAACATGGTTTCATATTAGGGTCCTGGTTTTAACTGTCAGTTGGTCCCTACAGGGCCCCATATTATAGCTCCCTTAAAAATGGTCCAATTCACTAGCTTTTTTTTTTCTATCAATTTTTTATGTCCTCTCTCTACCTATTACATGAACGACAAAAGAATTTCTCAGACTTTAGTTACCATCAATTTTGTTTGTCAATTGCTTTCTTGAGACCCTTGATGCAGCTTCTTTAAATATGAACCAAATTGCTTTCAATTTTATTTAACATAGTTATAGCGTCTTTCTATCATTTTAATAACTACAAAAAATATCTTTATACCCAACTACATGCAAAATATTCCTGGCCCCTTGGGGCCCGTTGAAGTTGTTGTAATTATAAATTGTTAATAAATTGTTTCCTTTTAATCCGATCTTCATTTTTAGGATTCTTTATTCATTTAGATATTTTAATGTTTTGATATTCCATATAAGACACATTTTGTCTCTTGTGGAATCATAGGGCTCAGTCTAGTGCCCCTGAACATTTTTTGAGGCAAACATAGTTCACTCTTTAAATTTATCTCCTTCTCAGTGCAAAATTTTTAAATTTGAGTCTTGGACTCTTCTTTCAGGGACAAAATTCTCATATTTTCATCCGCGGCTAAGACCTTTTTTTTAAACATTTTTCGAATCAATTTGTGCATTTCGATAAAATATTATTAAAATGAATAATTCATACCCTATGATTAATTTTGACTAATTGTAGATCTAAAGAGCTAAGTAACTAAGATATTTTAACATGTTTTCCTGTTAGGGCCCTCTTTTTAACTGTCAGTTGTCCTTTTTGGGCCCTTATTATAAATTCCTTTAAAATGGTTCAATTAACTCCTTTTTTTAAACAACTTCTTAAATCCATCAGCTACTAAGAAACCGCCATAGTCTAGCTACCACCAATTTTGAATATTAATCGCGTTCTTGGGGTCGTTGGTGCAATTTCTTTAAAAATGATCCGGATTGCTTGCAATTTTCTTTCACATTGCTTTAGCGTCCTTCCATTACTTTAATAACTACAAAAAATATTTTATACCCAACTACATGCGAAATAAGTTCCTGACCCCTTGAAGATTTTGTACCATAAATTGCTATTAAACTGCCCTCTCTTAATCCAATCTTCATTTTTGGAACTATTTTTTCACTTAGTTATTCCCATGTTCTTACATTCCATTTAAAAGCCTGAGACTCCCTATGGTGTCGGCTCAGGCACCTTGAAATTTTTGTTCTCCATGCATATTTCACCCACTTATTATCAAACCTTCTCAATGCATAAACTTAAAGTTGAATTTTGGACTCTTATTTCAGGACCTACACCCTGATGTTTTTATTGAGGTCCAAAGGCCTTTTTTAAAGCATTTACTCATTTTTTATGCATTTCTTTAAAATATTATTTAACGAATAATTCATATACTATGCTTAATTTTGACTAATTGTAGATCTAAAGTGTTAATTGTTTGCTTAAGGTTATCATAACGTGTCCCGGGCAATGCCGGATGGGTCAACTAGTCTATTAATAAATACATAAAACCGAAAAAAAAATTATCACAATCCATCTTTCAAAAGGTTTTTAAACAGAAACGTATGATTAAGTTACATATATTCAAAAATGAACCTAAATAAAATGCTCTTTAACGTATTCAACCAATCAGAAGTCCGTATTTTCTTCCCTATGCTAACTTCAGTGGGAACGGCAAAAATGGCGTCGCCGCCAATTGCCTGCCGAGTAGAGTTGTCCAATTCTACATTTTTTAGTCATTTTTGAGCTTATCATACTATGTACATTTAAACAACAGTGTGCGAGAAAAGAAACTATGCCCGCGGCAACGTTTCAATTTGCCCTCCCTGCCCCCCCCCGGAGGTTTTGCCCCGGGGCCCCCAAGTTTATAGTTACGGCTCTGGTTCAATTACAAATCATTTGAAAAATCATGC
>CAXHSM010001082.1:38497-89000 GCA_964019185.1 Maratus speculifer
TCGCGATATTTGACGAATTTGCATAGGTTTTTTTTTTTGCGATACTTGAAAAAATTTGCGTTTTTTTTTATTGGGATGAATCACGAATCTTTGAATGAATTATGAATTTTGAAACTTGAAGAAATACTTGAAAAAATTTGCGTAAAAAAAATGTAAATTCTGTCAAAAAAATGCAGAAAAAAAAGTGAATTTTGTAAAAAAAAAATGCCACAAAGCATGAAATCTATTTAAAAAATCTTGAAAAAATGCACATTTAATCAAAGATTCATGATTTTCATTTCAATGATTCATCCTGTACTCAATGCCTTCATTTCCAGATTTCGGGTCCTTCCAGATTTTGGAATTCCGGATAATAGGTCCTCTACTGTATTATTATTACAGTAGACTCCCTCAAATCCACACAGCTTGGGACCAGAGGTTTTGCGGATTTCTGATCATTGCTTTGTTTATATTTTTTAAACAGCAAGTTGAATGTAATTAATAATGCAATCAAATTTATATTAAATGCTTACAATATAATAAAATAATAAAATAAGTGATAAACTAAAATATTAAAAATTTAGTTAAGTTTTTATATGATTAAAATATTAAATGCAAAAGTCACATTAATAATCCATAATGCATGATTAGATAGTCTGAAAGATTAAATGTAAAGTTTTTTTCTTAAGTTATTCAATGAAACTTGCTTTATAAAAGTACATTACTAATTCACATCAAAACCATTAAAAAAGGAGTTTTATTTCAAATTTATACAGACTTAATCAAAAAAGTTTGATTAATACATAAATATATGTCATAAAAAGATTGTGATTGTTAGTGATATCAGCAATATCTTGAATTTTTTCAGAAATAAATTTATTTTTCTTTTATGAAAAAACATGAATTTAGTAATATTAAAAAAATTACAAATTAAAATATATATGGAATTGATATAAAGCTAAAAAGTCAAATTTTGTGCCTATATCTGAATTGAATGTTTCATTGTTTACATCTGTAAACTATGTGTGGAATTTAGGGTTGTTGATTTGAGGGAGTCTACTGTATTATATGGTCCACTGTATTATATGTATTATATATCTACTGTATTACTATGGGTTTTTTTCCCCTTCTTCTTTTAGTTCCACCAATCAGTGTCTGTAAACCAGTAAATGTTTTATCACATTAAAATAAGCAAAAGAAAATATTACTTAAATAGGAATGAAAATAAATATGTAAATTGTTCTAATGAAAAATTAAGAAAACTTACCTTTAAAGTATGAGTTAAATAAAATGTTTTTTTTTTCTGAAATCATGGAAATGGAATTTATGCGGAAATTCTTATCGTCTTTCTATTAAATGGAACGAAGGTTTGCTAGACAGAAAAAATAAAATAAAAATAAATTGCATGTTTGATAAATGCATGTATCAAGAAACATCTTTTATAAACAGAGTGACACAGTGTAATTCCTGTCACAAATCAACATCCAATTATTAGAAAAATTAGGTACAGTTTCCAATTTTTTATTTATTTTCTTTTTAATGAAATAAGCCCCTTCCGATGACTATTTAATAAAATGTTTACTTAAACATTTATGTACTCACAATTCATTTATAATTTTAAGTGGCTAAGATTTACCCCAAATACAAGGCCATAACTACTAATCATGTCAGGGACAGTTCTGATTTTTTTTTTTTTTGGGGGGGGGGCTAACGTTTTTTAGCAAAAAATACAGTATTCAAGCAAACTAAATATTGTAAAAGCTGATAAAATGGACCTGTTTATAAAGGTATCTCACTAAAGCTTAACCTCCCTATAACAGAACTTTTCTAAATGAGAAATACTTTGTGATCATTGGAAAATGAATACAAAACAATTTGGGGTGGTGTACCAAAGAAAGCCTTTATGTCCCAAATTATGAATTCAGAAAGATTTCATCTACTAAAGAATTTTTTGCGAATTTTTGAATCTACATTAAAAGATATACACGATTATTTAAGAGGCTACTTCAGTCAAGTGAAAAGACCCATTCGCTAATCCTAATCCTATGAGACAGATTAAAAAAAATATTTCGTTTGAATTTACATATTTTAAAATGATTTTTTTTCATCAAATAGTTGAGATCAATCCGTAAGGAGGTATCTTTTTTACTTTTTCGATTTTGTTTACAGGTATTTTAGTGAGGACACTATTATGAAATCAGTTTCGAAAATGAAAGCATTCTCATAAATAACATTTGTAATCAAAATCAAAAAAGTAAAAGAAAATGACCTGCATACAGATCAGCAATCTAATGGAAAAAAAATATTGAAATGCAACTGAGGTATCTTTTTATTATCTACCATTGGTATTGTATAAGCAAGAGGGTCTTTTCGCATGACTGAAGTAGCCTCTTAATAAAATTTAGAAGAATTTTTCCAATTAAAACTAATTCAATTTCTATTTGCAGCAATTTTATTCAATATTTACAACTTCATTAAAATCCTTTATTTAACATATTTTTTTAGAATTTTATTGAATTTCAAAACATACAAATATTCAACTCTCTCACAACAGAAATATACGAATAACTCTTAATTGAAAACTTTTACCCAAAATTTCTCAATGTCAAGAAAGCTGTGAAATGCATAGGAATTAAAATTGTCTTTTTTAAAATATTTGTGTTTACTCAGCCAGTAATTCTCTTCAGATAAGATAAATTATTTATAATGCATTCTAAAATGTATCACTACTAATTGGTGTATTAAAGCACTGCTGCACAGAGCTTCTGGACTTTTGTAGCTAAACTCGTATAGCTCTCTCTCATTTGTATTTAAAGATTTTCCTAATTTTTTTTTCTGCACAAGATGCTTTAAGCCTTTCCTGAGTTAAGTCTGTGTGTACTTTTTTACTGTGTTTGTCAATTAGTAGTAAATGAAGATGAAATTCTGGCACATTACAAACTGAGGTACTTTTCCATAAAAGGCTTTACAGTTGCTGTAAAACAAACATCTTTAGAATTTGAAAAACGTATTTCACTTCCAGAAAGTTCAAGTTCCTTAAATATAATTTTCTTTTAATTTTGCATAAATTAGAATAAGCTTGATTTGCATTCAAATACAAAAAAATACTGTGAAAAGAAAAGGCACGTTTTTGCATAAAAAATCTGCCTCAGCCGGTTAAGAAGGAAATCAGGGAAGTGACGTCCATGTGGGTGAGATGGATCTGTGATTTTTGAGAAACTTCCCACCGTTTATCGCTGTTGACAGAGACACAAGAAAGGTGTCATATTACACCCACATCCTTTCCCCAGTTTTCTCCCATGAAAAGAAATACATGGTACATGTTTACCATAAATAGAATTTTCTTTTACAAAGTGGTCAGAAAGAATGATTCCTTGTTTCTTATAGTTGGCACGGCACATGCAAGTCAGAAAATTTTACTTTCTTATAAATATGTCTTTATGTATTTTTCATATTTTGACAGAAACTATTGAAATATATGTTCATTCACTAAATAAAGTATTTAAAAATAATAATAATAAAATGAGCTACTGTGATAAAAAAAGAAAGGGGTAGCATACAATAACTACATGAAGAAAAGAGAATAGAGTCAAAAATCTTGCAGCATGGAGAAAAAAAATAAGCATTTAGTCATTATTTTTATTAATTAATTTTAAATAATAGTCTAATTTAATTATGGTGAGCTCGGATAAAACGAGTTCCAGATTTAAACGAGCAGAAAGATATCTTTCAGTCGAATATAAAAAGACATAACAGTATTATAAAATAAAATGGAATAAAATAAATAAATATCATATTACTGTTACTACTAATAACAATAAGAATGGTATTAATATTATTAATAATAATGTTAAGAACATGAATAAACACATACAATAATAAGTAAAATAATGATAGTTATTAAAGATCTGCTTAATTTCTTATCCAAACTTACATTAATATTATAGAATTATACTCTATTTATAAAATCTGAATTACAATAAAAACATTATGACAAGTCTCAAGAAGCTATCAATACTATATAATATATAAATAGAAAATAATTATCACACAGTAATTATTTCCCCTTTTGATAATTAAATGCAAATTTTACATATTTATTTTAAACTTGATTGAAATAGACTTCCGTTGTAATTATAATGCGAAAATACTACGGATTCATTCTCGTTATAATCAAGTTTGACTTTTTCAGAAATGTTTTATGATTTCATATGTGGATTGTATTATTGTTTTGAAGTTGATACAATAATTTAAATATTTAATAAAACACACACACACACATATATATATATATAATTATACAATTAATGTTTACATTCATTACACTTTATATAATATCCAACTAATTTGACAAATTTCTTCCTTATGAAATAAGGTCTTGCAATAAGATTAATGCTTTGCATATTCTAAAAAAAATAATCACACACTCAACAGGAATAATAATAAAATAAGAAAAATAAATGGAAAATTAAAAATTATTGTCTGCACATTTATCCTTTGCTATTTTTAGTACTATTCAGTAATCTATCCAAGGTGGAGGATTGCAAATATTGATATCAAACTTTACCACAGAATGAAAATATAAATAAATATTGTATATGTGCAGAGAGAGCTGGTGAAGCAGCAGATATTTGCACAAGAATAAAAGGCTGTTTTTGCTGTTCTTCTCAAAACAAAATCTCTTATTATATCTAGAAGATAGCAGTATACAAAATGTTTCAAAGATTGAAATAAAATACCTTTTATGAATGTCACAAAAGCTCCGCCAAAAGCAAAAAAGTACATTAAGAATCACTGAAAATTCAAAATTGCAGAATACAAAATTTTCTACCATATTCTTAAGTATTTTTACATTAATTTGATTTACGAATGTTCAAAAAAAAGAAAAAAAAAAAAAAAAAAGCCACAGAACGTTTAAAATCACTAAACATTCTAAAATCGAGGCAAATAAAATTTAATTTGTTGGACTAGGCATAAAAATTTCACAAAGAATTTAAAAATAAATAAATAAATAATAATAATAAAAAGAAATCGCTGTATAAAACCCGAATAAATTTTTTTCAAAAGAAGAAACTGCTAATAAACAGAACATCTACTAATATAAAAAATCTCCGAGAAACATGAAAAAATGCTATAAATTACACAAGAAATTAAAATGTTAAAAAATTAATAAAAATTTCACAATCGGGTTTTGAGGTGCATAACTGCACAAATGGAAGTACCTTTTTACCAAATACTGTAGTTTTGTATGCAGCAGTCTCTTTAGAATGCATTAACTCCCTCCCCCACTCATACATACATACACATTGTCTTTCCTTATTATTAAACTATTTATATGCTGAGAGTTGCCAAGGCCTGTCAAAGTGACAAAAAAAATTTCTCTAAAAATATCGAGAAAAATTAAAAAACGTGAACAAATTTCGAATAAACATCACTGAAAATAGAATAAATTTACTATATTAGTCTTAAAGATTGAAAACATGAAAACAGATTCATTTTTCTAAAGTAAAAAAAAAAAAAAGAAAAAAAAAAGAAAAAAGAAAAAAAAATTGCAGAGGACCAAAAAATCAGGAAAAAAAATTGTTGCAGACAAAAAATATTATAGTTTAATAATAGATTAAAACAAAAATTTTTTCTATGGATGCCAAATAATCGGTGCAAAATGCAAGAACTGTAAAAATTATATTAAAATTCATACATTTTTTTTAATTGTAGCATGATAACCAAATAAACCCTATTGAAAAAAAGACACAATTTATTATGTCAGATCAAACAACTAAAATATAAAAAGTCGCTATGGATTGCGAAGAAATGTAAAAATCGCAACTAGTGGCATACACAGGATTAAACTTATCATATTTTTAAAGGTCATATCACTATCACTATCATCAAACACTATCATATTTTTAAAGGTCTACATTTTCCAGGTTGCCCCTTCAAGTCAGACAACTCGGTCTGATTTTCTTTCATTTGATTCAAAATAGTCGAGTCTGGTCGGGCTCAGCGATACAATTTTTCTATTGACTTGATACAGAATGAAGACAGGGAGCGCTTTGAAAATTTTTTGGTGGAACTAATTCAGAAGTCTTAATTTTGTTTAAAAAAAGTATTGTTTTAATTAGTATATATTAAACATTGTAATATTTCAACTTTCAAAATAAAATTTGTAAATAAATAATATTAAAAAAAATTATAATTGTAGAAAACTTTAAAATATTTTTTGTAGTCTCACTAAGGGGGCTTCAACCGCTCAGCTTTCCCCATGGTTTTGCCAATAATTGTAACAGTAAAAAATAAATAAATAAATAAATAAAATAAAAAAAGTAAGACAAAAAATTAATGTGAATTATATGTCGAAACGAATGGATAATTTCGAAGCGAAATGCCTATTACAAATGTCAAAAAATCACCATGAAACGTAAAGAACTGCGAAAAATCAAAAGTCATTCAGGAAAAAAAATTGACTATATTAAGCTAAAAGTTTGAAACTAAACTGTTTATTCAAATGTCCCCCCCCCCCCAAAAAAAAATCGCAGGATTAAAAATTGCTAAATATTCAAAAGTTGCTTGTAGTAAAATTTTTTTAGGGGTAAAACGTTATAGTCGAATTCTTTTATAAATGACAAAAAAAAAAAAAAAAAAAAAAATACTGATGAGAAATGATAAAAGTTCTGACAAAATCACATTGAATTTCATACTATAAATCTCTAAATTTCAAAAATCATAAAAACAAAATTTACTGTATTAGGTTACCAGTTTGAAAAATATATTTTTTTTTCCCTCCAATGTCAAAAACTCTTTGTGAGAAAAATATTATAAATGTGCAGAATCACATTAAAAATCCTTAAATATTTAAAATTTGCAAAAGGCAAAATTTAATATAAAAAGCTAAAGCATTATAATCGAAATTCTTTCATGAAATACAAAAAAATTGACATGGAACTGTAAGAAATTCCTAAAAATTGCACTGAACATGGCATTAAAATTCTCTAAAATTCAAAAATCGTAGGTGGAAAAATTCAATGTATTACGCTAAAAGTTTTAAAGGAATTTTTTTAATACCATTATTCCCTTCTATCGGTATAGATTGAGCTGATTTTTAGTTGCCATAAAGGTATGTTTCTGCTGTATATGACAGCCAATTATCTGTATAAGGGACCTGAATAGGGGTTGGAGGTGAATGCCTTCCATAGCGGGTTTTTCTGAAGGAACCTAACACATATTTATGCAAGGTTTGATGAAAACCATAGAAAACTCTGAATGATTAGGCTGATGAGTGCAATTATATTTGAACCCAGCACCTCTCATCTGCCAGCTTTTAGAGGGAAAAAAATGCTATATTTTCATGAATATACGTGCTACTCTAACAATAATGATAACTTCAATAGCAATCCACATATTTGTATGCTGTAGAGATAGATCATTTCATACATTTTATTTTATAAGATGATTCCAAATGTAATTATTTTTCTTTGATTTTTTGGTACCCTAATTGTCCCTCTAATCAAATCAACATTGATAAATATAAGATCAAACATATTCTTTATAACCCTGAAATTCAATAAGAATCCCACAAGTATATATTGAAATATTCGACAGAATACCTAAAATTGAAAGTGTACGGACGGCCAAATAATGTTCGTAGAAATAATTTCCTTTTAAATTTTGTAGCTCTATGTGCAGCGATCTTTTCAATATAGCTTCGGCAGACACATATGCTCACACAAAACTTTCTTTGCCTTTTATTATAAATTTTTTCTAATTGCCGCTGAACTATACATTTATTTATTTGTAGAGACGACATTTAATTCTCTACATGGTTTCTGACATTGTGATACTTTATTAAGATGTATTTGTGGTGCAATTTTTGGCAGCCATATTTATCACATTATTTATATATTAGAAAAAGGATACAATGAATGCGTATATTATGTATGTTTTCTTTACTGGGATAGCATTTTAAGCAGTAAGAAAAAGTTGTGAGGGTAAGTTTTTTTTCACTTTCTTTTATTATAACTCTGGTTACTATTTAAATATCAATAATGTTTGCTTTTTTTTAGGGGGGGGGGGAGGGCCATAATTTAGTTGTAGCAATTTCTAATTCATCAATTTTGTAAAGTGGAGCTACTATGTACATTTGTTTTAACTAATAAAAAGGCTACAGGGGTCTCTCACAGCTTGACACCAGTGCAATGAAAATGAATATGCTTAAAATGAAGAATATTGTTTTGCCCTTCTTGTCTTCTCTGTATAATATTTAATATTTGTTATTTATTTATTTATTTTGAGTAAGATACCACCTTTGTGACTTTTATTCAAGAATGATTTCTAGCATCATTATTCAGAAGAAGATTATGGATTAGACCAGCAGTTTTCAAACTGAACAAGTTTTGACCCTGATACAGATACTTTCATCTGTAAACACCAGTGCCAGAAAATGCACCAATTCTAAAATTATATTTGATAGTAATTAAATGTATTTTTAATTATCTTGCTAGTTTGTATTGTGTTAATTATTATTCCACTTATGCACATTGGAATTACGAATTGTTGTTTTCATTAATAGTGTATTCTTCATACGAAATTTGCCTTTTACATAGAATAGGATAGACGATAGCTTATACAGGTCATACAACAGTTTTCATATTGATATGTAGCATTATATTAGGTGGGTCTAAAAAAATTATTTTTACTTAAAGGTGGGTCACGTACCAATGAAGTCTGGGGACTGCTGGATTAGACACAATGGGCACTAAAGGTGAATTCGGGCTTATTGTTCGGATCTGAGATATTTTCCCAAACACAGTAGCATGTTGTCTTTCACAGCGATCAGTCAAAACTCAATACACATGTATTTATGTCAAAGTCTAAAACAGAATATGAAATTTGGAAAAATTCCATGAGTTATTTCATGTAGTTATGAATTATTTAGTTTGTTAGTTTTATTGTTTTCCTTTTTTTAAATACAAAAATTAATGAATATTTTTCTTAGTACATATACACTTATATCTTCTTGATAATGGTCATTCAAAAAGTAGCAAAAAAATGTATATCTCTTTAATTTATGTTTAAGAGATAATTAAGTGTAAAAACTTTTAACAAAAATATTTTTTTCTTTTTAAATTAGTATTAAAAAAAAAGTTTGTGTGTGTGTAGAAAGGGGCAAAAATAAACTCACGAAAATCTCATTAAATATATATCACTTTCTATTTTATTTTATTTGTTTATTTAACAATGCAATGTTTAAAATTTTCCATCATTTCATTGTTATGAGACTGACTGTAAAACCCTGAGTAGCTGTTTGAAACTAATAATTTATAATAGACTTTTAATTATTTAAATTTCCTTTTGCATTTTCATTAGTATTTAATTTTTAAATCATCTACATCACTTGAAATTTATTTTACATTTATATATATATATATTTAAATATTAAAGCATGGATAAAAGATGATTTCTGTTAAGGTTTATATATAATTATTTTTCTTTCTTTTCTTTTCATTTTATTTTATTTTTTACAGAAAAGAATGAAAACTTTTTGTTGTGGCACATACACATCTGATATACTGATAGACCATTATCTGATAATGGTCAGAAATTATAACAAAAATTGTAGATCAACTCTATTTATTTGATAATAATATGCAAAATACTTGAGTTTAAAAATTTAAATATTATATACCAATTTATTTAGGGTTGTTGACAATATAAACACTTTTGTTTTTGCTGTGATCCCCTGTCTCATTCAACTCCACTTTCCCAACATAATAAAGTGAGGTATGCAATGTTACTGCATAAGCTAAATGAAAAAATAGATTTTAATTATAATTTACATGCTAATGTTAAACCTATGGGGCACTCTTTTCATAATTCATGCTTGAATTTTGATATTTATTATTATTATTATTATTTTTTTCATATGATATCTAAATGTTGATTACTAAAATTGTGCATTTTTAATATTTCAAATTTGATTGCATTCTTTTAATGAGGATACTTTAAATTGCAGAAAAGGTTCCAAACCGTTTTTCAAAAATAAAAGTGTCTAAATATTAAAAAAAAAAAAAAAAAAAAAAAAAAAATGCAATCAAATTTGAGAAAGTACATCACTAGATATTGATCTAAGTATCCCATGAAAACAATTGTAATAATAATATTTAAAAGTAATAAAATGCAATCGAGATATTTGTCATGAACGCTCCCATAGGTTTAATATTGTTTTGCGTATCTCTTCTTGTGACTAATTTAGTCACCTAAATCATTTCACTGCGACTTTAAATACCTCAATACTAGAACTTTAAGAAATCTTAGAAAAAGAAATTTGTATACGGAATCCAATCTTTAAAATATATATATTTTCAAGAAAAAGAAAATGAATAATTATACTTGTTAAGATGGAAAACTGTTTAAAGCGAAATATAACTTGGTTCCATTCCTTTCGGTTTTCAAGGTTTTATTGAATCATATTTGACAAAGCTGATTTCGTATTTTCAAAACCTGGCTATTAAAGATTTATTAAAATTCTCATAGCAAATTTTCTTTTTTAAAAAAGGGAAGGGGGAGCAGGGCAAAATTCGTGTGTGCCATGGGTGCAAAACAGGGTAGTTTTGACCCAAAAATACATAATTTATGGCTAGCAATATGTAGAAGGTGACATACACGATTAAATTACGTGGGAAACATTTTAATAATCAGGGCAAAACTACCTTTTTCACAATTTTTAAGAAATTTTTTAAAAATTGCCCTATTTTTGAAAAGGCGTACTGCGCTTGCTATTGAGTGTATAAAAAAGCTGTAAATATGAAAGTTGTAGAGAATTTTGTTCTTTTCAATAATATAAAGGAAAAATAATGTGCTACAGCAACGGGTCTCGAGATATTAAAAATTAAATAAAATAAGTCTCACAATTTTGTCGTTTTTGGCCACAGAAAATTTAGTCTTGAGAAATTTTGCTGGGAAACTTCATTTTTCCATGTTGGCGTCATTATAAACAATTCAGAAAAAACACTCTTCTACACATTTTTTTTTAAATGGTAAAATGTGTACTCCTAAATTATTTAGGAGGAACTCTGCCATGCTTGTTTTGAGGCTCTCGGTGCCTTCATGAACTTACTCTCAAAGTTGTAATATGTCTATAATCGTAGAATACGGGTAGTTCAAATTTGTATTTCATTTTTAAAAATGAGAATCTATGATAAGAACCTATAGTCTTAGCCCCATTGCATTTGGCAGCATATATTACAGTCAAATTTCTAATTTTAAACAAATTTAAAATTAAGGCCCCCAGTGCCTTCGTCAGTGAATTTGTATGTTTTCATACTTTTAAACAAACATAGAGCACCCTATTTACTATGACAATGTACTTATGCACATTTTTAATTTGTATTTTTAAATAAAAAATTTATCCAAACGAATCTGTTTATACATCTGTACATTTCTGTAATATACACCTTCGAATTTCTATGAATTTTTTTTTCTTTTAACAAACTTAGAACTGAGACAACAGTTTGGCTGTGTATACCTTCGAATTTGTATGGTTTTACATTTTTAAAATGAAATTCTATCGAATGAGTCTAGAATTGGATCCCTATTACTTTTGGCAGTGTACATTCTTGAATTTGTATCATTGTATGTTTTAATTTGAAAATATATCCAAATGAACGCTGGCGAGGACTCTACACATTTGGATTTATTTTCATTGCCTTCGGCAACACACACACTTAAAATTTTGATATTTTATATTTTTGAACAAACCTAGTATTGGAGGTCTTTACTGCTTTTGTCAACATACAATTTTGGACTCTAAACATTTAAGGAGGCTCAGGGGCTGATCGGTACGGAAAAACATGTAAACAGAGCTCTCGCTTCAAGTCCATATAAAAACAGAATTATTCAATGTAATTAATTTAAACTTTCTGATATTTTAAAGGTATGTTTGTAGTCTCATAAAATTATAAAATGAAGTACTTCAATACAATACAATAAGAAATATAGCAAAATTTATGTAACACAATTTTCGAAAAAAAAAAATTATGTGTTATATCACCAATACCAAGATATTTTAACATTGAATTGACATAAGAACCTAATTTTTGCTTTAAAATGATCAGAAAACTTTACTCTATAGAATGAATTAAGGATATAACTATAACTCAAGAACAACATTATTAAAAAAACTATCAAATTTGAAAACTGAAAAAACTCCTAAAATATACAACTTTTTTTCATTAAAAATACTCAAAATATTAAACTATCTAAACGATATTAATTCATTCTATAGATAATGATGTTATACGCATGCAAAAAAAAAAAAAAAAAGAAAAAAAAAAAAGCCATTCCATCAAATAGTTTTTTTTAAATCTTGGTGTTAGTCATCAAAAATCAAGTTTTGAGAAAAAACGACTTAAAGTGTAAATTATATGGTTGCTATGAAAGTGTTGATACATAAATGCTTATAACACCGTTAAAAATGCAAATATTTTTATGCGGCTTTTTGCATTGAGTTAAGAATTAATTGAATAATCAAACTAGATCATAAAAAAATAATCGATTTTTTGAAAAGTTTTCAACCCCTGAGCCCCCTTAAACAAGTTGTAATTAGAGGTATTGACACAGACATTGTGCTTCTTCAAATTCGTATTTTATATTTTAAAAGTAAAAACTATCTGAGAGAACTTAGATTCAAGACTTCATTGCTTTCGACAATGTAAACCCTTGAATTTCTATGAATTTAAATTTTAATGAATCTAGAATTGGGATACCATTGACTGGTACACCTTTGAATTTGTATGGTTTTATATTTTTAATATGAAGCAAGATTATGACTACAGTTATCTAACAAGATACGTTGGCATATTTAAATAATGTTTATGAAAATATTTAATTTCACCAAATCAACTTTTGGCAAAATCAACAGTTTAATTTATTCTAGCCAGTTAAAACAAATTTTACCATATTCGAGGCCTAGATAGTCCATTATCACATGCTCAATTTAGTATAGAAACAAAAAAAACTGTGAAAAATCAGGGCAAAAATAAAAAACGGCAAATTCTTAAATGTGTAAATGAAATCTACAAGCTAATAAGAATAATAATGGTATAAACAATTAAAATTTAATAACATTTAATATCATATATTTTTTTAATTTGTTAATTAATAAATATAATTAAATATTTTTGCATAATTTAAATCTTTGTAAAATAGGTGGAATTGTTTAATACTTACAAATTTAAAAATCTAACTAACAAACAGATTTTTTTTTTTTAAATAAAATAATTTGCCAGTTTACTTTTTAATTATTAAAAGATTTTATATAACTTGCTACTTTTGTTTCAAGCAATGAGTCTTAAAAATATATAAACATTTAAGTGTTTAGTATGGAAGCTCTAGAAAATCATTTCAGCCAAAGATTTAATTTGCCAGCCAGCAAAATGTGACATATAGTTGAAAATTGTTTTGACAAAATTTAACTGACAAACTTCCATAAAATTAAGAAAGATATACAAGATAAGGAAGTTTAATATAGAATAAAACTTTGACCATGTTTACATCACATTAATTTAAAAAGTTGCCACATGTTGCTAATTAGTAAAAAATAAAGGAGAATAAAGTTTTCAGCACATCTCTACAGTTTGCAATTTTTGAAGACTACCAAAAAATTCACTCGCACTGTTAGAAAATTCACTCACCTGTGGTGAGTAAAATGATGTATTTTTCTATCTCTGCCAATTTATAATCAACTCTCTGGTGAAACTAGTCTGTTACAGATAAAAAAGAAATTAAATTGAAAATTATTTATTGAAAAAATTCTCTAATACCTTGTTAAGAAACTAGAATTTTTTTCCTCCCTCTTACGCTCCAAGAAAGAGACAGAAAGTTAATTCATTACATTTCATAAAATGCATAATTATACTTATTAAACTTAAGAGTTCAAAAATAAATTTAGAATATTGATTTTTGAATTAAGTATTAAGTTTCTTTTTTCTTTCATAATTTCTTTTCTTTCAAAGGGGAAAAAAATAAATTTGCAGCCTACTTTTGCCACCACTTCAACAAAAACCCATTTTTGCCGGGATGGTTTTAACCAGGTTTTTTTCACCTATAGCAAAGGTTTACCAACCCCGATCTTGAATGATTTTCTAGATAATAAAAAAAGAACATCACTCACATAATATGTATTCTGTATGAAAGAGCAGCTCGCTCGTTAGTTGTGTATTTTGCCATCGCTTTTATAGTTTGAGCCAATGATTCTTCAATCAAATCACATGAGTGTTCACCATGTCCAAGAAATCCAAGCAACAACTTTAAAACCTGAATTAAAAAAAGGATATGAAAGAAATTATTTTTCATGTATTGTGTTAACACACGTTTAATAAAAACACTACAGAGTCTTACAAAAAACTAACATTTCAATTTTACTATAAAATAAAATTCCTTTAACACACAGGGACCTGTTAGGTTTAGAAATTGGGCTCTTTAAAAAACCATCACATTTTTTAAAAATTTCAAAACAGGAGCCTTCATAAAATTCTTTGTCTTAAAAAAGCCCTTTTACAAAACTTTTCTAACTCTAAAGTAGCATACCTGCCAACTTGTGAAAATTGAAATGAGTAAAATAATATGTCAATGATATTTTAATGAATTTTTATAAAATAGAATATGAACATTTTTTTAGGCTATCTATGAAACAAAATGTGAACAAATTTTTAATTAACTGCTCTGAAACAGCAAGTGAGCGACATTTCTAATGAATTAGTAAAAAATTTGCAATCTTTTTTAATGTTACATTAACTAATATATAAACATTTTTGAAAAGTGACAATTTTTTTCCGTAATACACAATGTGTTTGTTTTCTGAATATAAAAATCTCTTACAAAAGTGTTCATTTGTTATGTTGATTATTTTGGGTCTAAAATAATTTAAAATTATATAAAAATAATAATAATAATAATAATAGGTTATTTTATTTAAATAATTTAGTTTTGCTTGCTAATAGGATATATCTCTTTTTATCAAATAATTTACAAATTACTCCATATAATATCTGGTAAATATATCTAATGTTTAATAATATTTTAATATTTTTGAGGGGGTTTTGTTGTGTCGGCAAGGCGCTGGCCGATACATCGATATTTCCTCGAAAGATATTTAAAATATATGTGAAATTAAGATTTAAAATAATAATGTTTTGGAAGTTTGTAGTAATGTGTAATTTGAAAATATACAAAGATATTTCATATTTCAATATTTTGAGATGCATGTGGTCCGGAACATTGAATAATGTATTCATACACGGCAGGTGTCCGATGTTTTGACGGACAAATTGGTTTTCTTTTCATAAAAATTTTTAATAACAAAGAAAAATTGTACAACGAAAATGCCATTCAATTGTTTAAATAAATGAGAAACTTTGTTGAACAACCCAAATAACTAACAATACATGTCAGCAATCAAATGGATTCTTTTGTCTACGCTACGAAAATGAAGTGATTCGGCACGTAGATAAAAGAGGAACGCACGAATCGGAGAGGAGGCTTTTGAGCAGTTCGACGGCTAGTGACTGGAGGGTGTGTGGCATTCAGAAGTCGGAGATTGCGGTGCAGCAGAGTTAGCGAGTGATGGTCTACGGTAGGAGACTCTGTGAGCGGGTGTCACATTGGAAGATATACTTGATGCGCTGCAAAGGAAAGAGCCGGCCGGAACCCGAGGTTATGAAGATTTCTCTCCATTAATATCCTGATCGAGGAGAACGCATATTGTAACAGTTTGGAGGCAGTTAGCAACTATGTTAAAAATGTAGAAAAGGTACCTATTGTTTTTCATTATTCCCCGAGGACGTATGGTAATGTTTTTTACTATCATGCATTATTTATTGAAATTAATTTTGTACTGTGTTAATGATAATATATATTTCTTATTTAAAAGTTAAATAAATGTAAGTTAAAATTTAATACATGATTTAAGTCATTACCTATTTTTTCCCACAGCAGCTTATTTTCTTTTAGAATGATTTTGAATAGGCAAATGATATTTTTAATTCTCACAATACGATCCTACTTTTGATATGATGATTGAAGATTTATTTAAATTTAGTTTATATTTATGTTGAAGTTCGGTAGAATATATTTTATTCTACCACGTGTTTGTGTCTACCCATCTTAATTTGGGGATCGACACAACACATTAACCCCTTGGGCATGAGTAACACATATACGTGCCACAAAAAAAAGCTTAAGAATTCGTATTTATCCTCACCAGTAAAATTTGCTTTATTAATTTGGAGCATTTTCAAAAATTAATAAGGCACAAATTTCTGTTTTTAAAAACCATTGACAAAACAATAAAAATTGTAAAACTATAAAACATTAAAAGGCTCACATTGCAAAAGGAATAACCAACTAACCACTGTTACAAGAAAAAGAGAAATAAAATACAACAAAAAATTGAATAAACACTATAATTAAATAATTTAAAACTAAATAAAAATAAGACATTCAATAAACTATACAATAACTTTTTTATAATATCCTACTTTTATTATTAAAAAATAATCAAGCATATAGCAGATTCCTCAATACTTACATACTCAATACATCTGTGAAACTGCAATTTCACACCTTTCACAACTTCAAAAAATAACTGGCCAACTCCAAAAGATTGCTAGGTAAGAGATCAAATGGACAAAATAAATTTAAAAAAATGGAGTCGTAAATACATTGAAAGAAATTTTTAATGTTAAAAAAAATAATCCAATTATTTTAACAGTAATAAATAATTAAAGAGACTGACATTTATACCATGAAAAGCATTAACTAGCAGAATCCAACATATCAGTTCAGGTATGTTTCTGATATTTTTGAAAATTTAAGGAAAGCTAAGTTCAACATTTAATTTATTGCCATTCTTCCCCCTTCCTTACTAATTTATTGCCGAAACGTCAGTGAAGGCTTACTTTGGAGACACGAAATTTTTTGGTTTCTGTCTGCCAGTCTGCCTGTCTGTTCCGCGATAACTAACGCAAAAAGCATCCGATTGGCTTGAAATTAAGTGGGTATGTTAGTGCGGCACTGGGATTAAGCTGTATATTTTTTTGTTAGATTTGATTCATTCGTTCGGAAAATATAGAATATTTTATTTTGCGCAATAATGCTTTTCTATGGCAAATCCAATGATTTTCAAATTTTTTTTTCTTGAGAGAAAATGACACTTTTCATTAATGGAATTCAATGATAAATGGATACTGAAATTTACCAGTTAAATTATTCGTATTGTTTTGAAATTTTGTCTGCGCATTTGTCAGATTTTTAAAGTTATTGTCAGCTATTTTTCTTCCTTAACACTCTGAAAATACATAATTCTAATTATATATATATCGTAATATTGTAAAATGGCATGGCTTACTATCTTATGTTTTGTTCCAACTTCCATTTTTCTTCTTTGCCGGCATTTTTTTCCAATCTTCCGATCTTTTGTTTACATGTTCAAATCAATCGTTTATCTTTTGTTTTTTTTTAATCGTCGCTGATGGGTACGTTCATCATGGTTTTTATCGTTCCGTTCGGTCGCAATTCGCAAGCATCGCGGATCGCAACTCGCAAGTGGCTGTCTTGCATTTCTTCCATCGCAAGTCAGGAACGTGTTTGCTCAACTCGGAGGGGCGTATCCAGTTTCGGATTGCCGCTGCTATTTAAACCGGCGGAGATAGATGGTGCGGTGGATTTTGAAGCGATGTTATGTTTCAAGATAATTGACGTTAATGTCAATATGATATAGTTTCAGAAATGTTTTTTTAATTCATCCAGGTTTTAAAGTTTTAATGTTAACATCTAGTTGCTTAGTCATGCCAAGTCTATTGCTGGACATTTGATTGTGAAAAATGGTGTATCAACTTCGCCCGTGTTTCATTTTACCAGCAGTCGTAACCCATTTGTGTTTTTAATCAAGTCTTCATATTTATGTGTGGATATTATTAGCTTCAGTTAAAAACTCTACGTTTTCTTAAAACTTTTCCATCGAAATAGTTGGTGTGCCATATCATGAAAATTCTTTCAGTACGTCGATAGAAGCCGTCCATAAGTGAGTCCGTTTTGTTTTCATTGCTATCCTTGTATTGTTATATGCCATGCCATGCCATTCAATAAGTAATATTATTTCATGACATAGAATGTTTTTAATTTAAATACAGATTTGAACTTATTCTCTGTTTACATTTTTACCAGTTATATTTTCCATCTAAGTTTATACATATTTTATTTAAACTTGAATATTATTTCATGACATAGAATAATTTTTAACTGAACTTGTTTCTGTTCACGTTATGCCTGTTATAATTTTCACCTGGATTTATACATGTTTTTTTATTTAAACTTGCACTTATTTTTCATTAATAAACGTTAGCCTTATTTTACTGAAAAACAGTTTCTTTAATGTCTTACGCTACACTGTCACAATGTCACCAATACTTACTCTCTTAGGTCACCGTAGTTACACTGTTATAAGCTGCTAAATTTTATTTTGTTTTAGACGGTTCTTGTTACAGAACCGATCACGGGTTATGGGCCCAGAAGCGAATACGCTTTTAAACCCTTTACGGCGGCCATAACCTAATTGGTGACATTTCAAAAATTTTTGACAGTTGTTTGTAGTATGCGGCCATTGGACCTCCGAGTCATTTTAGAGGGGGGGGCCGCAATATAAAATTTTTTGAAGGCTATATGATGTTTTTTTTTCCTTCCTATTGATATGAAATACAAAAAGGTTTTTTTTGGATCACTTATAATAGAAATTTTTGTTGATGTACTATCTGATTACTAAGTACGTTATTTAAAAAACTAGTACTAGGTACGTTTTTCCTCCTTTTTCATGTAATATCTTCTGTTTAATGCATGGCCATGGCTAACATACAGGTGTGCATAACAAAACTGAATTCTCACAATTATGGAACTTGGGCAGCTGACGTTAAGTATCTACTATTAGATAAGAATGCGTGGAGCATAGTAAATGGCACTGAAAAGGCTCCTGATGAAAATGACTCTGTAGCGACGAAAGAATATAAATCCAGAGTCAGGTCTGCACTATCAATTGTATATTTAAATATTGAAAATGAATTCCGGAGAATCATCGAAAATATCGACGACCCTCATGAAGCCTGGACTAAACTTAAATTGCATTTTCAGCCTGATAACCGGGCACGCCATATGCAATTATTTGGCGAAATTCTTTCCTGTAAGATACAACCTGAAGAGCCCGTTGATATGTTTGCAGCTCGCCTCCAAAGGCTTGCTGACCAACTTGCTGCAATAAATGAGCCAATCAAAGAAACTTACCTCACATTTCAATTGCTTAGATGGCTCCCGAAGAAGTTCGACAACATGGTGCAAGGGATTCTGCGATGGCCAGACGAACAGTTTACGTTCAAAAGTGTTCTTACAGAATTAGTCGCAGAGGAGTCCCGTATCAAACTACGAGAGGACGACAGAGGAGATGCCGTGCAGTCTCATTTCTCCAGAGCCCGTTCCTCAAAGAAGTGTTCCTTTAAGCCCAAGTTCAGAGGTCGGTGTCACAAATGTGGACGCAGAGGGCATTTAAAGAGCCAGTGTAGAGTGCCTGATGTCACCCGCCAGGAATCCTGTCTTAGCTCTAGTTCCAGAAGTTCCATGATGCCTAGAGACTCCTCCAATTCCGGTTCCGTGGTGTACAGAGACTCTTCCAGTTCCAGAAATTCTTCTTTGTCCAGAGGTTCCTCCTTTTCCAGAAATTCATCGAGAGACTCTTCCGTATCCAGTCCTGTCCGTGCTCAGTCTGATGGTCATAGATCCAGAAAAGATGTGCCTCGCAACCGACGTCAACGTAAGACAACAGGCCAGGTAAATTACCTCATACAATCTAAGCTAAGTAACATAAAATGTGGTGGAGACGCCTGGGTCTTTGACACAGGTGCCTCCCACCATTTCTGTAAAGATAAAAGTTTATATGTTAAGTTTAGACCTTTAAAAAATGAGGAATTGGCTGTTGCAGTTGACGGTGCTACTTTCCCTATCGAGGGCACCGGTTTAGTGGATTTAAAAATAAATGGGGAAATGGTTCGCTTCGGCGACGTCATGTATTGTCCTAGTCTAAGACATAATTTAATTTCAGGTCCCAGACTTGATAAAATGGGTGCCAAGTTCAAAGGAGGTGAGGGAAGGGTCAAGGCATATCGGGATTCTGGCACACTTTTTCGTGCTTTTCTTAAAGATGGCATTTACTGCCTCTATCCAGATCCTAACCATAATAATAGAAATAAAGACCCTAAAACTAACCGTAATCAAAATCCTAAAAAGGTACGTTTCCAAGCCTCAACCGTTCAAAAGGATGATTTTAAACTCTGGCATAGACGCCTTGGGCACATCAGTTCCACATTAATTGAACATACTCTAAAATGTAATGGCGTTAGGGGCTTACCACCCATTAAATGTAAAGACTTTGAATGTGAAACATGTAAAATTAATAAACACAGACGAACATCATTCCGCCCAATAAACCAAATAAGATCTAAACGTCCTCTAGAACTGCTACACACTGACCTGTGGGGTCCGACACAAATAACAGGGCGAAACGGGGAGAAGTATTTCCTAACTATAACAGACGACTTCTCTCGCAAAGTGTCAGTATACCCCTTATGCAGTAAAACACAGGTGTTTAAGGTATTTTCTAACCACGTAAAAAGAGCAGAAAGGTTTTTGGGCACCAAAGTAAAAGAAGTTCGTAGCGACAATGGGCGGGAATTCGATAATGAAGCATTCACCAAATTCTTTGAGGACAATGGCATAAAGCACGAATTTACCAATGTATATTCTCCGGAGCAAAACGGAGTTTCAGAACGTTTAAATCAAACAATAATGGACGGGGCTCGCTCAATACTCAATGAAAGTAAACTCAGTCTCAAATTCTGGCCTGAAGCCGTCCTGTACATAGCATACACTCTTAACCGAATATGTCACAAAACCCAGAAAAAAACTCCTTTCGAATATTATTGTGGTAATAAACCATCCATAAGACATTTACGACCTTTTGGTACGGTGGCATATGTGGGGGTACCTAAACAACTAAGAAATTCCAAATTCGATCCAAAGGCTAAAAAGGGTGTTTTAGTGGGTTACGCAATGTCTACAAAAGGCTACAGGGTATGGATTCCCGAAACCAATAAAATAATAGAGACAATAAATGTTAGGTTTGGTGACGAATCTGTATCCAGAAGTATCCACAAACACAGTGAACAAGGTCCAAGCTATTCAATAGGCACAAACCCATTTACAACTTCGGAGCAGCGCAACGGAAGCGATCTGGGACCCTCTTACATCCTAAGTTCCGAACCACCTGAAATAGACCCTTTGACTGATCTTCAACCTGACAGATTTACTTCAGAAACAACACCCACTCAAAGTATTAGACCAAGTACCTCTAAATCTTCCGACTCTGCCTCCTCACACCCACCTGAGGGTGACAGTGACGAGGATGGCGAGGATTTTTCTAGAACTCTCAGGGAAGCTATCTGGTTCCGTAAGCCTGTAACCAGGCCTGACAAATCGAGAACCGACGTCTACTATTACGAGTTGGGTGAGACACAACGTCTAAGATCACTGAAGGAAGTAATAGACTACTGTCATTCTAATGGTATAAAATTTGATCCATCACTGTTCAGTTTTAAAGGAAGCAATAAGTACCAAGGCATTGTAAAGTCCACTCCTAGTCCTAGCTCAAGTCCCAGTTACACACCTCCACACACCTCTTTCTCTGAAACTCATAAAACCAGTTCCTGACTAGAAGACTCCATACCTACCACATATAAACAGGCGTTAAAATCACCTCAGTGGGAACTCTGGAGACAAGCAATGAAGGAAGATATGGATGTTATAAACAAAAGACAAGTATGGGTATTAACATCTCTGCCACCCAACACCGAACCACTAGGCTGCAGATGGGTATTCACCATCAAACGAGACGACAAGGGACGGGTTGCAAGATATAAAGCGAGACTTGTAGCACAAGGCTATAAACAAGTCAGGGGTGAAACGTACGATGAGAGTTTTCGCCCGTAGTCAATTTCAGTCTAATTCGCTTTTTCTTTGCAGCCCTTGTCTCATGTCTCGGATGGATCCACACTCAGTGTGATGTAAAAGGTGCCTATCTGTACGCCCCTCTTTCTGATAACATCTACATGAAACAACCATCAGGGTTCGAGGTAAAAGGTAAAGAACATTTAGTCTGTAAACTCCAGAGGGCCCTTTATGGCCTCCACCAGAGTGGACGAGTATGGTTTTATGAATTACATAAGATTTTAATTTCTCTTTGTTTTAAAAAGTTAGAGTGGTGTAATTGCGTCTATTCGTTTTCTAATTATGTTGTTTTATTACTATATGTGGATGACTTTGTAATATTAAGTAACCATCAGAAACATATTAATGAAGTTTTAACCCTTTTAACAAAACATTTTGACATAAAAATCCTGGGGAGAACACGCAAATTACTTGGTGTTGAATTTGAGGAGGATGGGAATGGCACTGTTTCAATTCATCAAAGGCAATATATTGATGATATTTGTACAAGATTTAAAGAATTCAATTTTCCCATTACATCACTCCCTATAACTAAAGGTACTGTATACTCCAAGTCACAATGTCCTCAAACCGAAGCAGAAACCCAGGAAATGTTACAATATCCATACAGAAGTGTTTTGGGCTGCCTTTCATTTTTAACAAGCAGGACACGTCCTGATATTTCGTACGCTGTAAATATCTTCAGCCAATTCCAGAGCAATCCTGGGATTGTTCACTGGAATGGTCTCCTGAAACTTTTAGGGTATGTCCAAAGCACAAAACACTATAAACTGAGGTTACCTTGTCACCACATAAACCTAATAACTTACACCGACGCGGATTTCGCCGCTAATAGGGATGACAGGACATCAATGGGGGGACAACTACTAATGTTAGACAAAGCTCCTATCATGTGGAGAGCCTTTAAACAAAAATCTGTCTGTTTGTCTACTATGGAATCAGAATTTGTGGCTTTAACAGAAGCAACCAAAGAGCTTCTATGGTTTAGTAGGATCATAACTGAATGTTATGACAAACATATTTTTACTGGTCCACAAGTTAAACCAACACTTTTAGTAGACAACATGGCCTCCATTGATTTTCTTAAGTCTCCCATTGAAAATTACAGAACGAAACACATTGACGTAAAATTATTTTTTGTTAGAGACCTTTTAAACCAAGAGATTTTTAATGTTAAACACGTAGCCAGTAAATCTAATCTCTCAGACATTTTTACTAAACCTTTAACAAAGTTTGATCTTAAAAAGTTTATTGATGTAATTTTTGGTTATAAGTAATTTATATATATACATAATATTTAAATGCTATGAAAAAAAAAACTCCTCCTCCTTTGAACTTGTGTCAAGTATTAAGATGCTTGTTTAACTTTTTATGTTAAACCTTGAAGTTTAGCATTTTTTTTAAAACTGAAATTTTTGTATATTTCAGTACTTTTCTTTTGAAGAAAAATGTTTGAATATGTAATTATACTCTTGTTATTTCATACTTGTTTCGAGTTGTTTGAAAATCGAGTTGTATTTTGTTTTGTTGCATATGTAAATATGAAAATTTTTCTTCTCGTTTTAAGAATATATATATAACAAGTTTTTTTTTCATATTTAAATTGGCCAAATCATTTGCAAATGTATATCGTTTCAAAAGCTTAAGCATATTCTTTGTTGTGTTGTCTTTCACGTGAGCGCTCACAGTCATTTAACTATGTCACTAACATAATCATAATTCATAATCGTTATCATGATCATGATCATTGTTGTTCTCATTATTGAAATTTTCTCATTTGCATAACATGTATCTTTCATATATTATCAAAGTATTTTCATATTGTAATTCATGTATATTTATTCTTTATATTATCCTGAATTTGCGTTTATGTGATAATCATTCTCTTTCAGAATAAATATGCAAATGTATAATTGTTTAAAATTCATTCGAATATTGTTACAAGTCAAGACCAAAGGAAAAATCATCATATTAAATTGTTTATGTAAAGGTAACTCGTAGTCACTTGCACGTGACGAGGTAATTGTAATTATCTTTCACGGTTTTTTTTTCAGGAAAATGTTATCTTTATAGACTGTTGCTATTGAACTGTATTCGACGTGAAAAAAAAACTTCTCGTTAGAGTTACAATTGTAACTGAACTTTCATGAGATGAAAAAGTTGTTAATCTAATTGTTATATAATTGTTAAAAAATTGTTGTTATTGTTGAATATTGTTGTATTGTTATTAACATTATTGTTGAATATTGTTATTAACATTATTGAAAATTGATGTTTTTGATTAACCCTGTTGAAGTTATTGAATTCGTTGCATTTATACTTGTTAATGTTAAGTTTCTGTTTTACTGGTAACTATCGAAGTGTGATAGTTTATATTCTAATGTTTTACATTATTCTATATATATATATTTACAATATCTGTTGATTATCCATTTTTATTTTTAAGTACGAGTGTTAAGGGGGGGGGGCGATTGTCAGCTATTTTTCTTCCTTAACACTCTGAAAATACATAATTCTAATTATATATATATCGTAATATTGTAAAATGGCATGGCTTACTATCTTATGTTTTGTTCCAACTTCCATTTTTCTTCTTTGCCGGCATTTTTTTCCAATCTTCCGATCTTTTGTTTACATGTTCAAATCAATCGTTTATCTTTTGTTTTTTTTTTAATCGTCGCTGATGGGTACGTTCATCATGGTTTTTATCGTTCCGTTCGGTCGCAATTCGCAAGCATCGCGGATCGCAACTCGCAAGTGGCTGTCTTGCATTTCTTCCATCGCAAGTCAGGAACGTGTTTGCTCAACTCGGAGGGGCGTATCCAGTTTCGGATTGCCGCTGCTATTTAAACCGGCGGAGATAGATGGTGCGGTGGATTTTGAAGCGATGTTATGTTTCAAGATAATTGACGTTAATGTCAATATGATATAGTTTCAGAAATGTTTTTTTAATTCATCCAGGTTTTAAAGTTTTAATGTTAACATCTAGTTGCTTAGTCATGCCAAGTCTATTGCTGGACATTTGATTGTGAAAAATGGTGTATCAACTTCGCCCGTGTTTCATTTTACCAGCAGTCGTAACCCATTTGTGTTTTTAATCAAGTCTTCATATTTATGTGTGGATATTATTAGCTTCAGTTAAAAACTCTACGTTTTCTTAAAACTTTTCCATCGAAATAGTTGGTGTGCCATATCATGAAAATTCTTTCAGTACGTCGATAGAAGCCGTCCATAAGTGAGTCCGTTTTGTTTTCATTGCTATCCTTGTATTGTTATATGCCATGCCATGCCATTCAATAAGTAATATTATTTCATGACATAGAATGTTTTTAATTTAAATACAGATTTGAACTTATTCTCTGTTTACATTTTTACCAGTTATATTTTCCATCTAAGTTTATACATATTTTATTTAAACTTGAATATTATTTCATGACATAGAATAATTTTTAACTGAACTTGTTTCTGTTCACGTTATGCCTGTTATAATTTTCACCTGGATTTATACATGTTTTTTTATTTAAACTTGCACTTATTTTTCATTAATAAACGTTAGCCTTATTTTACTGAAAAACAGTTTCTTTAATGTCTTACGCTACACTGTCACAATGTCACCAATACTTACTCTCTTAGGTCACCGTAGTTACACTGTTATAAGCTGCTAAATTTTATTTTGTTTTAGACGGTTCTTGTTACAGAACCGATCAGTTATTACTGTAAATTTTGGAGATTTTTCATAAATGTGTTCCAATAATATAAACTAATTTGTTTCAGAGATTTACTTATTTCAAATGTATTTATTTCATTTTCTTTATTTTCTCTTAATGGTTGCTAAGCAACCATTCATCCAAATCCTTATTTGTATAATGCTATAAATTTGAATGAGTGTACGAAAATTTAAATGAAATCAGCGTCAAAACTGATGAATTAATTAATGTCTTTGTATCTTTGCGTATAAATATAACATAACCCAGAAAAGAACATAGGCTATGTTTTATTAATTTTATTCAAATATTTTCTTTAATAATTCAAAATTTCTTTCTTTTTCATACAGAATCAATAGCGATTTTTTAGATAAAATTTAACCAATTTCCTTTACCATTGCCGAAAAAATTCAAAATCTGGAATAATTTTTCAACGGCAATAAGTTTTAATTGAGCAATTTCCATTCGAAAAATTAAACTAAGAAAAAATAAATATGACATCAGAATTAAAATAAAAATAAATATAGTATTTTGTTAAATATTAAACACGGAAATTTGTTTCGTTTTTCTGACAAAAATGGGGACATAATTAGAAGTAAAAGAAATAAAAAAGAATTATATTTTTAACCAATATTTCACTTGGTAAAATTTGACGTCATAGTTGAAATAAAACAGGTATTTTATAGTAGTCGTTAAAAATACAAGAAACATGGATAGCAATAACTCATGAATAATGACGTCATTGTCGAAACTTTAGTGAATGCTCTTTTTATCGACACAAAATTTATTGTTTTCCGCCTGTCAGTCTGTTTGCGATAACTGCCACAAAATGCAATCAAAACTTCTTTTTTTCGGAAACAAAATTGTAAAACCCTAGATTACTGAGTTTACACTTTCAAAAGTTCCTGATACATCAGATTTAAATGTTTGTGGTGGACAGGTATGTAGAAGTATGAGGATAATGAAAAATGCTTACTAAAACTGTCACTTATCCTTATAATTCAAAATGTATAAAGAAATACAAAATATACGATAACCATTAGCAAATTGATAGAAAGTTACAAGTTTAAATTTAATGAGACTGTGGGGGGTTCAGGGGGCGGAGACCCCCTGAAGAGATCTACTATGTTATAATAATAATAAAAAAAATAGATCATGAAAATTTCAGAATATTTTAACATAACTAAATCTTTAATTTAATGCTTTTGATGGTTGAAAACTTCTTATTCTTATTTTATTCTTATAAATATAATTACGTAATTTGAAAATTTTAAATTACAGTTTCCAGGAAGTTGAATATTACCTCAAAGTGTGTTTAAAAAAATGATGTGCAAAGCTGACGATGAGGCTCCTGATCTGTAGATTTACTAGTTAAATAATAACCTGGACAAGAACATGATGAAATTTATGAAATGCCATTCATTATTTTTTAAAATGATACCAGAAAATTTTACACTGGAGTTATGAAAACCAAATTTGTAATTTGAAAGACTATAAAAGAAATCCTAAATTTTAACAGTCTTGATAGTTACATAGATCTTGGGAATACCAAATTAAAAATTCAGTATAATAATGCTATTGTAGGTCTACAAAAAGAATCTATTGAAATTATGGTTAGAAGAAACGAAGTATGTAATGATACAGGGTTCCTAGCAAAACATGATTGGCAAATTCACTGACCAAATCTCAAAGTATTATATGACCTAATGGGCATGCAACGACATTTAGTGCTTATTTTGGCAATGCTTTATCAAAATTAAAAATATATATATAATCTGCAATTGTTCTGCAAATTTCTCTCTTTTTTGTTTTTGGTGATTGTTTGATGAATTTAATGATTTTTTCCCTCCGAGACAATTTAATGAATTTTGCGTCATTTTCTTCTTTTTCTCACAGACTTTTCAAACATTTTTTAGAAAATACAGTAGACTTCCTCAAATCTGCAACTCCCTAAAATCCACACATAATTTACTAACGTAAACAATGAAACTTTCAACTTAGATGTAAGGACAAAATTTGACTTTTATTTTCACATCAATTCCATATATTTTTTTATATGTAATTTTTGTTATATAATTACTGAATTCATGCTTTTTTATGGAGGAAGAATAAATTAAAACTTCAAGATATTGGTGATATCACTGGTAATTACAAGCTTTTTACCAAATATATCTATTTATTAATAAAGCTTTTTTGGTTATTAAGTCTGGCTAAACCTGAGATAAAACTTCCTTATTTTATGACTTTGATGTGAATGAGTAATGTATTTTCATGAGGCAAGTTTCATTGAATAACTCAGGAAAAATGAATAAAGTCTTCATAATAAATATTTAATTATATATTATTTGATATTAACTTGACCTTTACTTATATTATTTTAGTTTATTACTTTATTTAATTACTTTAATATTTTACTATATTGTAAGCATTCATTATAATTTCAATTGCATTTGTAATTACATTCAAATTATTGTTTAAAAAATGTAAACAAAGCAATGATCAGAATTCTGCAAAATTCTAAAATCTGCACAACCTCTGGTCCAAGCTGTGCAGATTTGAGGGAGTCTACTGTATTTGTAAATTTGCTGATTTTTCCTATATATTTTTAAATTTCCCTCACTACTTTGAAATTCCCTGACTTTTCAGTATTTTCCATGACACTGGGAACCATGTGATAACATCTCATTCATTATCCAAAAACTTTGGAAGTGCATCTTAAAATAATCACATACAACTGTTTTTTTGTTCATCCTATGATTTTAACGGTTGGATATGCACTCCTATTAATGCTTCTGCCATAGTTTGTCACTTTTTACGTACCCATCAAACATAGTATAGGGTAAGTCTTGCAATCGTTTCGCAAATCAAAATTTTTGTTTTGACGGATTACGTTTCAAATATTGTAGATTACAAAACACCTTTTTATTTATTTATTTTTTTGCCATCTATCTATTTGTGTATCTGTCTATGTGTCTGTAAATGCTCTATCTCCCAAACAAATTGAGATAGAGACCTGAAATTTGGTGTGTACTTAGTATGTAATAATGGAAAGAAGCCCATTTAATACCAGTAACTTTATTATCTGGAACTATTTTTTTTTTGGACTCTCGAAACATTTGTTCTGATGAAAGGCATATAAAAATTTTCAACTTTTTTTTAACTTTAAGGAATAAATTTTAATGACAAAAAATTGCATAACAAAGTTGATCAAATAATCAGTTGCTGAGATTTTAGTAATCCTATTTTCAACACTCTTTGATTTTTCATGGCCCTGTATTACATTCAAATTTCCATTCAAAGATATATTTTAATTGGATATGAAATGCTTAAACCATTGCAGTAAACTGTTACTTAATATGATTACTATTTCTGGAGTTATAAGGATGTTTCTTTAACATAATTTGGCACAACTTGATAAACCAGTTGACCAAAAAACTATCTATATTATAAAGGCCAAACGTAACTGTAAGTAATGCATAAGTCATTTTGTGAATGGCAACACTTTCACATGCTATTTGTTTTTGAAATTTTTGGTACTGCAAATTTCATACTTTTAAACATTGCATATTTTAATTTTTTACATCATCGTATAGGGAAAAATGTGTACTTTTAAATACAATTTGTTTGCAAGCTATATCTCAATTTATTCTTGAGATATTAATTTTTTTATAGTTTTTAGTAGCAATTTTGTAATTGTGGCAACAGAAATATGCTATTTTGTCTTAAAATTAATAAAAATTGAAATGTGCGCATGTAAATTTTCAGAAGATGAAAATTGTGATGGGTTTGTATTTCACGTGAAATTGTAAGATTGTGTCAATTTGAATTTTTTTTTTTTTTTTTTTTTTTTAATGCATTTACACCAAATTTAAGAGACTCAATTGATAACTTTATCTTAATTAACTGATCTTAATTATATTTTGCTTTATTATTATATTTTTACATATGCAATTAAATTTAATTTTAATAATTTGGACAAATGAGTTTTAAAGAAATATTTTATTTTCTTAATTTTAGCTTTAAATAATTTATTTGAGAGTTAGACTGACTATTGTAAGATGCATTTTCTACTGTAGCTAATTTTGTAAGTTTATTATAAATAAAAGAAACAGTTCCTTTTTAAGCATTTATTTTCATCGAAAATTAGTCGGGTTCCACCTTGTAAGATTAAATGGCAACAATAGCTTATTATAAATGTCATATTCACTTGACATTAAACACCTTACATGTATTTGTCACATCATCAAGTGATTTTTAATTAGTTTACACTTGTTTTATTTTTATATGTTATAGCATGCATATCCATGATGGGTAAGTATTACTGTGCCCCCCAACAACTTGTTTTACTTTTTTTTTTTTTTGTTCTGCATTTTTTTAAAATCATTTTTACTGGATGTCACCTCTGCATGCTATATTGTTTATGCAATTCACATTTCTCTGTGATTGTTTTCTCCACACGCAAAACCGTACAATCTTACTGTTCATCTTAATAACTGATCATTGAATAAAACAAATATTGATTTACACTTACTTTGTTATATAGCTTTAGCAAATCGTCACTTCTGTGGATTGCCTTTGGGTTTTGAAACTTAGAGAACACATAAGTAGGCTGAAGTGTTCTAAAAAGGAGAAAAAAATAATACTAATAAACAGACTATCAATATATATATATTACGTTAACATAGGTAGCACAAACATCACAGTTATTTGTTAATTGTTTGATGGTAACATCTGAATAGAACGCTAGCCATCGGTTATTGTGTAACAGTAATTTAGAAAAATTTAGACCAAGGTAAATCTAATTTATTTTCATTTTTCTCTTTCACTGCAATTATGTAGTTTAAAATTATTATTTTTAGTTTTCTGTTACTTAAAAAAAAATCATGAATTTTAAATGTTTTATTCAAAATCAAAGCTATGCATTATAAATGAAATGAGTGAAAGGATTACATTTTATGAAATTACATTAATGAAATACAAAAAAATACCACGGGAAGATTGTTTGGCAAATTATCACATGTGCACAATCAGCATAAAACTACCGAGTTTTTGAATTTTCTAGAAGAATTTTCTGAGTTTTACACAATTAAGCTGGTAAAATTAAATTATGAATAAACGTATTATGATGCAATGTTTAGCATGTATTTACAGGAGACGAAACTGGTAGCCAAGTCAATAAAAATTATTTCAGAAAATTTTTACACAAGTCAAACACATTGATAAAATAAATAAGTTTTTCATAAATTTTAAAAGGGCATAAAGTCTAAAAATACACTTCCTCTGATTTAATTTTTAGTCTGTAACTTTGATGATGTATACAATGTGGAGCATTTAATTTTTAAGTTTAGAAATGCCTCAAGGGAAAAAAAAAAAAAAAAAAGAAGAATCCCAGTTTTCAAATGCATCATAGACAATGATCAAGTTTCAATTCATTTTACACAAATCATATTTTGTTTTGTATTTTTTTTTTTTTTTTTTTTTTTTTTTTTTTTTTTTTTTTTTACTTTTTCTAGTATTTTTAATAACTTGTAACTATTTGATTTTCTTTTCTCAATTTCTTCTCATGCTTTGTTTTATTTACTTCATTGAGTATTTGTGCGCAGAAATATTTTCTTTCTTTCTTTTGTTTTTCAAAACTTAAGTTCAAGATATTGAGAAGATTTGTCCTTCCATTTGAGATTAATTTTTTTAAATATTTTTATAACAACTGTTTTCTTTAGAACTGCAATACCCCTCTGCTCCCCCCCCTCCCGCAAAAAACAGGCAATGCATTAAATTAAAGTTTAAAAAATATCAGGAATTTTCATATAATTGGAATTCAGCAAATGTAAAGCTTAAGAAAAATATTTATAAAAATCTTATTTCTTTATTTTGTTTTGAACATAAACTTATAAAATTCTTTTCAGTTCCACTTATAGAACACTAATAATAAACAGCACAAAGGAAAATTACTGCCCAAACTCAGCAAATCTAGATTCCTCATTGGGAATAGATAAAAAATATCCAATGAATTGTATTAATACTATCCATAGTTTATGAGAAAAATATTTCAAACAAAGTATCACATTGCAGCCAGTGCAAGGAAGAAACACTGTATTGGACACATCAACAACAGTATTTGTTTATCTTTTCAGATAACTTTCAAAACCTTTGATGTGCATATCCAATTATACATGTATGTGCCGTAGAATGATGTTAATTCATCATTGAACTTGTATTTAAAACACTGCATCTTGCAGCTACTAGTATTCTTCGCCTGGTTATTATATAATATATCATCCTGTTATTCCATGGCATGAGTTTGTATGATGCAATATGCAAATACTGCTGCACGATGTTTTTTCCTTGTACAGCTATGAAGTTATACTTTGTTTTCAGTATTTTTTTCTGCAAGTTATGGATTGTACAGGTACAATTCTTTGGGAATTTTTTAAGTAATTACAACAAGAAATATGTCTGTGCAGTTTTTTTTTTTTGGGGGGGGGGGGGGGGGAGTTGAGTAAAGGGCAAAATTAGCACTAGCCACCGGCCACAGGGCCAGAACATGAGAAAAAGTGGCAGTGAAAAATTGTCTATCAGTGGCCACCTCGTGGCCACTTTTTTACAAGGAGAGAATACAATTTATTTGTATTTCATCAGAGATTCTACTTTTTTTTAGGTTTCAATATACTTATATGAGCATATTTACTTGGGTTATATAGAAATTTTACAGCTTAATAATTTTAAATAAATAAGTGGCCACTTGAAAAATTAGTCTTACTGGCTAGTGGCCGGTAATAAAATTTCCCATTTTTGCCCTATAAGGAAGGGGGGGATATTTTTGAGACATCCTGTACATACAATATTTTGAAAAAGTTTTAATATAACAGATGGTCCTTTACAAAAATCAGTATAAAGATAAATCGAGTTATGTACAGCTAAAACATTTATAATGGGATAAAATTCGTATAATTAAAAAATCCTTGTGTGTTATTGATGACTTCATTGCATTTTATTTTATATAACAATAAAAAAATTTGCTGAGAAGCACAGATAGCCAACTTAGATCACATATATAATTAATTTAAAAATATGTATATTTAATAAACAAATATAATACATAATTAAATAATTATGTATATTATTTGGTATGTATTACTTATTTAAATTTTTTGGGACATTTTCGTTTTTGGCCAAAAATAAGATGATTATCGAAATTCAGCTTCAATCTTAAAAGCCTGTTTTGACCAATCCTTATTTATAACTACAAAAATTACATTCTAGGAAGTGTAATTCAAAACCTATATTAAAATAAATATGAGAAGCAAGGATGTAGTGCATCATACACATGGGTATACACGATATACCTTCCGGATATTTTCATGGAACACCGTATATCCTCTGTTTTTCAAGAAAGCTATAGTATATACACTCAGCCTTGAGCGTATACCTTCTGCTTAGAGAGGATACTCTCTGTTTATTTTAGGACTACATCCCTGATGAGAAGAAACAACTATTTATAAATATGGTGCATACATATCTGAGCAACAGACTCAGTTTAAAAGTTCAAAAGGGGCAGAATAACTCGTCAAACAAGAAAAAGCTTTTTATTTTACGTAAAATGAAAAGCAATGTATTTCAAGGGAGAACAAGTTTTGGATACTATTTAAGAATAAAATATTAGCTTTTCAAGAACTGACAGAATTTTTTCTTCAAGCTATGTTTTAAGAATATTTTTAACATACCGTATTTTCGGGTGTATAGTTTGAGGCTTATACAAGAAAAAACCTTCCAAAAAGCCGCTGCAACTTATACACGGTGCAGGTTATACAAAGATATTTTTTTTTAATTGGGAATCGTGATATTTTTTCTACAACTTTTAAACTTCAAAAAATTTGAAAAACACATCAAAATTTGTAAATTTTTTTCACTATGCCGCAAAATTTAGAGAGTTCTCCCATGTTTGTAAAGGCCTTTTTTTACTGCTTAAATACAGTTATTTCTGGGTTTGGAAGAACTGTCGCATCTATCGCCAAAGTATTGCACTGATAGATCTATAATAGCTACCGTATATACTAGCATATAGGTCGTGAAATTTTAGACAAAAAAAGAACATCAAAGTGGGGGGTCGACTTATACGCGAAACCTAAAAAAAAATATCTATAAATAAAATATCAGAAAATAATTTGTTAGCGAATCGGTGCTGCAGCACCCCATTGTGTTTGTAGAGTACAAAATCAAAATCCAGAACCCTACCAACCTCGACGATTATGAATTTAAGATCATTTAAGATTTAGTTTATTTAAAAAAAAAAAAAAAAAAAAAAAAAAATCTACCCTATCCTGTTGCAAAGAACAAAAGAAAGTGTGTGATTTATGTCATTTCGGAACGATTCAGAGCAGTCGGTCTTTTCCGAAACGATTCCAAGGAGTCGTTCCTTTACAGAGTCGTTTAATTTCGGAACGAGTTCAAGGAATCGAACTTTTCCGAAGTCGTTTCATTTCAGATAGAGTCCGAGGAATCGTTCCTTTTCGGAGTTGGTACCCTAACCTGTTGCAAAGAACAAAAAAAAGTATGTGATTTATGTCAATTCGGAATGATTCAGAGCATTCAGTCTTTTTCGAAACAATTCTGAAGAGTCGTTCCTTTATAGAGTCCTTTCATTTCGGAACGAATTCAAGGAATCGAACTTTTCTGGAGTCGTTTCATTTCAGATAGAGACCGAGGAATCATTCTTTTTCGGAGTTGGTGTATTTCGGACTGATTCCGAGGATTTGATCCTTTTGGGAACCAATGACCTAAGATACGTATACATTTTATGTCCGAAATTTTGAATTTATCACCTTTTTTTTTTTAAATTTTCGGAAAAACTCAGAAAAAATATCACGCTTGTTTGAAAAAAAAAATGCGCATAAACGCCACATCGCTTGAAATTTTATCTTAAAACATGTAAATGCTGCGGCATTTCTTCTGAAAATTACGTTACTGAAAATCTTAATTTTTTTAGCCAAATTACTGTAGGTATTATGCATCACGAAATAATTTGGTAAATTTGTGTTAAAAATTATGACTAATGGCTTCTAATTTCGAACCTTGATCGAAATATACATTTGTAAACGATGTATAGCCCGTGGACTATACACTGATGCATCTCCGTGGGTTATACACGAACTTTTTTTACTGCACTGGTCGATTTAGGAGTGCGGGCTATATACCCGAAAATACGGTATATTCTTTGAATCCTCACAGCTTACAATAACTGCACTTATTCAAACAAATAATAAAAACATTATTTTTGCTTTTTAAATATACATGATTTTTGGTAGTAAACTTATAAAAAAGAAATTAAAACTTTGTTAACTCTACACAGCAAAAATTGTGTGAAATTTTGTGCAAATATTTTTTTCGGTACCACACTGACAAAATCTTTTTCATGAGCATGATTGTAAATAAAATGTGAGATTTTTCTCAGTAAACAAATGATGAAAGTTCACCTTAGTTTCTGCAAGACTTTTGTCATATTTTTGAAATTTGTTTTGCCTGATCAATTGATAAAATTCAACATTGCCAGGAGTTCCTGCCACCAATTTTTCAAAAATGTTACCAGCCATGGATTTATTTCACCAGCCTGCAAGATACAACACGCATGCAGTTGAAAATAGTTTTGACAAAATTGCACATGAAATTACTATTACTACAATACATTTTCATAATTCTTTTTTCGCTATAAAATTAAGAAATATATATGCAACAGAGGTAAGCTTAATATAAGATAGAACTTTAGTATCATATTTACACTGTAATAATTTGGAAAGTTAAAATATCTAGATTGAAAAAGTGTCTCTGATAATGTTTCTATTGCCTACAGTTTTTTCAAAAATTAAAAATGCACTCGCCTTGCCAGAAAATCCACTCGCCACTGGCGAGCAAAATGTATTTCCCCATCCCTGAACATCGCTTCAGCAACCACTTGATGAAATTCTTAATTATTTTATAATCAGATGACATGTTTTTGAAAACATTAAAGTTAAAAATCTATTTTTTAGCTAGTAAGTTTTACACTTTACAAAAATATTTCCAAGATTTTTTTTCAAAAAACAAAAACAGCAAAAGGAAAGAAAAAAGAACAGAAAAGTTAAAATATTCTAATTTTTATACAAATGTTCACCGGACAACAATCACATAACATCAATTTGAAACTTTAGATTAAAGTTTCCTCAAAGTATTTAAGATTTTCATCTTCTCGCCCCAATTGTTTTCCACACACACACAAAAATACATTGACAAAATCTAAAAGTTTTTTTTTTTTTTTTTTTTCTTTTGTATGTTAGCTAGAATTAGAGATCGACGAAAAATTCAGCTTCAGTTTTGTTTTTATCCTAAAATCTGAGTTTCGCTGAAAATTTGTCGGGACAAACTTTTTGCACTCTAAAATTTGCAGAAATTTTCTGCTTGACTTACTGATTTGAAAATTTTGAAACTAATAATTGCTTTGAACTGTATTGGCACAAATGAGACACTATTTATTTATTGCTATGAGCTTAACCATTAACAATTATCAGTTATGACTGACTCAAGATGAGAGTACAAATTATAAAGCAAGCAGTAATGGACTAAAATTTGGAGACTCTTTGCATGTACTTATTGATTTTGAACTGTATCAGCTCAACTGAGACATTCTTTATTTACTGCTATGAACTGAAGGGTTAACAATCATCAGTTATGACTGACTCAAGGAGTGCAGATTATAAAGCAAGAAATAATGAACTAAACTTTAAAGACACTTTTCATGTGCTCATTAAAAGCTGCAGACTTAAATGCAATAGAAATTTTTAGTCTGAAACTACAAGTGTTTCAAATACTGCTTTAGAAAGTTCTAGTATAATTTTATTCTATTTTTTATTCTAGTTCAGTATCACTTAAAAATCACTATAAAAAATAAATCGAGGTATGTATAACTAAAACATTTTTTAAATAGATAGAATTTGCATCATTAGAAAATCATTCTGTATTGTTGATGAATAAATTACATTTTATTTTATATGAAAATAAAAAAGTTTTGGTTAGAGGCACAGAAAGCCAACTTGCACCACACATACAATTACTCGCATAATTAATTGATAATTTTGTATATTTATGTATGTATTAATTACTTAAAAACTTTTTTAGAAATTTTCACTTTTGTTTTCGACCAAAACTAGAAAGATTATAAAAGTTCGGTTTTGGTCGATACTTAGCTAAAATGCTAAATGAAAGTATCAGCCAGGTTAAACTCAGACTGTAATTATACTTAAACTGATAATCAAGGTAAATTTAAAAATTTCACAGATGAAAATGGATTAGAAAAACTCACACCATAAGTCTAAATATGAGAGGGATGACAGTCTTGATTTTTGGCTCCACAATATCTGTAAACTTCTCCATTGCTTTCCATAGTAGAATGCAGTGATTTCCAACATAAGGCTTTTCATCAGGAACTCAAGTACACTGATGATAAATATTTTCAGGACAATCTAAGACATATGGAGTTCTTTAAAGGACAACTCATTTTTCTCTGAAAACACAAAAAGAGTAAATTAGCATAGAAAAACATTAAAATGGCAATAATTCTTTAAATTTTTATATAGAGTGAGTTTTCTTTTTTTAAATAAAATGAAACAAATTTTCAAGAGCTGAGAATAGGGAACAAGAAAAAAGGTTTTATATAGAAAGATTATCTAGGATCAGAATCTACTTATTCTATAAAAAATACAGAGCATTTTACTCCAAACTGAACTCTTTTAACATTAACAATAACTAAGGGGAAGGGGAACTCTCCCTTACAAGAAAATAAACAAAAACGAGATGACCTAAAAAATAAGTAAATCATTGAATAAATGGAGCCTGTGCATTAGACAGCAAAAAATGTTAATATGATAAACACACTTACAGGGTCCTGTGTGATTTACATCATAAAATTCATAAAGGCAACAGTAACTGAAATGGGACCCAGTGAACTTTGCATAAATAATCCATTAAAATGCCAATCATTCTAAGATCATGCTTCATGAATATAAACCATTAATACAGAAAATACTACATTGCCATATTGCAATTACTACAGGGCCATATGCACAATGAGCTAATAACTCATTTAAATGGAAATCTATTTAAAAAACTGCATTTCATCTATTCTTTTATGATTGGGTCCACAGCCAAGGATGGTGACAAAAATCAGTGATGCTTGTAACCATAAAGTCACAAGATTATGAAAGTGAGAATAATAATTATAACAATGCAATTAGTATTGCTCTAAATGATCCTTGCTAAAATACATAAGTTTCATGTATTTAAATTTAGATAAAAGTTAAATAAGCAGAGGTTAACCAATATGTGGTGGATGTTTAAACTTTATGTTCTTTGACCTGTTGAGTTAATTGCAGTCAGAAGTCATAAATCAAATATTAAAAATAAAGAAAGATAAATGTTATGTGGTGAAATAAATACAAGTAAGTATAAAAACAAATTGACGTTTATTTAAACCCAAAAGATAAAAATAACAAAAATTGAAAACAATTTAATATATTAAAATAAACAATACCTAATATTCTATTGATTTAATAGATATGCCAACAAATTAACTATTCATATTAGATAAAAGACTGAAAATATATTCAACATAAATGAAATAAATTAATCTCACATCATTTGAAATGGATGCAAAATCATATTAAGCATCCATATTATCATATTAAGCTAAACATCTGTAGTTCAAAATGTTAATTTAGCAAAAATTACACTTGCAGAAGAAAAATCTGAACTTTTTGCAGATGGAGCTCAGAACTCAGAAAATCTTACAACGTGATAATGCCTAAAATAAATAAATAAATAACTCCCTGACTTTTCCAGTTTTTAAAAAATATATTGTCTTTTTCCTTGACACATATTAACCCTGTATACTACTACTAAATCCTTGTAATTAAAACTGGTCCTGCAATATGGTGAAATGACCTAAAACATTCATTCTATTAGGAATTTAATTTTGAAAACTTTTTAACTATTTGGAAAATAGTTGCTGTACTTGGTAGAGAATTGGGAAATCCAAAGTATATCTAAATGTCTTTATTGGTTGAGTTCTCCATTTTATTTGTTTTCTGATTTGTTTCCATGTCCAAAAATGGAATACTTCTGTTGCCACAATGACTAAAAAGTAATGAAAACTTTAAATAATAATAATTTGAAAGCAAATTATGATAGATTTCAAACAAATTTCATTTTAAAGTGCATTTTTTCCTCTGTGCAATGGTATAAAAATTAAAAATGTGCCATGAGTTTAAATTTTAGAAGTTAAAAGAAATTTCATTTAAAATTTGTTTGTGATGAGTCCAGGGAGAGATCTGCACAAGCCGCGCCTCAGCTTGAAGCTTAAGCCGATTTCCATTAACGGAATTCGATTTGGGCTGGGCCGAGCTCGGGCCTCACTTCTGAAGACTTGGGCCAGGCCGGGCTTAATCACTAATCTTTTCAGGCCAAGCCGGGCATGGGAATTATTTTTTTTCCCAGAATATCCGGCCAGGCCCAGTATATTTTTTCCGTACAAAGCTGAGACTGATTTCATTCGTTGCAGTTTTCACCAGTGGCGTAGCTACATACTCAGCGCCCTGGAGCAGGCAAAGTTTGTGCGCCCTTTTGTCATTCGAAAAAGTTGTACGCAATTTTGTTTTAAGTTTAAATTTAAATACTATTTTTACTTCGATTTAAAATTTTACTTTTATTTGAAAGTCCCCCTAAAGTATTTTGATAGTATATTAAATACAAATAAAAGAAAGTTTTGCTCCATATGCATGTGTCTCTATCCATCTGTTCGCGATGCCCCCCCCCCCCCAAAAAAAAATAATAATATTGTTTATACGAGGCTCAAAAATTTTGTGAAGATAGTCGAAGATCTCCTCTGGTGCTCTTGAATTTCAGAAATTGGAATCTCTAATAATTAAATGAAAAATTAATTAAAATTCCCAAATTAAAGAATGGAAAAGTATTCATAATTCAACAAAAGCCTAGATTTTTATCAAACAGCAGAAAATTTCTTCGAAAACTCGAAGAGAGGGGAAGGGTTGAATAGAATTACAGCGTTGTTAGGGAGATAAATGTACTGAGCCTTTTTAAAAAGGGCTGTATATTAAATTCTACTGGGTCTAAAAATTCAAAAATTGGCCAGCCAAAAGAAGAAAAAAATTCCTTTTCAAAAATTCTAAAAATTATTCCTATATTCTTATATAAAGCTTCATTTGTAAAATCTCTTTTTATTTCCTTTCAAAGAAACAAACTTTTTTGAGAAATCTTCCGTATTAAAAGCAAGTGTTTCAAAAGCAAACACAAGGCCGTCAACGGTGGATAGTGTCGTTTATTAACGACTTGTAAAAAAATAAAAAAATAAAACTAGTTGGATATGCTAATCCCAAAACTTTCTTCTATCTCATACATATATTTTAATATTTAAAAAATAGTTATTCATTTTAATGATTTAATAATTTTAATTCAATACCATACCAACTTTGATTTTCACCTTAAATTTCTGCTTCAATCAATTAATCGGCATAAAAACGAATTTCCGTGTCTGCACGAGCTGATGGACAATAGAATGATAGGCAGATTTTTTTTTTTTTTTTCAAATTCAGGAAGGACCTACTTGCCTTACCAAAAAATAATCATATACAAAAAATTTAGTTCAGTTCTAGAGTTAAATTCATACACTTTTATGTGGTGCAACATTGAAAATGGCATAAAATTCGCTATTGCAGTGCCCCCTTCTGGCGGATTTTTTTCAGATTCAGGGAGGACCAACTAGCCATAGCCATACACTTACACAAAAAATTTCGTTCAATTCGATGCATAACTTCATGTATTTTTGGTCGGTACAATATTGAAAATGGCACAAAAATCGCGATTGCAGCGCCCCCTTCCGACGGATTTTTTTTAATTCAGGGAGGACCAACTAGCCATATTCATACACTTACAAAAAAAATTTGGTTCAATGCGATGCATAACTTCATGTACTTTTGGTCGGTACAATATTGAAAATGGCACAAAAATCGCGATTGCTGCACCCCCTTCAGGCGGAATATTTCAAAACTGAAGGAGGAACTGCTTGCCACAGCCAGAAACATTCACAAAAAATTTGGTTCATTTCTATGCATAACTTCATACACTTTTTGATGGTAGAATGGCGACATACACACAGACACACAGACAGACATTTCGTAAAAACATGTTTTTTGGAATCTCTGACCCTTAAAACGTGTAAATCCATCGAAAACCGGAAGTCGAAAAAATTTTGATTACAATACTTTCTTCTATTGGAGATAAAAGAAAGTAAAAATAAAATAATGTAAAAAATTAAAATATTGAGGTTATAGATTTTATATTTTATGCATTTATATTTTATGATGTTAATTCATCATTGAACTTGTATTTAAAAGACTGCATCTTGCAGCTACTAGTATTCTTCGCCTGGTTATTATATATTATATCATCCTGTTATTCCATGGCATGAGTTTGTATGATGCAATATGCAAATACTGCTGCACGATGTTTTTTCCTTGTACAGCTATGAAGTTATACTTTGTTTTCAGTATTTTTTTTCTGCAAGTTATGGATTGTACAGGTACAATTCTTTGAGAATTTTTTAAGTAATTACAACAAGAAATACGTCTGTGCAGTTTTTTTTTTGGGGGGGGGGGGAGAGTAAAGGGCAAAATTAGCAATAGCCACCGGCCACAGGGCCAGAACATGAGAAAAAGTGGCAGTGAAAAATTGTCTATCAGTGGCCACCTCGTGGCCACTTTTTTACAAGGAGAGAATACAATTTATTTGTATTTCATCAGAGATTCTACTTTTTTTAGGTTTCAATATACTTATATGAGCATATTTACTTGGGTTATATAGAAATTTTACAGCTTAATAATTTTAAATAAATAAGTGGCCACTTGAAAAATTAGTCTTACTGGCCAGTGGCCGGTAATAAAATTTCCCATTTTTGCCCTATAAGGGGGGGATATTTTTGAGACATCCTGTACATACAATATTTTGAAAAAGTTTTAATATAACAGATGGTTCTTTACAAAAATCAGTATAAAGATAAATCGAGTTATGTATAGCTAAAGCATTTATAATGGGATAAAATTCGTATAATTAAAAAATCCTTGTGTGTTATTGATGACTTCATTGCATTTTATTTTATATAACAATAAAAAAATTTGCTTAGAAGCACAGATAGCCAACTTAGATCACATATATAATTAATTTAAAAATATGTATATTTAATAAACAAATATAATACATAATTAAATAATTATGTATATTATTTGGTATGTATTACTTATTTAAATTTTTTGGGACATTTTCGTTTTTGGCCAAAAATAAGATGATTATCGAAATTCAGCTTCGATCTTAAAAGCCTGTTTTGACCAATCCTTATTTATAACTACAAAAATTACATTCTAGGAAGTGTAATTCAAAACCTATATTAAAATAAATATGAGAAGCAAGGATGTAGTGCATCATACACATGGGTATACACGATATATATTCCGGATATTTTCATGGAACACTGTATACCCTCTGTTTTTCAAGAAAGCTATAGTATATACACTCAGCCTTGAGCGTATACCTTCTGCTTAGAGAGGATACTCTCTGTTTATTTTAGGACTACATCCCTGATGAGAAGAAACAACTATTTATAAATATGGTGCATACATATCTGAGCAACAGACTCAGTTTAAAAGTTCAAAAGGGGCAGAATAACCCATGAAAGAAGAAAAAGCTTTTTATTTTACGTAAAATGAAAAGCAATGTATTTCAAGGGAGAACAAGTTTTGGATACTATTTAGGAATAAAATATTAGCTTTTCAAGAATTGACAGAATTTTTTCTTCAAGCTATGTTTTAAGAATATTTTTAACATACCGTATTTTCGGGTGTATAGTTTGAGGCTTATACAAGAAAAAACCTTCCAAAAAGCCACTGCAACTTATACACGGTGCAGGTTATACAAAGATATTTTTTTTAAAATTGGGAATCGTGATATTTTTTCTACAACTTTTAAACCTCAAAAAATTTGAAAAACACATCAAAATTTGTACATTTTTTTCACTATGCCGCGAAATTTAGAGAGTTCTCCCATGTTTGTAAAGGCCTTTTTTTACTGCTTAAATACAGTTATTTCTGGGTTTGGAAGAACTGTCGCATCTATCGCCAAAGTATTGCACTGATAGATCTATAATAGCTACCGTATATACTAGCGTATAGGTCGTGAAATTTTAGACAAAAAAAGAACATCAAAGTGGGGGGGTCGACTTATACGCGAAACCTAAAAAAAAAAATTTATAAATAAAATATCAGAAAATAATTTGTTAGCAAATCGGTGCTGCAGCACCCCATTGTGTTTGTCGAGTACAAAATCCAAAATCCAGAACCCTACCAACCTCGACGATTCTGAATTTAAGATCATTTAAGATTTAGTTTATTTTTCAAAAAAAAAAAAAAAAAAATCTACCCTATCCTGTTGCAAAGAACAAAAGAAAGTGCATGATTTATGTCATTTCAGAACGATTCAGAGCAGTCGGTCTTTTCCGAAATGATTCCAAGGAGTTGTTCCTTTACAGAGTCGTTTAATTTCGGAACGAGTTCAAGGAATCAAACTTTTCCAAAGTCGTTTCATTTCAGATAGAGTCCGAGGAATCGTTCCTTTTCAGAGTTGGTACCCTAACCTGTTGCAAAGAACAAAAAAAAGTATGTGATTTATGTCAATTCGGAATGATTCAGAGCATTCAGTCTTTTTCGAAACAATTCTGAAGAGTTGTTCCTTTATAGAGTCCTTTCATTTCGGAACGAAATCAAGAAATCGAACTTTTCTGGAGTCGTTTCATTTCAGATAGAGACCGATAGAGACCGAGTAATCATTCTTTTTCGGAGTTGGTGCATTTCGGACTGATTCCGAGGATTTGATCCTTTTGGGAACCAATGACCTAAGATACGTATACATTTTATGTCCGAAATTTTGAATTTATCACCTTTTTTTAAAAAATTTTCGGAAAAACTCAGAAAAAATATCACGCTTGTTTGAAAAAAAAAATGTGCATAAATGCCACATCACTTGAAATTTTATCTTAAAACATGTAAACGCTGCGGCATTTCTTCTGAAAATTACGTTACTGAAAATCTTAATTTTTTTAGCCAAATTACTGTAGGTATTATGCATCACGAAATAATTTGGTAAATTTGTGTTAAAAATTATGACTAATGGCTTCTAATTTCGAACCTTGATCAAAATATACATTTGTAAACGGTGTATAGCCCGTGGACTATACACTGATGCATCTCCGCGGGTTATACACGAACTTTTTTTACTGCACTGGTCGATTTAGGAGTGCGGGCTATATACCCGAAAATACGGTATATTCTTTGAATCCTCACAGCTTACAATAACTGCACTTATTCAAACAAATAATAAAAACATTATTTTTGCTTTTTAAATATACATGATTTTTGGTAGTAAACTTATAAAAAAGAAATTAAAACTTTGTTAACTCTACACAGCAAAAATTGTGTGAAATTTTGTGCAAATATTTTTTTCGGTACCACACTGACAAAATCTTTTTCATGGGCATGATTGTAAATAAAATGCGAGATTTTTCTCAGTAAACAAATGATGAAATTTCACCTTAGTTTCTGCAAGACTTTTGTCATATTTTTGAAATTTGTTTTGCCTGATCAATTGATAAAATTCAACATTGCCAGGAGTGAGGAATTTTTCAAAAATGTTACCAGCCATGGATTTATTTCACCATCCTGCAAGATACAACACGCATGCAGTTGAAAATAGTTTTGACAAAATTGCACATGAAATTACTATTACTACAATACATTTTCATAATTCTTTTTTCGCTATAAAATTAAGAAATATATATGCAACAGAGGTAAGCTTAATATAAGATAGAACTTTAGTATCATATTTACACTGTAATAATTTGGAAAGTTAAAATATCTAGATTGAAAAAGTGTCTCTGATAATGTTTCTATTGCCTACAGTTTTTTCAAAAATTAAAAATGCACTCGCCTTGCCAGAAAATCCACTCGCCACTGGCGAGCAAAATGATGTATTTCCCATCCCTGAACATCGCTTCAGCAACCACTTGATGAAATTCTTAATTATTTTATAATCAGATGACATGTTTTTGAAAACATTAAAGTTAAAAATCTATTTTTTAGCTAGTAAGTTTTACACTTTACAAAAATATTTCAAGATTTTTTTTCAAAAAACAAAAACAGCAAAAGGAAAGAAAAAAGAACAGAAAAGTTAAAATATTCTAATTTTTATACAAATGTTCACCGGACAACAATCACATAACATCAATTTGAAACTTTAGATTAAAGTTTCCTCAAAGTATTTAAGATTTTCATCTTCTCGTCCCAATTGCTTTCCACACACACACAAAAATACATTGACAAAATCTAAAAGTTTTTTTTTTGTTTTTTGTATGTTAGCCAGAATTAGAGATCGGCGAAAAATTCAGCTTCAGTTTTGTTTTTATCCTAAAATCTGAGTTTCGCTGAAAATTTGTCGGGACAAACTTTTTGCACTCTAAAATTTGCAGAAATTTTCAGCTTGACTTACTGATTTGAAAATTTTGAATCTAATAATTGCTTTGAACTGTATTGGCACAAATGAGACACTATTTATTTATTGCTATGAGCTTAACCATTAACAATTATCAGTTATGACTGACTCAAGATGAGAGTACAAATTATAAAGCAAGCAGTAATGGACTAAAATTTGGAGACTCTTTGCATGTACTTATTGATTTTGAACTGTATCAGCTCAACTGAGACATTCTTTATTTACTGCTATGAACTGAAGGGTTAACAATCATCAGTTATGACTGACTCAAGGAGTGCAGATTATAAAGCAAGAAATAATGAACTAAACTTTAAAGACACTTTTCATGTGCTCATTAAAAGCTGCAGACTTAAATGCAATATAAATGTTTAGTCTGAAACTACAAGTGTTTCAAATACTCCTTTAAAAAATTCTAGTACAATTTTATTCTATTTTTTATTCTAGTTCAGTATCACTTAAAAATCACTATAAAAAATAAATCGAGGTATGTATAACTAAAACATTTTTTAAATAGATAGAATTTGCATAATTAGAAAATCATTCTGTATTGTTGATGAATAAATTACATTTTATTTTATATGAAAATAAAAAAGTTTTGGTCAGAGGCACAGAAAGCCAACTTGTACCACACATACAATTACTCGCATAATTAATTGATAATTTTGTATATTTATGTATGTATTAATTACTTAAAAACTTTTTTAGAAATTTTCACTGTTGTTTTTGACCAAAAATAAAAAGATTATAAAAGTTCGGTTTTGGTCGATACTTAGCTAAAATGCTAAATGAAAATATCAGCCAGGTTAAACTCAGACTGTAATTATACTTAAACTGATAATCAAGGTAAATTTAAAAATTTCACAGATGAAAATGGATTAGAAAAACTCACACCATAAGTCTAAATATGAGAGGGATGACAGTCTTGATTTTTGGCTCCACAATATCTGTAAACTTCTCCATTGCTTTCCATAGTAGAATGCAGTGATTTCCAACATAAGGCTTTTCATCAGGAACTCAAGTACACTGATGATAAATATTTTCAGGACAATCTAAGACATATGGAGTTCTTTAAAGGGCAACTCATTTTTCTCTGAAAACACAAAAAGAGTAAATTAGCATAGAAAAACATTAAAATGGCAATACATCTTTAAATTTTTATATAGAGTTTTTTTTTTTTTTTTTTTTTTTTTTTTTTTTTTTTTTTTTTTAAATAAAATGAAACAAATTTTCAAGAGCTGAGAATAGGGAACAAGAAAAAAGGTTTTATATAGAAAGATTATCTAGGATCAGAATCTACTTATTCTATAAAAAATACAGAGCATTTTACTCCAAACTGAACTCTTTTAACATTAACAATAACTAAGGGGAGGGAGAACTCTCCCTTACAAAAAAATAAACAAAAAGGAGATGACCTAAAAAATAAGTAAATCATTGAATAACTGGAGCCTGTGCATTAGACAGCAAAAAATGTTAATATGATAAACAAACTTACAGGGTCCTGTGTGATTTACATCATAAAATTCATAAAGGCAACAGTAACTGAAATGGGACCCAGTGAACTTTGCATAAATAATCCATTAAAATGCCAATCATTTTAAAATCATGCTTCATGAATATAAACCATTAATACAGAAAATACTACATTGCCATATTGCAATTACTACAGGGCCATGTGCACAATGTGCTAATAACTCATTTAAATGGAAATCTATTCCTAAAAACTGCATTTCATCTATTCTTTTATGATTGGGTCCACAGCCAAGGATGGCGACAAAAATCAGTGATGCTTGTAACCATAAAGTTACAAGATTATGAAAGTGAGAATAATAATTATAACAATGCAATTATTATTGCTCCAAATGATCCTTGCTAAAATACATAAGTTTGACGTATTTAAATTTAGATAAAAGTTAAATAAGCAGAAATTAACCAATATGTGGTGGATGTTTAAACTTTATGTTCTTTGACCTGTTGAGTTAATTGCAGTGAGAAGTCATAAATCAAATATTAAAAATAAAGAAAGATAAATGTTATGTGGTGAAATAAGTACCAGTAAATATATAAACAAATTGACGTTTATTTAAAACCAAAAGATAAAAATAACAAAAATTTAAAACAATTTAATATATTAAAATAAACAATACCTAATATTCTATTGATTTAACAGATACGCCAACAAATTAACTATTCATATTAGATAAAAGACTGAAAATATATTCAACATAAATGAAATAAATTAATCTCACATCATTTGAAATGGATGCAAAATCATATTAAGCATCCATATTATCATATTAAGCTAAACATCTGTAGTTCAAAATGTTAATTTAGCAAAAATTACACTTGCAGAAGAAAAATCTGAACTTTTTGGAGATGGAGCTCAGAACTCAGAAAATCTTACAATGTGATAATGCCTAAAATAAATAAATAACTCCCTGACTTTTCCAGGTTTTAAAAAATATATTGTCATTTTCCTTGACACATATTAACCCTGTATACTACTACTAAATCCTTGTAATTAAAAGTGGTCCTGCAATATGGTGAAATGACCTAAAACATTCAGCACCCCCTAAAATCCTATTAGGAATTTAATTTTGAAAACTTTTTAACTATTTGGAAAATAGTTCCTGAACTTGGTAGAGAATTGGGAAATCCAAAGTATATCTAAATATCTTTATTGGCATTCTGGGTTGGTTCTGCATTTTATTTGTTTTCTGATTGGTCCATGTTTAATGTCCAAAAATGGAATACTTCTGTTGCCACAATGACTAAAAAGTAATAAAAACTTTAAATAATAATAATTTGAAAGCAAATTATGATAAAGATTTCACACAAATTTCATTTAAAAGTGCATTTTTTCATCTAAGCAATGGTATAAAAATTAAAAATGTGCCATGTTTAGAAGTTTAAATTTTAGAAGTGAAAAGAAATTTCATTTAAAATTAGTTTGTGATGAGTCCAGGTTAGAGGTCTGCACGGGCCGGGCCTCGGCCCGAAGCCCGAGCCCGGCCCGGCCCGCGGGCCGGGCTCGGGCCGATTTCCAATAATGGCATTCGGGCCGGGCCGGGCTCGGGCCTTACTTCTGAAGACTCGGGCCGGGCCGGGCCGGGCCTAGTCACTAATCCTTTCGGGCCGGGCCGGGGCGGGCCTAGTCACTAATCTTTTCGGGCCGGGCTGAGCTTGGGCCTTAATTAATTTTGCGGGAGTATCGGGCCGGGTCTAGCTTTTTTTCCGTACAAAGCCGAGACTGATTCCATTCTTCCTAGTTTTCATGGACCAAAATAATCAGTTCCTATTGAATCTTCATATATGAAAATCCTTTTCTCGACTTTTTATAAATCAGTAATATTTGGCTTTGTTCAAAAATTTCTGCAAAAAAAGCATATACTTTTAAACCGTCATTATTCTACAATTAAACATTAGAATCTATTCCTTTTAAAGAATCGCACATTACTAGGCGTTTTAAAATAGAATTAAACACACACACACACACAGAAAAAAAAAAAAAAAAAAAAACATGATTATGACGGAATTTTTTGTTAAACTGAAAACTGAAAGTTTCTTTTAAAATGTTCATCCATGCAAAATGAATACAACAATACGGGAGAAAAAAATATATTAAACATTTACATCTGTTAAGAAGGGAATGCATTTTAGAAGGACAGTTCGATTGAGGAGGTGGTGGGTGGTGGGTGGTGTGTGGTGGAGGTGGAACCACCACCACCTCACAGAGAGAGGGAGCACCACCACCACCTGAAAGAGAAGCTTATCTGATGGAGAGTGTATCATACTATAGTAGGATGATGGGGGAGGGCTTAAAATTGAGGGGGCTTAAATTTTTAGGGTTTGAAACGTAGGAGATTATACTGTAGTAGAGGGTTGGATGTTTGGAGTCTGTTAGAGTATGATGGGATTTTTGAGAGAGAGAGAGGGGAGGGCTTATTTTTTAGGAGGGGCTTAAAATTGAGGGGGGCTTAAAAATTTTTTAGGGAGTTTAAATTTAAATAGAGATTGGAATCAACTTAGAGTAGGAAAGATATTTGAATACGAAATGGAAAAATGTAGTGGCGCCCTCTATCGGTAGGAATTGGAACGAGGGGTTTTCTGAAATAAATAAAAAAGATATATATTTTTGCATTGGCTATGGGTCCCCCAACATATATTAAAAAATTAATATATGTTGTATTAGCTGTTCAGAGACAGGGGTATCATGAACACCACTTCACTCACTGTGGCCCACATTCTGCAAAAATATACTTTTGAATTAGCTTGACATTTAAAATCATTCTGTATGTAGAAGGAATTTCAAAAATATTGTTTCGGTGTTCATGAGGTTTGAAAAAAAATTTGTATACTTATTTTTACGAATCTTCTAAACTGTACTTTGAAATATCCTTAAATTTTTTTGGGAGTTTAAATTAAAGTAGAGATTGGAATCAACTTAGAGTAGGAAAAATATTTGAAAATGGGTGATGGATGTTTTGACTCTGTTACAGTATGATGTGATTTTTAGGAAAGGGAGCGGGCTTATTTTTAGGAGGGGCTTAAATGTATTTTTTTTCTTTAAGATTGGAATCAACTTAGAGTAGGAAGGAAATTTGAACATATCGTAAAATATGTTATAGTATGATGAGATTTTAGGAAGGGGGGAGGGCTTATTTTTTAGGAGGGGCTTAAAATTGAGGGGGCTTAAATTTTTTTTTTGGAGAGTTTAAATTAAAGTAGAGATTGAAATCAACTTAGAGTAGGAAAGATATATGAATACGAAATGGAAAAATGCAGTGGCGCCCTCTATCGGTAGGAATTGGAACGAGGAGTTTTCTGAAATAATAAAAAAACATATATATTTGCATAGGCTATGGGTCCCCCAACATCTATTAAAAAATTAATATATGTTGCATTAGCTGTTCAGAGAACACCACTTCACTCACTGTGGCCCACATTCTGCAAAAATATACTTTTGGATTAATTTGTTATTTTAAATTGTAATAAACATGAAGAAATTTCATAAGCATTGAATTGGTGTCTAAAAAATATGTATTTTTTTAAAATCTTGCTGTTCGTTGTTTGTTTGAATATCCTTATAT
>CAXHSM010001083.1:0-119000 GCA_964019185.1 Maratus speculifer
TTATGAAACTTTCTTCTAATATAGCAAACATTTATATACGAGTCAAATAAGCCTAATTTTGTGAGATTATTAAAAAATAATCAGGAGGTCATTGCTTAATGATGTAATTTTTCCAGATGTTTATACTATGTATTATAGTTAATATAACTTGCATCCTTGAATGTAAATGCTCTGAGAATAAGACACATTATGGAAGAACAATTAAATAAAAATAATATCTGATTGCAAAATGCCAAAATTGTGCATAAAAATATGCACAGTGCATTATAATAGTCTTAGTATACTGTGTATTATAATAAAGATCTGTATTGAGGTTTGTGTAAAATTTCACATAAAAGGAGCAGAAAACTTCAATTGGTCTAAGCCGTATAAAGTCGGAAAAAAACAATTTATGTTTTATATTTTATGGACCAGTAAATTTGTTAGGTATTAATTAATCCATTCACTGTGGATAAAGAAGTAATACGTACTACTTATAAATGCTGTAAAAATGCTTTAAGATTCTCTGGCTAAATAATGTTTTGTAAAATGTACAAAACTCTTTTGCACATCAAATAACTTTGTATTTATACCCAAAACTAAGTCTTTGCTATATTATCCCAGAATTATGAGATGAACAAAACTTTTACAAGATTGATTGCACTTACTTTGAGTGGTGAATCCAGGGGGGGGGGGGGAGGTCATAAACTCCATCTGAACAAAGAAAATTTTTAAGGAAATTTAAAAATAAAATGTATATATTTTTTTTCTTTTTTGAAACTCTACTTAAGAAACTCTACTTCTTGCTCAGGGTTGAAAACTTTTCAAAAAATCGATATATTTTTTAATGATCTAGTTTGATTATTCAATTAATTCTCAACGCAAAAAACCACAAAAAAATATTTGCATTTTTAACTATCAACACTTTCATGTCCGCACCCGTATAATTTCAACTTTAAGTCGCGTTTTCTCAAAACTTGATTTTTGACCATGAACACCAAGATTAAAAAACTATTTGATGGAATGGCTTAAATTTTTTTTGCATACGTATAATATCATTATCTAGAGAATGAATTAATATAGTTTAGATAGTTTAATATTTTGGGTATATTTAATGAAAAAAAAATTGTATTTTTTAGGTGTTTTTAAAATTTTTAAGTTTGAGAGTTTTTTTATAAGGTTTTTTTCGAGAGATTGTTATATCCTTAATTCATTCTATAGAGTAAAGTTTCCTGATCTTTTTAAAGCAAAAATTAGGTTCTAAGTCAATTCAACGTTAAGATGTGTTGGTGATATAACACTTTTTTTTTTTTCGAAAATTGTGTTACATAAATTTTGCTATATTACTTATGATATTACATTGAAGTACTTCATTTTATAATTTTGTAAGACTATAAACATACCTGTAAAATATCAGAAAGTTTAAATTAGTTATATTGAATACTTCTGTTTTATATGGACTCGAAGCGAGAGCTCTGTTTACATGTTTTTCCATATCGATCAACTCCTGAGCCCCCTTAACAATCAGAATCATCTAGACTCCTTTAAAGCTGAACTTAAATCCAAAGTAGGTAATTTCTGACCTATCCATGAAGTATATTTTAATTTTAGATGCAAGATACATTTATTCAGAGCAAATGTGATTAACGTTTTCCATTTTTTAATAAAGGCAAAGATAGTTTCATGAAATCTCCATAAATTGTAGAATTTTATACTGAATTTAGGCCGTGACTGTCAATTGCTCCCTCATAACTTCTTTTTGTAACTGTCAAGCCTTAAAAATGTGTATAAATTACTTAATTTCTTGAATGATTCTTTGATTTTTATGAAAGAGGAAAAATTTTCAATTTCTTGGCATCTGAATAAAATATATATATTTATATTTTTACGAATATTTATGGAACTTTTTTGTTATGAATGAAATTAACTTCCCAAAAATAACAGAAATTTAGCTATTTTGGATGTGGCGACAATCTTCAGTATAAAAATTGCTTACCTATTAAGAGACATGACCCCTCCACCCCACAAAAATAAAAAGCCATGATCCTTTTCTAAAAGGAGGGCTGGATCAGCCCTTGCTTACTTTAATATTCGGTCTTAAAATTATTAAACTACCCTACTACATTATTTACATAAAAAAAGATACTGACTGATAATTATCCCATACGATTGTAATTTTGCAGTGTATATGTTTAAAAATGAATATCTGCTTTACTTTGACATTTCAAAAAATTTTACCTCCATTTATTTAATTTTTGTATTGACAATTTGCTCATTACAAATTACCTTCTTCTCTCCCCCCCCCCCCCCAATCTCTCTCTTTTTTTTAACAAATACTATTTGGAATACTGATTTTTGTTAAAAATTTCATTATTTGGATTATATTTTAATGTTTGATCTCTGAATTTTCAAAATTTTTTAAACATAACATTGTGATAAATGACCACTTGCTGAAAAGATTTTTTTTTGTTTTTTTTCGTTCAGCAAAAAAGAATTGCATTTGTCAAATGGTCATTTATAGAAGCATTGGGGTTAATTTTTTTAATTAAGTTTAAATATTACAAAATAATAATAAATAAATTTTTTAACAGAAATCGACCTTCTAAAGTTATTTGTAAAAAAATATACAAAATGGGTTAGGGTAGAGGATTTGTAATAAGTAAATGGTAAATATATAAATAAACCAAGATAAATAAAAAATAAATAAAATGGTATAGGAAAGCAAAAATACATTTTTAAAAATATACATTGTGAAATTAAAAAATTGCATGGGTGCAAGTTTTCCGTCTACAGGACGGAAATCCGTTTTTTAAAAGTTCCCGAGGACGGAAGCGGGACGGAAAAATCTCAGACGACGAAAAATGATCGCGAAAATGACTCGTTTTTCGCCAAAAGATTGCGGGAAAAGACACGATTTTTTGTCAAAAGATTATAGATAAAACATGATTTTTGACAAATGATCGCAGAATTAGGCGTTATTTCTGACCGAAAAAACGCAGAAAAAAGTGCTGTTTCATGCAAAATATCGCAAAAGAATGCCTTCGTCAAAAAATTGCAGAATAAATACGATTCCTGTATGACGGATCTCGAGAAAACGTTATTTCCGTCAAAGAATGGCAAAAATTAGGCAGTCTCTGTCAAGGAATTGCAGAAAAGACGCGATTTTCCTCAAATGATCGTGGGAAAACGCTATTTCTGTCAGAATTGCGGAGAAAATGCGATTTTGGTCAAAAAATCGAGGAAAAGGCGTTTTTCGTCAGAAGACTGTGAAAAAAAGATACGATTTTTTTTTTTTTTTCAAAGAATTGCTGATAATACATGATTTCTGTCAAAAGATTGCAAAAAAGCATTATTTCTGTCAAAAGATCGGATTTTTTTTTTTTTTTTTTTTTTTTTTTTTTTTTTTTTTTTCAATGAAGAGCAAAATAAACGCGATTCCTATCGAAAGATCGCGAAAATGATGCAATCTCTTTCAAAGAATCCCGAAAAAGACGCGATTTCCGTCAAATAGCAGAAAAAAGTTATGTCTGTCAGAATTGCGGAGAATACACGATTGTTTGTAAAAGGAGCGAGGAAAAGACGCGAATTTTGTCAAAGGATCACGAAAAAGTTGTGAATTTTTGTCAAAGGATCATGTAAAAGACACAAATTTTTGTCAAAGAATCGTGAAAAAGATGCGATTTCCGTTAAATAATAGCGGGAAAAAACGTTATCTTTTGTCAGAATTGCAGAGAAAACACTTTTTTTTTTGTCAAAGGAACGAGGAAAAGACGTGAGTAATCTAAAGATCGTGGAAAAGACACGAATTTTGTCAAAGGATCATGAAAAAGTCGTTAAATTTTGTCGAAGGATCACGTAAAAGTTGCAAACTTTTGTCAAAGGATCGTGGAAAAGACGCGATATTCGTCAAATGATAGCAGAAAAGAAAAACGTTACTTTTTGTCAGAATTGTGGAGAAAACGCGATTTTTTGTCAAAGGAACGAGAAAAAGACGCAACTTTTGTCACGATTGTGTAAAAGATGCAAATTTTGTCAAAGAATCGCAAAAAAAGTCAGGAATTTTTGTCAAAAGATTGCAAAAAAGTCACGAATTTTTGTTAAAGAATTGCAAAAAATCGCGATTTTTGGTCAAAAGATCATCGATCCTTTGACCAAAAATCGCTCAAATGAAACGCTTAATTGAACCAAAAATGATTTTTATCAAAAATGCTTAACAGATGCAATTTCTGATAAAAATTATGGAGAAAAAGCGAATTTTGTCAGTCATTTTTGTTTTGAATGGTCATGGAAAAAATCGTGAATCATCATATTCACTCGAGGGAGGGGGGGGGGGGGAATGATTCAAAATATTTTCAGTCCTGGCCAAATTTGAAACTTGCAATCATCAAATTGGTAAATTAAAAAATTTACCGTGAATGTACAAAGATACGGAGACATCAAAAGAATAAAAGAAAGGTTTAAAAAACTCAAATTTTAAGTTATTTCAAAAGCAAGGCTTGTCTTTTACCACAATACATAGAAATACTAAGCATGGGCGGATCTGGAGAGTTCTCAATGGGGGGGGGGGGGCATTTTAGAAATTTGGAAACTCCAGTCTGATGCACGGCTCGGATAACATTTTTTTAATACGGGTCAAAATTCGTCCACTTTTTTGCTTTGGGTCTGCTTCCACTTTTTTTTATCCTGGTCGGGTTAATCTCTACTTGGGTCGTGTTTGAGTCCAGTTTACTTCTACTGTTTGATGCAGTTCAAATTAATTTGAACAGTGTGGAAAACAGCGGGAAAAAACAGTGTGTCTAGATCCAGCTCTGTTGAAAAAAATCAGACCCGACCCAGTTCTGAAAGTCTGCAGACCCAGTATAATAAATTAAAGTTGGCGCGACCCAGGTCGGGTCACACCGATCTTGAGTTTAGGGCCAACAACTTTTCCATGCGGGCATCTAATGTCACTCTGCAGATCCTTTATTGGGCTTAGGGGGGGGGCAATCGTTTCCCCCCCCCCTTCTAGATCTGCCATTGATACTAAGTATAGTGCATTGAAACTTTCAAAAATGCAGTTTAAATAGCATACAATTTATTGAAAATATTAAAATAAAGCAAGTTAAACCAAAATAATAAAAATTTATGAGCATTTCGAATGCCGATTTCTTTTGAATGCATAAAAACTATGTTAAAAACATTAAAATAAAGCATATTAAATCGAAATAATAAAAAAATTATGCTAATTTTTGTTGAATGCATAAAAATTTAGAGTTTTAAAGTATTTATTTACTATTTATATCCATTTTTTTTTTTTGGATTGTATTTTAATGTTTAACCTCTGAATTTAAGAAATTTTAAGCATAACATTGCTATAAATGACTATTTGCTGAAAGCCAGTTTTTTCATGCAGCTAAAAAACTTGCTTTCGTCCAGTGGTCATTTATAGCAGCGTTGGGCTTAAAATTTTTTGAAATAAAATTTAATCATTACATAAAAAAAAAAAAAAAAAAAAAAAATCAACAGGAATGGGCATTTTTAATGTTATTTGTAAAAAAATATACAAAATGAAGTGTGGTGAGGGGTTTGTAATGAGCAAATTTTAAATACATAAATAAATTGAGATAAAAAAAAAATTAAATAGTAAAGAAAAGCAAAAATATATTAAAAAAAATATAAATTGCAAAATTGCAGCCATTAAAAATATTTAAATTACAAAATCAAAATAATGAAAAAAGTTTTAAAAATATAAATTGTAAGTTATTTAAAAAAAAAAAAAAAAAAAAGGTTGGCTTTTCCCCACTACATAGAACTACTAAGTATAGTATACTGAAAATTTCAAATAATATTTTAAAAGATAAATTGTTAAATTATTTTAAAAAAATGCAGTTGTAAAAGCATACAATATATAAACAATGTTGAAAATATTAAAATAAAGCAAATTAAAACAAAATAATAAAAATTTATGTTAATTTAAAATGCCTATTTCTGTTGAATGCATAAAAACTATGTTGAAAATATTAAAATAAAGCTAATTAAATCAAAATAATGAAAATTTATGTTCATTTGAATGTCGATTTCAAGTTGGATGCATAAAAACGACTTTTTAAAGATTGATTTTTTTTTTTTTTTTTATTTATTTTGTGTGTTTTTATTTATTTATTTTGTCTGTTTACGAATTTCAAATTATTGCATAAGTACATGGAGGGATTTTTATATATATATTGTTTGTTTTTAAAACCCTATTTTTGAAAATAATTTAACAGTTTGTCTTTTAAAGTATAGAATCTTCCATTATTTTGATATTTTCAATGTTATCTTTTTAAAATTTTTGTGTTTCCTTAAAGAAAAAGTTAAATTATTTTGTAAAAATTGTATGCTTATTGTTAATTGTGTATCCTATTTTTGAAACTAAATTTTCTTTAAAATGTTTTTATTTTGATATTTTCTATATTTTATTCTCAGTATTTTTATGTATTGGAGTAAAAGTGAAGTCTTGTTTTTGAAATAATTAACAATTTATATATTTAAAATCAAATTTTCTCATTTTGATTTTCTAATCTCAGTATCCATTGATCCTTTATGACTGTAATTTCACAATTTGGGTTTTTTTAAAAATCATTTTTTCCTTTACTGCATCGTTTAAAAAAAACGATCTTCAGATTTTCTATGTATTTACTATTTGCTTATTACGAATTATCTCATGCTTCAATTCTTCTCCATGCATGTTAATTTTTCAATAATGAAATTTATGTTGACAGTTTCTGTTGAATTTTTTTTATTATTATGGCTTTTCTTTTTTTCTTTTCTTTTTTTTTTTTTTTTTAATGTTTAATCTCTGTATCAGCAGTTTTTATATTTTTACATAAACAGATATCGCAAGAATTATTTTCAAAAGTAAAAATATTCTTTGATTTTATTCAAGAGAGTAAGTTTTGTATTATTAAAGGTGCTAAAAGACAAGCATAAATGGCTGGTGCTGAAAAAAATGTGAACTTTATGAACAAATTAGAGAGAAAAAACGATCAACAAGATTTTCCTGAATTTGATCAACGAAATTCCCAGTTTTCTGTGCCCGATTAAAGAAAGTTGTAATTCTTCCATGCCTGATCAGTCAAATTTGTACTTTTTGCAAAACCAATTGACAAAATTCGCAATTTTTACGAAGCCAAGTGAGAAAATTTGTGATATAACCTCGCCATCAACAAAATTTGCAATTCTTATGAAAGCAATCGAGAAAATTCCCGATTTTTTCCGCGTCTGATCTATAAATTTCGCTATTTTATACAAAGTGAATTTTTCTGAACCTAATTGACAGAATTTGCAATTTTTATGAAGCCAATCGATGAAATTAGAGATTTTTATGAAGCTGCTCAATGAAATGTGTAATTTTTAGAAAGCTGATTGATGAAATTCACTATTATCTTCACATAATCGACGAAAATTGCGATTTTTTGATTTTTTTTTTTTCATGATCAAAATTTGCGATTTTTATAAAACTAATTGAGAAAATTCACAGTCTTTCTGTGACTGATCAACAAAATTCGCGATTTTTATGAAATTGATAGGCAAAATTTGCAATTTTTACAAAGCCGATCGATAAAATTCACGATTTTTTTCTCACATGATCGACAGAATTTGAGTTTTTTTCAAGCCTGATCAATGATTTTTTTTGCGCATGATCAGTAAAATTTTTATGAAGCCAATCGACGAAATTCATCATTTTCGGCACCTCATCAACATATCGATCGACGAAATACTTGCAATTTTTCTCTCTCAGACCAACGAAATTTCAAATTTTTAGAAACCTGATCAATAAAACTGACGATTTTTTGGTGTTCGAATGACAAAATGTGCAGTTTTTCCACCCATAATTAAAGAAATACAAATGTTGCCATGCCCGACTAACGAAATTTGTGATTTCTGTATTAACTTTGATGAAATCTGCATTTTTTTACACAACAAGATGAAACTCGCACTTTTTTCACCTTATAAACTGACAAAATTCATGATTGTTTTGCAGCTGACCAACGAAATTTTCAATTTATCTGCACATTGTAAAATTTGTGATTTTTCCGTGTCTTATCAATGAAATTAGCGATTTTTTCATCCCTGATCAACAAAATTTGCAATTTTTTCTTACCCGATCAACAAATTTTGCGTTTTTTTCACACAATAAACCGAGAAAACATGCTGTTTTTTTAAAATTGATGAATTTAATGTGCCATTTTTACCAGCATCATCAACAAATGACAATTTTTTTCTTGCTCAATCAACGAAATGTGCGATTTTTTGTGTCCGACCAACAAAATGTGTGATTTTTCTATGCCTGATTGACAATAGTTTCTATTTTTTCGTGCCCGATCGGGGAAATTTTCTATTTTTTTCTAGCCCCATTGGCAAAACATGCTTTTTTCTGCACTTGATCAATGAAATTCATTTTTTTCTATGCCGTTCAATGAAATTTACTTTTTTTAAGTGATGAAATTTTATACTTTCCCAAAGTAAATTGATGAAATTTACGATATTTTCCTGTGACTTATACATAAAAATTGCAATTCTTTCCGGATATGAATTCACGAAACTCACAGGCCACACTTTACCGAATATTAAAAAAAGAAAAAAAAATAGTTAAAATTATATTGGATTTAAAACGTTACATTTAAAAATCTCATTTTTAAAAACCATTATCTTCTAGCAATTGGTTGTTTAGTTGTTATATTGTTAAAAAATACAAGGAAGCTAAGACTGCATTGACTAAGTTACTTTTATATTAGCTGATTCTGTAATGTTTAAATAATCTTATTTAATAAAATGCGAAATCAGCCCTTAATAGCAAGTCACTAGGCCTTACAACCCATTCTGTAAAACGGAAAAGAATGAATAGCCATTTATAAATCAATTACCACTGGTTTTTTTTTTCATTATTATTATTTAAATTAATTAATCTTCTGTAAATTTTTTAAAGCCCATCAAATAAACTGATTTTTAGTGTCGAGAAGGAGGGTGACAAGCCCCATAGTTATGTACTCCAATGTTTGGTGAAAATTTTTCATTCATTTATGTAAACCTTTATGTTTACAAAATGTACTTAGAATTTTTTTCATATTAATAGGAACCAAATCGGCTGTACTTTTTATTCCAAGAAAAAGCTTCAGTCAGTATGTAATGGCAGATGATGATTTAAAGATTGGTTTGACACGTACTTTGTCTTCAGTCTTGTTTATTCAGAAGAATACCAAGTAAAAATGGAATTTATTCTGAGGTAAGCCAAATTCTCAAAAAGTTGTGTTTTGAGTTATTTTCCTAAGGTAAAATTTGGTTTGATGGTGCTGTTCAGTGTATCAAATTCAAATCCAGAATTTCAAAACTCAGATTTATTTAAAATCAAAACATTTTCCTAATTAGCTCATTTTTTTCATCTCGTTTTTTTAAAAATCTCATTAGTTGTTTAGATTTATTTAAAAGGTTTTTTAATGCAGTAGATTCTTGATTAATTGGGATCAAATTATCCAGGTTGCAGATTAACTGGGAAAGTAAAAATCTCAGTTTTGAATGCAGTTTATTATGTTGATGCTGTATAGAAACTAGTAAAAAACATCACGATTAAGAAATCATGGAGGAGATTTTTATCAGATGAAGAAACTGAAATTCCAACAGAAGATAACAGTAGTACTGATATGCAGAGTGAAATCTTAGAACATTTGAAACTGTTTTGAAATTGAGCATAAAGAAGCAACGCAACAATGGATTAATGAACATTTGAAATTAGAATACTACGAAGTTTTAAATGATGATGATACTTGACGTGTGTCACTTGTGATTCAGAGTTTTAAAAAAAGGAATTTCAAAGTAATTCTTTAAAATAATGAAAAACACCTTATAACTTATCAAAAGTTAACTACAGTGATACATTAGTACATATTGAGGCATTACTTGATTACTTGGAGTTAGATTAAAACAGACATGCTGAAAAAGTTATATTGAGAAATTTGCATAGTAAAACTCGTCGAAGAAAAAAAAAAAAAAAACTGGACTCGGACTCCTGTCATTTTAATCTTCACAAAAAGTGACAACTACATTCTTTTTTGTACTAATTATGAATCCAAATAACATTAAAATTTTTATTCATTATTTTTCTTTCATGTCAAATAAATCATTAATGTCCTATTGTGTAATAATTTGACACTTTTTATCCTTTTTCCAAAATTTGTACAAATCTGAGATATTTACTTAAATCACTTGCATTTTTTATCTTTGACACAAAGACAACTTCATCAACACTTAATCAAAACATAAATATCAATAATTTGACAGAAAACAGCTTAAAATACTAATTGAATTACCTTTTGTATTTGCAAGCATTTATATTCAATATGTTTACAATTGGACATACACAATCTATAAATCAATTTAAGTTTTTTTTTTTTTGAATGAATGAATGGATTTTTGAGTTTTTGCAATTTTCATTCTTAATTGTAGTCTGTATAACTCACTACTTTCATAAGTTATTTTGGATATTGACATTGACTAATGGTAAAATAATAAAAATAAGTGTAAATGAATTTGCAAGTGGTCATTAATATTTAAATTAGTAATCATAAAAATTAATGTTAGTAAGTCTTCCATTAATGTTTTTGTGTAATTTGATTTAAGAATAAAAATGTAACTTAATTAAATTATTACTAATCTAATTTTAACCAAAGTTTATTAAAGCTAATGTATTAAAAAGTGTTTGGTATAGAAAATTCTTACTTTGGTCAATCCCTAATTAACGACACAAAGTAATTTTTATGCATATTTGCATGAAATAACTCTTTTTATTCACAAACACACACAAAACAAGAAAAAAAACTGGTTTTTTAAAATTTATATTTTATATTTAAAAAAACTTTGCTTTTGAAATTTGGTCTACCATGACAAAAAGGTTGTCATTATCCTGCTCTGGGATTTTTTGATACTATATTCCACAAAATTGAAAAGATGGAACTCAATTTAAATGTTATCTTTTTTTTGTTTCTTATAGGGCTTGATGGAAATTCTTCCAGATTCTTCAAGTAGCAAGTGAGAGATGAACAAAAGTGTGAAACTTGTGAAAGATTTGGCAAACTGTAAAAACATGTGGACAGAGTGATTTAAATTAATTATTAGTTAAAGAATTAAGAATAAAACTATTTTCTATGTCTTGCTGCGATTTTTGAGATTTTTATTGAAATTCATGTTTGTTTATAGTCGTATGTGCAGTGTTCTCGCTGACATTTGACCAACGTTAGTAATTTGGCTAATTAAAAATAATAAACATTCGCCAAATGAAAAAAGTATTAGCAAAGTTGATTCATCGTGTAACATACACACACACAAAAACTTAAATATTTTAAAGTGGGTACCCTTTTTTTCAACATCTTCTAAAATAACCTAAATTTTTATAACTGCGGCAACGATTATTAATCTAATTTTAACTATCCGCTACAAATATATTAAAAATATGTATATACGCATATGTATGAAACAAAAGAGAGAAAAAGCAAAAACTGAACACTAGCAATTTGGCTAATTTAATCATTTGTTTACTCGCCAAATGAAAAATTTAGTCGCAATTTGGCGCATTGGCGAGCGACAGCGAGAACACTGCGTATGTGGTTTCAATTTATAGACAATGAATAAATCTCATCAGGTGAAGGTTTAATATAAGTTTCACAGTGCCGACATAATTTGGAAATCAGGGGAATTATGGAAAATCAGTAAGGTTTGTCTGTCAAAAGTAAAGGATTTTTGTAAAAATATTCTAAAATCAGAGAAATATGTCTGCATGTAAAAATATTTGTTTTCTTGCCAAACAAATCAGGTGTTTTTTTTATATATATCATATTTTTTCTACAATTGCTCTCAAAATTTAAATAATAATTGCACATGGTATAAATTATAAATAAACACAAAATGATCACAAGTTCTCATCTTCTCTGGATAGCTCATATATTAAAGACAAGTTACCAATTTTTGAAAATTTTAAATTACATACTTGCATAACCTTTGACCAGATGGTCAGCTTAACTGTTAATGCCCAACTTTTTTACACTTCTGTTAATTCTTCGGCACAGTTTGTGTTGTTGTAACAAATCCATATTCAAAATATTTTTAAGTTCAAAATACATGTACGAAAAGACTTCCAAAATGGCTTTTCTCTTGAAAGGTGAATGCCTCTATTAAGGGTACACTTTTTCACTTTCTCAAATTTATATATGTGAGCCCTTAAATCTCTGAATAGTGCGCACCTCTCAATCTACACACATGTAATATATATATGTGTATATAAAGTATCAAAAATACAATGCATGTATTTTCATGTATATCAAAAATGAAATGGTTCTTAAAGAAAGCATAATCTGTAATTGCATTTCTTTTCACATTTTCATTTTATCTCTCATAAATTAAATGGAATGTATATTCACACATTTTCAAATGTGTATTTATTTTCATTGGGAACATAGTTAAGCTTAAATTTTGTATAAGTCCCAACAATCTGAGTTGCAAAAAACCTATACATGACCTGCGAATTTTTTCTCTTGTAAACTCAGTCTGCAGAAAAAAAAATTAAATTCATTCTGAGCCGAAAAAACATATTTAAGATAACCCTACTCAGAAGTTTTACTATATTTAAATATTGATAGGTTTATTTTTCATAATAGCTTTAAAACATGATTTACTTTCATTTCATTGCAGGTTGAAATACTTCGGGTCGGGTTGTGGGTTGCAGAAATTTATTTTTGCGGGTTCTGGTCAGGTTGTGGGTTGATTTAAAATGGAATTTGCAGGTCAGGCTGTATCTGACCCAGTATCTAGTAAATAGGGAAGGGCTGATCCTTCATGAAATGTAATGCCATAGTTTTAGAATAAGTGATGAGAAATCCAACCTATATTTAAAAATATGGTATGTATATTATTAATAATGAAAATCAAAGAAGTCTGATAAATTTACTCAAGGAAAAAATCAGGGGTATTTTGTTTTTAAAAGGGGTTCTGAGTATTCAGTTTTATTTTATAATATTTAAACTTGGAAAATATGCATGATATATATTTTTATTATTTCTGGGCATATTGCTAAAATTTTTCTTTAATGTTATGAAATTGATTATGTATTTTAATTTGTTACACAGTGAGTGCGTAGTTTTGCTTATCAGTGTATTTTGTGGTACTTAGTATTTTATTTGAAATTATAATTTGAAACCAAAATAAACTCACTGTAATAGTAAACAATTTGAGTGTGAATAAGTGATTTGGTCTTTTGTTACAAAATTATCCATTTCTTCCCAGTTCTTACTCTCCCCTGCATTTGACAACATTATTGCCATTACCATTCATGTTTAGTGTGCAATATATAACTGGATATACAAGCATTTGTGAAAAATAACAAAATTCAGGCTATTTTCAACAAAGAAACTAAAGTACAAAATTTATTAAATATGTGGAATTTGGCAGCATTAGTTTCTGATATGAGGGAACTTATTCAATGTGCTGCCGTATAGCCAATTTCTTCAAATTTGAGAATTAATTAAATAAATGTAATCAAATGGATATAAATGACTACACTAAAGAATTAATACATATTTAACTAGAAAATATTTCTAGTTCTAAGAATTTTATTTAAAAGCATTGAGGTTAGAAGTAAGATACTGTGTGTTTTCAAATGGATTTTCTGATTTTAAAATTCAATAATTTGCAAATGGTGACAGCTATTAAAAAAAAGGCTACTACCATTTGCAAGTGACTAAATTTTAAAATCAGTCTGTCTATTTTAGGATACATAGTACATTAAATATAGGCTAAAAAATCTGTATAATGTATAGTGGTTGCTTGTAGATATTTCTTGTGCAAAAAAAAAAAAAAAAAAAAAAAAAAAAAATAATAATAATTGACAGCAAAAGTTGCCAGAAAGTACAAGTAGTATGTACAAGAAATATCTGACCACACACTTTTCTTGTACATACAGAATATTTCTGGCAGCAAAAGTTGCCAGAAAAATTTTGTATGTACAAGGAATACTTGTATGTACAGAAAAATTCTGGCAGCAAAAGTTGCCAGAGAATTTCTGTGGACAAGGAATATCTGTGCATACGAAAAAATTCTGGCAGCAAAAGTTGCCAGAGAATTTCTGTTGACAAGGAATATCTGTGCATACGGAAAAATTCTGGCAGCAAAAGTTGCCAGAGAATTTCTGTTGACAAGAAATATCTGTACATACGAAAATATTCTGGCAGCAAAAGTTGCCAGAGAATTTCTGTTAACAGAAATTCTCTGGCAACTTTTGCTGCCAGATATTTTCTGTTGTTTTACAAGATTATTTTTTACAGTGCAGTCCACCAAACTTCGAAGAATGTCCTAGGTAGTTTTAGCTGCCACCACCGATATTAATGGGTGATATCGGTCACCTGCTGTGAGGATTGGGTAAAATAACACTGACGCTGTTAATGAACTGAACTAACAGTTTATTTAAGATATAGATATGTACACAAGAAACAATATTTACAACTATATACAATTACAACTCGGATATAGATGATCCGGTTCAACATTAAATTAACTACAATAAACGTTGGTTGTGTACCGTTCAACTTACACTTTCTTCCTCACACTCAACGCACGTTAGATACGCTTTATCAGAGATTACTGCAGAATCTCAATACACAAGGGTACTAGGCCTCACTTCTCGGCCTATAACACTATCCACCGGGACGCCTTGTCCCACGCTCAAAATATACACTATCCAACAGGACCACAAATCCTGAGCGACCTATCGGTCTCAACGCCAAGTGAGAACTGTCTCCAACCTCTCAGTCCAGAGTTGACCTTGTCAGAGATCTTCCTTCCCCCAGCAGGGCCTCTTAGAGTTCCTCCATTGGTTCAATTCCGCATACCAACCTTGAGTCATGACATCTACTGTTTACACATCACTTAACTACTAAATGACAGCTGAGCCATGCCCCGTGGTCATCACTTTCATTCATCAACGAGTGCATCATCCGCACACCTGCGCCTGGATAACCACCTGTCATTTGTCATTATAAGAAAAGAAAGAAAGGTATTTCGAAAGCTTCACGGATACACAACTAACAATACATAAAAATATTCAGATGAGGAAATGTCATTCCTTTCTAATTCAGGGCAGATGTCTTCTAGGAACCTGACACCCCCCACCTTAGCGGAAAATATGCCTCTTAGGGGCTAATTTTCCCCAAACATATAATAATATTACGGAAGAGTTCAATAGTCTCTTTGCAGATTTCTTCATTCTAAATATTACATAGGCATTTTCAGGTGTCTGAACATTCTCTACTGACATCTCTACTGAACCTTATACTAATACTACTATTGCCTAAACAATACACATGCTAATTTACTATTATAAACACAAAACTTAAAAAAAAAATATTTACACACACACAAAAAAAAATTAGACATGTGATGACATCCTTTAAGGTTGTCTACTATTTTGACATTGATACTGATGGGCTAGTAACTGGTTGTTCTTCCCAGCTCTTTCTCTGTAGCCTCGAAATTGCATCAGCATTCAAATGTTGAACTCCGGGACGATGAGAAATGCTCAGGTTCCAGCGTTGCAAGGCTAGAGCCCACCTAGTGAGTTTGGGCGACCTTGGGGTTGTTTCCGTGAGAAATTTTAATGGATTATGATCGGTAATGACCTCAATTTGAGATCCATAAGTCCACTTTTCAAACTTCCGCAACCCGAAGAGAACACTCCAAGCCTCTTTCTCTATACTCGGCCAAGCACGCTGAGCCCCTGACAATTTCTGACTGGCAAAAGCTATAGGTTTAAACTGACCTTTTTCATCTTTTTGAGTAAGACAACATCCTACTGCAAGGTCGGAAGCATCGGCGTGAAGCTGATATTCCCGGCCTACGATATGTGTAGCCAAACTCGTCACTTTACACAACTCATCTTTAAGAGTATTAAATGCTTTTTCTGCCCTTTCATCCCATGGTATAGTATTTTTGACATTTCCTTTGGTTAATTCGGTTAAAGATATAGCTATCTCAGCATAATTTGGAATATAAGATCGGTAGAATCCCATTAATCCCAAAACTGATCTAACTTCCTTTTTAGTCTTTGGTCTCTTTAAGTCCCTTATTGCTCCGATTTTCTCCTCATCAGATGCATGAGTTCCACCCCCAATAACATGACCTAAAAACTTAGTCAATTTCTCTCCAAATTTACATTTGTCTAGTCTAATCGTAAAATTTCTATTTTTCAACTCTTCAATGACAGCCCTGACATGCTCACAATGCTCTTCCCAGGTATCGGAGAAAATGATGACATCATCAATATATGCTTCTGCATACCTCCGATGACCTTGGAGAACCTCATTCATGTCTTTTTGAAACGTAGCAGCAGCCCCTGATAATCCAAAAGGCATTGTACGCCACTGATAAGTTCCGTTATGCGTCGTAAAAGCTGTCAAAGGTTTACAATCCTCAGCCATTTTAATTTGCCAATAACCCCTCAATAAATCTATTGAAGATAAATATTTAGCCGCCCCTGCGGTATACATAATTTCTTGGGAATCTTTCATCGGGAAGGTGGGAACCTGCGTTACAGAATTTAAAGCTCTGTAATCAATACACATTCTGACAGTTGCATCTTTTTTCGCAACGCAAACAATTGGATGGCTAATTTCAGCATTCGACGGTTCGATTAGATTTAATTCTAATAACTCCTGAATCTGCCTATCCACTTCCTCTTTATAAGCTACCGGCACGCTATATAACTTTGGTTTTTTCCTTTCTACACCCGGTTTCAGATCAATACGATGTTCCCCTACTTCCGCTGGTCGTAGAGGACCCATAAACACTTCTTTATTTTCCCTCAAAATGGACTTTAAATCTTTGACTTGACTATTAGATAGCCCTTTTATTTCAAACCTCTCAATATCCCGTTCTATCTCTTGATCCCGGTTCAAAATAGGAATTTCCCCAACTTCTCCAAATTCCTCATCACCTTCGAAAACAATATTAACTATATTACATTTAGCGATAAATTCTCTTATCTTATTTTGGTGCACATGCTTCTTACTCCCGTCGGCTAACTCAACAATAAACGAATGCTGGTTTCGTTTTTCTACAATAGTTGCCGGCCCTTGCCACCTAGAATATAACTTATTAGTCGAATCGGGGATTAACAGTATAACTTTATCGCCTACCTCAAACGTTTTTTCTTTTGACCTTAAATTATAATGATACGCCATTCTATTTTGTTGAACCTCAGATGACAATTTTGCCTCATTTGCGGCTCTTTCTAAGCGGTTCTTAAGTTTATCCAAGTACTCATGAATCGGCGTAGTATCTAACTGCGCTCCCTTATTTTCTCCTGCCCATGACGACTTAAGAATCGATAACGGACCCTCCGGCGCTCTACCATATAATAACTGGAAAGGTGCGATTCCCGTCGTAGAATTTGGGACTTCCCTATACGCCCATAATATAAATGGTATTTGTTCATGCCATTTTTTTCCTTCTTCCCTAATCGTATGATGTAGCATACGTTTAAGAGTCTGATTAAATCGTTCCATAAGTCCGTTGGACTGTGGATACTGTGGAGTCGAAAATCTTGGACTAGCACCTAACCTTTTCTCAAATTCTTTCGTTAAGTCGGCAGTAAAATTGGTTCCATTGTCACAGGCAATTACATTAGGAATTCCTGTTCTCATAAATATTTGAAGTAACGCCTCACACGCGGTTTTAGCAGTTAAACTTTTTAGAGGGATCGCATCCGTCCATCTGGTATGCTGATCAATTAAAGTCAGTATATACCGATGCCCTTGTGAACTTTTAGGATCAATAGGCCCAATTAAATCAACATTAACAACCTGAAATGGAAGTTCCGGCCGCGACACTGGGGAAATAGGAGCTCTATCATTTACTTTAACCCCTCTAGTCAATTGGCACTCTAAACATGATTCACAAAACTGTTTAGCTTCTTTTGCCATTCCCTCCCAATAAAAAGAATACCTTATTCTCTGCAACGTTTTCTTGGCTGCATGATGCCCTCCAAATACCGATGAATGCGCTAATTTTAAGATTTCTTCCCTTCTTACCTTGGGTACTACTAATTGCGCTATAGTTTCGCCTAACAATTTCTCTTTATGATACAATAATCCGTTTACAATATAATAATCCCCTTTTTCCTTTTTAGCTAATTCCCAAGCTTTCTCTAATTCTTTACATTCCAACTGGGATTTCTTAAACATATCTGAGTTACTAACAATAGATTCCTTATTTTCCTCCGTTTCAGTTTTTTCTGGATCCTGACTTTGTACATTTTGCGATCTCGCGTCTATTACGTAAACATTACAGCTATCGTTACTTACATCTTCCTTTTCATTCGAGTTATCAATAATAATTTCGGAACTTTTTAATTCTTCGGACTCTATCAATGGCTCCTCAAGATTGACACCTGACAACTCATTAATCACCTCGGGATGTAAAATTACTTGCTCATTAATATTATCAGTTACTGCGCAAAGTACTTCCTGATGAATAATATTAGTTTGCCCGAATTGCGGAATAGCTAGCGGTAGTTTAACTAACGGTGATTTAACAGCTTCACCAAATAACCCTTGTAAATAAATACTACCCGCTCCCTTTAATTTCTCTTCCGGTACTAAATCTTTATGAACAACACTAATCTCACATCCAGAATCAACCAATCCCTTTGCTTTTTGCCCATTAACACTGACTTCAATTTTCTCAAGTTTATTTATTTTCTCACCAATAACATTAGTTTTCTGCTCGGCCTTTGCCGATATTCTCGCCACAATAGCTCCATTAGGTAACTCTTTGCTTTCTTTTACCACAACCTTATGTACATCCGCTTTCGGATCTCATCCTTTATTACCATTATTTCCCTCATTACCCACTTTATTACAAAAACGTTGGTAATGACCTCTCAAAACACATTTAAAGCATTTAGGAGCTGAAGCATCACTAGGCTTCTTAAAATCCATTTTCCTATCCGAAAAAGAACTAGTCTCATTACTCCCGTTTTGCCTCCAATTATTACTAACTTTGCTATCCTCCCTCGGTCTCATTTTTTCATTGTTTACGTGACTATCTTTACCTTTAAAACTTTTATACGTAACGGCGTAAGATTTATGCTTAGCGTCAAAATAATTGTCACATTCTTTAGCAATTTTAGAAGTTTCTAACCATTTACCTTGGTGAGTTAACTCAATATAAGATGCAGTATCCTCATCTAACGTACTTACTAATTTATCAGTAACTATTAACTGGTTGACCTTTTCATAAGAGTCAGCACCTCTAATCTTACAATAATTTTCCCATGTCGCTATTAAACGCGATACAAATAACACATGAGTTTCATTCTGGTTCCTCTTAGCCTTCTTAAAATTTTCCAAACATGCCTTTGGTGTCGGCTCATGTTCCCTTAGAACTAACTCCTTTAATTCCTCATAATTCTCCATTTGTTCCTTAGTGGTATAAATTAACAAATTATCCGACTTATCTCCTAACATATTTAGTAGAATTTCGGCCTGCTGGTTTTCCGGTACATCTTTAGTTTGGAATGCCCTTTCTAAACTGTTGAAAAATAAATTCCATCCCTCAGTCCCTTCTGGTAGAGTTTTAACATAGATAGAGTTTTAACACTTTTGATCAATTTTTCGATGTTACTTTCATTACTAGATTCCCTAGATCCATTAGAGTTATTTGCTGAACCTTGAACTCTGAGCCTTTCCATTTCTAATTCATGTCCCATCCTCAATTTCTCCATTTCTAACTTTTCCTGTTTTTCTAACTTTTCGCGTTCTAAATTTTCCTGTTCTAATCGTTCTGCAACAATAGTGTCAGATAACTCCTTAATAAGCCCCTCATCATACCCATCACTCTTCACTATCTTATTCCTAAGCTGAATCCTGGTATCATTTTCCTCGAATTCAACCCCCAATTCTTCGGCTAAAACCTGAAGATCCCCCTTTTTCAATTTTGCTAAGAATGCCATACCTTCACCGAATTTTGTTACCACCTTACAATAAATAATATTCAAACTTATTAAATCAATGTTTTCTAAATTCCTAACTTAGTACAGTTATATCTCCACTCATTATAGAATTAATACCCTTCAGATATGTATTTCTAACTAACCTATTATAGAACCTGATTTTCCTCACCATTAATATCACACAATTTACTTTCAATAAAACACAAGGTAAAACACTAATTTCAATTTGATTACTATGCAATACACCATTAGATAATAACATGCAATTTACCTAATAATAATACGTTGGAACTGAATAAAAAGATTGATATCAATAGAAAATCAACATAACAAAAAAAATTGTATAACATGTACATATAAATTCCTACAATTATCCTCATTAAAGTATTTCTAAATTCAGTACTGGTTCTCACACTTAAAATAAATATGATCTTAAGTACATTTATTTTGATCATAAAAATCTTCACTTTTAACTTTCCTCACTATGGCTCTCTTCTGAGCCTTTTTTTTTTTTCTCTATGGCCCTCTATTGAGACTTTTTTTTTTTTCCACAATGGCTCTCTATTGAGCCTTTTTTTTTCTTTACTACTGGCCAATCAAAATTTTCATTTGCTTAGAATTTTGATAATATAACTCTTAAAAATTAAACAGTATTGCTTCATTTAACAATTACTTTAACAATAATTTAGATTTAATGCATTAATTTAGTTCACTAATATCATTATAAATAGCATATCATTATCATCTCAAATTATTATGACCTTTCTTTAAAACAATAGCAATATGGTTACTAATTCTTTACACCTATCTGAACACAATTATTTCATTGCACATAAATTACATAGACAATTTACCTAAATTACTATTAATTATACAACAATACAATTTGGTTCGAGATGTCAGAAGAAATGAATGATCAAAACACCTTACCTTATACTTTATTTGGTGGGGTACTCTTCTATTCACAGATAGCTCCACGATGTAGCGATAATCAGGCACAACACAGTTCAGTTTTCTGTACTAACTATATGGCACACACACTATATCAGTTCCACACTTGATTTTTATTTCTCTAACACTCCATCGACGATTCGGCACTACCACGAACGAATATCACAGGACAGTTCGGCTGCGGCACTAACACAATTTTAACACGGCTCGCTCGTCACTGGCTCGGACGATTCTATCCCGTCGCTGAACGCTGGTCTCGGACGATTCTATCCCGTCGCTGGTCACTGGTCTCTGGTCTCAGGCGGTTCAATCCCGTCGCTGCCGCCAATTTGTCGGACGCTCCTCTCAGTCCACCAAACTTCGAAGAATGTCCTAGGTAGTTTTAGCTGCCACCACCGATATTAATGGGTGATATCGGTCACCTGCTGTGAGGATTGGGTAAAATAACACTGACGCTGTTAATGAACTGAACTAACAGTTTATTTAAGATATAGATATGTACACAAGAAACAATATTTACAACTATATACAATTACAACTCGGATATAGATGATCCGGTTCAACATTAAATTAACTACAATAAACGTTGTTGGTTGTGTACCGTTCAACTTACACTTTCTTCCTCACACTCAACGCACGTTAGATACGCTTTATCAGAGATTACTGCAGAATCTCAATACACAAGGGTACTAGGCCTCACTTCTCGGCCTATAACACTATCCACCGGGACGCCTTGTCCCACGCTCAAAATATACACTATCCAACAGGACCACAAATCCTGAGCGACCTATCGGTCTCAACGCCAAGTGAGAACTGTCTCCAACCTCTCAGTCCAGAGTTGACCTTGTCAGAGATCTTCCTTCCCCCAGCAGGGCCTCTTAGAGTTCCTCCATTGGTTCAATTCCGCATACCAACCTTGAGTCATGACATCTACTGTTTACACATCACTTAACTACTAAATGACAGCTGAGCCATGCCCCGTGGTCATCACTTTCATTCATCAACGAGTGCATCATCCGCACACCTGCGCCTGGATAACCACCTGTCATTTGTCATTATAAGAAAAGAAAGAAAGGTATTTCGAAAGCTTCACGGATACACAACTAACAATACATAAAAATATTCAGATGAGGAAATGTCATTCCTTTCTAATTCAGGGCAGATGTCTTCTAGGAACCTGACACCACACATTCAGAATTTTTTCTCAGACTTATTTTACGTATTTTTTTCTACTGAATTACGATTAATTAAAACTTTGAAACATTCTCTTTTGGCTAGATTCGAGCATCAAAATAAATCTTAAGATTTTCAACTTCAAACGAAACAAAATATGTATGTCACTTTATGTTTCATAAATTCCATCCATTCTTTAAAAAAGAAATTATTATCAAAATTTAAATAATGGCTTGTGGATGTACTCTACTTCTTCCTAGTTATAAATTAAAACACTCAATTGTTTAGATAAATATAAATAGATGGATCAAAATCTTATGGGAAATGATTGGTTTCTCCAGGAAACCAAACTCCAGTAAGTGTTGGATTTCGACGCGCGAGAGAGTGGCAGGTGAAAATATGCTTTGCTTTGTTTATGTAACTGAGAATAAAAACACGATAACAATTTCCTAGTTGAATGACTGTAGAAACCCTGAATCGCGTATTACTTCTGTTTATTCTTTTTAGGGGGGTAAAGGAAGAAATAGAAATGTATAAAACATTTTTTGTTTGATTCTCTTCTCTTTAAAGTCGGTGATTTCTCTTTTTATATTAAAACTTTATAGCATTTTTTATGATCTTCTGTTTTTAACAATTTTTGGATACAATTTTACTTTTTAAAGGTAAAATGTCGAAAATAAGATAAAATATTGTAGATGCTTTGGAATTATTCAAAAATTTACCTTCCGATGATGCATCAAATGCGTCATTCAAGAGATGCAGAAGATTATATGAGTGAACACTCAGATTCAAGTCAAAAATCCGATGTTGATGATGATGCAAATATTGATGAAAGAAATTTTCCAGGGCGTTCCAGAATTTCAAAAATCTTATGGAAAAATAAAAGTCGAGAAAAGAAAAGAAACATGGAATTTACCTTAGAAAGTGGGTTATCAGAAGACATAACATCTCTAGCAGTTCCTACGTCTATTTCCATCTTTTTCACTGTATTCTCCATAAGTTTCATAGAAACTATAGTTTATCAAACTAATTTATATGGAACCCAAAAGGGTGGTGCTTTCATTACAGTGACTTTAGAAGAAATGATATTTTTTGCGATAAATATAATAATGGGAATTAAAACATTACCCAGCTGCAGAGATTTTTGATCCACAAATGAGATTTTGCACGATGATTTTATTTCTCGAGTGATGCCAGTTAGAAAATTTATTTGGATTTTAAGAAATTTGCATTTTAATGACAAAAGCCTACGACGCCAGAAAACAGAAAAAAATTGACAAGTTATATAAATTGCGACCATTGACTCATTGTTTATCAGAAACTTTTCTAAATGCTCTAAAACCTGGACAAAAGCAGTCAACTGATGAGTGTATGGTAAAGTTCAAGGGCAGATCATCTCTGAATATACCCAAAAAACCCCGTCAAATGAGGTTATAAAGTGTGGATGAGGTGTGATCAAAGTGGCTATGCATGCGATTTTCAAATTTACACGGGAATAACCGACGATGTAGAAAGAAACCTTGGTGAGAGAGTAATTAAAAATCTAATCCAGAAGTTGTTAGGGAAAAATGTAGTTTTCTTTGACAGTTACTTTACATGCTTTGAAAAATTTCATAGGGTTTGGAAATAATATTAGTTACAACCTTAATAACCGGCGAACCAATCATCAAAACAATCATTTGTATCTTTAAATTTACTTATATTTTGTGGATTTATGTATACATATAACTTTTGCTTTGTTATTATTATTATTATTATTTGTGCGTGTATGTAGATAAAATATGTCGTGAATTTTTACTATATATATATAATATATATGAAATATTTTTTGAATTTCTTATTAATTAAGATATTTACATATTTCTTTCTTATAGTTATCACTTTTATTATTATGGCAACTTTTTGAATTTTTTTTTTTTTTTTTTTTTTTTTTTTTTTTTTTTTTTTGTATGTTCATTTCTTGGCAAAAGTATAGTAATAACTTATATAAAATATACATTTCTTTTTTTAAATACAAATAATTTTACATGTGTAAATAAATCTATGTTAAAAATCTAAACTCTTAAAATAATTAGTGTAAAAATTATGCATTTTTTTTTAATTTTCTGTAAAAAATAAATAAATAAATAAATTAATTAATTAAATTTTTGGTTATATTAGCATTTCAGTGTATTTGTTTTATATTTCTAATTTTCTGTTTTATTTTAAATAATTTTTTGAATTGGTGTATTTAGGAAAGATAAATAGACCCTTACCGTTCATTGGTTTCCGTAGGAAACCACAGATTTCTTGAAATTTAAAAATTCAAAAATTTTTTTGAATGCATATTTATTATCAGCTACATGTCTAAAAACCACTTTTGAAATTAGTTTAGTAATTTTTAAAAAATAAAGTAATAGTGAACTTTAAAGGGTTAAACTGGCAAAGAATACGAAATTTCTTTTAATTAAATCCACCTTAGTATGAAAATGTCAACTTGCAGCAACTCGGATCGAACTAATGACCTACTGTTTTCTAGCGAGACGCTTTACCTCCCAGGTATGATGTCTGCACGATAAACGTTCAAATTAAGGTTTTCTTTTAAAATAAAATTTCAAAAATGAGCAGATGACATTGAAAAAATTAATTTAATTCAAACTAGTTAGATGTGCCAATTCCAAAACTTTCTTCTATCTCATACGTACATTTTAATATTTTAAAAAATAGTTACTCATGTTAATTCTTTAATAATTTTAATTCAATACTATACCAACTTTTATTTTCATCTTAAATTTCTACTTCAGTCAATTAATCGGAGTAAAAACGAATTTCCGTCTCTACACGAGCCGATGGACAATAGAATGACAGGCAGGTTTTTTTTTCAAATTCAGGGAGGACCTACTTGCCATACCAAAAAATAATCATACACAAAAAAATACGTATGGCACTCGGGGACTGCCGCGGTAAAGCTATTGCATAGCATTTTTTATCAACTTATGCAATCGTAATTATTTATTTATTTTTTATTTGTGCAGTTTTTTTTGTCTTTGATATTAATTCAAGTTAAACATTTTGAGCGTGATGACCGATAACATTTTTTTTTCTTGTATTGAACAAATGAGAAGTTAATATCGTTAAAAATATTTTTATTATCTTACAATACATGTAGGTTAATCAGGAATTTTTATCATTGAAACTATACGTTTATGGTAACTGAAATAAAAAACATAAGTTTAAGACTTAATAATCTCAAAATAACTGAAAAATACTGCGTCAATGTCTGCCGAAGTCTACCGAAAGATACCGTGCCGAAGTCTGCCAAACTGAAGCGACGTTAGCCAGAGTGTTAGGTTTTTTTCTCCTTACGGAATTTCTAGATTCTTTCGCCGCGCTCAAAGCCCGCGATAAAAGCTATGAAATACCTTAATAAATTACAAACAAAATTTGGCCGCGCTACGAAAATTAGATCGCGATTTATAAGCATTTTAAATTTTCGACCCCCTCCATGGGGGATCTCTTGTCACTAAAAATTAACACTGTCTCATAATAAATTACCAAACAAAATTTGGCCGCGCTACGAAAATTAGATCGCGAGTTATAAGCATTTTAAATTTTTGACCCTCACCGTGGGGGGTCTTCTGTCACCAAAAGTAACACTGTCTCATAGTAAATTACCAAACACAATTTAGCCGCACTACGAAAATTAGATCGCGAGTTATAAGCATTTTAAAATTTTCGACCCTCCCCATGGGGGATTTCCTGTCACTAAAAATTAACGCTGTCTCATAATAAATTACCAAACAAAATTTGGCCGCGCTACGAAAATTAGATCGCGAGTTATAAGCATTTTAAATTTCTCGACCCTCACCGTGGGGGGTCTCTTGTCACCAAAAGTAACACTGTCTCATAATAAATTACCAAACAAAATTTGGCCGCACTACGAAAATTAGATCGCGAGTTATAAGCATTTTAAATTTTTCGACCCTCCCCATGGGGGATCTCCTGTCACTAAAAATTAACGCTGTCTCATAATAAATTACCAAACAAAATTTGGCCGCGCTACGAAAATTAGACCGCGAGTTATAAGCATTTTAAATTTTTCGACCCTCTCCATGGGAGTCTCTGTCACCAAAAATTAACATTGTCTCATAATAAATTACCAAACAAAATTTGGCCGCGCTACGAAAATTAGATCGCGAGTTATAAGCATTTTAAATTTTTCGATCCTCACCATTGGGCGGGTCTCCACTCACCAAAAGCTACATTATCCTACCTTATTTTATCTTAAGACGATTCTTTTCTATACACATTCTATCAAGAATTTTTATTATTGAAACTATAGATTTATAGTAACTGAAATAAGATATATAAGTTTGAGACTTGATATCCTCTAAATATCTGAAAAATACCGCGTCAATGTCTGCCGAAGTCTACCGAAGGATACCATGCCGAAGTCTGCCGAAGTGAAACGACGTTAGCCGAGTGTTAGGTTTTTTTCGTTACGGATGTGTTAGGATTTTCTTCGTTACGGAATTTTTGGATTCGGTCGCCGCGCTCAAAGCCCGCGATAAAAGCTATGCAATAGCTTAAAATTTTACTTCAGTTTTAGGCATAACTTCATACACTTTTAGGTGGTGCAATATTGAAAATGGCACAAAAATCGCTATTGCAGCGCCCCTTTCAGGCGGATTTTTTTCAAATTCAGGGAGGACCAACATTTAGGAATAGTCAAACATTTAAACCAAAAATTTGGTTCAATTGGATGCATAACTTCATACACTTTTGATCGGTACAATATTGAAAATGGAACAAAAATCGCGATTGTAGCAGCCCTTTCCGGCGGATTTTTTTCAAATTCTGGGAAGACCAACTAGCCATAGCCATACACTTACACAAAAAATTTGGTTCAATTCTATGCATATCTTCATACACTTTTTGATGGTAGAATGGCGACGTACGAACACACAGACAGATATACACACAGACACACGGACCGACAGACATTTTGTAAAAACATGTTTTTTGGAATCTATGACCCCTAAAACATGTAAATCTGTCGAAAACCGGAAGTCGAAAAAAGTTTTGATTACAATACTATCTTCTATTGAAGATAGAAGAAAGTAAAAATATACTTTTTTTTTTTAATACTATGATTTTTCGCGTGTGACACAACAGGTTCAGCTTTACACAGAGTTTGAAGTATCTGAAGTTCTATTTGAAGTTTTATGCAGGGACCGAGGAATGAGACGAATAGGTTTTCTTCAGATGAATGAAACCCTAAAAATTGCAATACGGTTTTCAAACAAATTGCATTAAAATTCCGTTATAGACAGGTTTTTACTGTATATGAACGGATAAATGATTAAAAAGAATAAATAATGTTGTTTTAACACAGTTCTTCGTTTTCACTATCATTATATAATATTCAGAAATGTAAAACGGAGCTTAAAAAATTAGTCAGTATAATGACTCATTTCAGTATATAACGTTAGGATAGAGTCGTAAAATAAAAACAATTAATCCGAAGCGCATTTTTTGTTCTTCCGTCGCTGAAAACTGTACAAAAATAGGAAAAAAGACAGAGAATTTCTCAGAAGCATTTTACACTCGGTGTTTTTATTGCCAATTTTTATTAACTTTCTTTAGTTTACTATCTTTTCATACACCCGAGGGCAGACTAAACTTTTTATACATACTCCAAAGTTGTTCTTAAAAATAGTTCCGAGCCACTCTGTCGTCCCGATGGGACACCATCGGAGTGTTATTCCGTTTTGGGGGGCATAATTTCCCTCGGGAAATTACGTGCGCCCGGGTGAATGTTTGTTTTCAAACTCCCGTTTAATTTTTGGCGGTAGAAAAACGCCTCAACTTCACTCGTCCCCCTTTTCGAAAACGTAAAAGAATTCCCTCGAGCATCGACAGAGGGCGCTCTCATTGAAATGCGAAAGCCGTTTTTACCGTAACCATGAATTTACTGTCTAATTTAGGGGTAGTAGATGTCCTTGAAAAGAAAATAACACTACAGGGGTGAACACAGAATAAATACTTCAACTTAGGATAGTTCTACACGACTACTAGTTTCTAATACACCAGAACACTCATTTTATGGTAAAAATTCAATGTATCCGTTCGATGTTTTAACAGAGATAAAAATAATGTATTTATTTTTCATTGTTAAAAGTAACAGAAATTATAACGTCTCTGAAACATTCTGTATAATGTTTCAGGATTATATTATGATATACAGAATTATGAAGAGAGGATTTAAAATTAGTAAATGTATTAACATTAAAACTAAATTAGTTCCGTTTGTCATATATATCAGTTATTAATTTGTTTTCTTTTAATATAATTTTAAGATCTAAAAAGTTAATAGTATAACTAGAAAGCGGATTTTTTGTAAATTTTAAATTAGTTGGATAATCTACTGAAAATTGAGAAATATTGGTATTTTCAGTGGCAATTAAAATTATATCAACAATGTATCGATATAAATGTATTTTATTATTAATATATTTATGTTCATAATGATATAAGTCTGATAATAAACTAGATGCGCAACCACCTTGTGGTATACCGACTTTTTGTAGATATTTTGCGTTATCTTGCAACATAAAATTATTATAGATAGTGAGATTTGATCGATATTCTCTGTATATGTATGTATATATATGTGTACTGTGGAAAAGAAGAAGAAGAAGGGAAAAAAAAAAAAAAAACGGACGATTTTATGGAGATGGTATTTGCATTCGGGACACCAGTAAAATTCACTGCTTTTTAACGGAAAAAATTTCCGTAAATACCAGAAACATTTTCCGTTTATCGGAATATAACGCATAGGCTTCTCTATAAGCGGTGGGAAATGTTCAATTTTTTATGAATGTGTAAGGAAAGGAGAGGGGTGTAGCCGACGCAGTATCAGGCTCTGGTCCTCTCTTTGACTTAATCAGGCCTGATTAAATCAGAATATCAGAATCAGATCAGAATCATCAGAATATCAGATATATCAGAAACATTCCATGATTTTATCTGTTATAATAAATCTAATATTAGGTTGAGCAAAACGTTCTGGGAAATTTTTAATCTAATGGTTACTAGAATTTTTCGTATGGTATGTAGGAGTACTAGTGCTATACCTATAGGAGTATAGAAATTTCGGTCCAGACGTGGCTCCATCCGATTATGGCTTTTTTCGATGAATACAACATTTTTTCAAAGGCCGTCGATTTGAATCGTGAAGAAGTTGAAGAAGCACCCGAAGAGTTTTTCGATTCCAAGGAGCCGCATGGTACCTCAAGCAAAATATCTATTGCAAAGTTTACGCGCATTTTAACTTCGCACAAAAAATGATGCTCGGATGAGGATTCATGACCTGGACTTACCTACAACTTAACGTAACAGGTATTTTATTGTTTCTTATGTATGTCCTTATTAAATTATGCTTTGCTTAAATGTAATCATTAGTCAGGAATCGTAGAATGATGCTTGCAATTTTGACTCATATTATAAGATAGGAAAATCTAAAAACATTGAGAACCCCCAAAATGTTATTTTCAGGTAAAAATATGCACTACCTTTTTAATAATCTTTTTTTCCTATTTGTGTGCATAAATTATTTTTGTAGTAATTAATTTTTGTAGTAAATTATTTTTGTAGTAAATAAATTTGTATTACATATTTAAGTATTTCGATTCAAATTATACTGAGTCAGAATTATCTTTGATTACTGCTTTGTTTTATAAGTAAGGATATCAATTTCTTATCAGAAGTCAATCTAGCTTAATTATGCAATTATTCGATTTGCTGGATTACCCTATAAATAAAGAGTTTAATTTATGTATAAAACCATTTGTAAGGAACTTAATAATAAAAATATTATGGATAATAATATAATTAAGTTCCATACCTCTTATCCAGAATATTTTACTTAACATATCCACTAACGATCCCAATTAATTTAATTTTAATCGTTTATCATGCTTTTTGAAATCTTAGTCTGATTTGTACGTTGCAAAAAATCAGTTTTTTTCCCACTAAGATTATTTTTTTCCAATATACATATACATATACACACACACACACACACACACACACACATATATATATATATATATATATATATATATAATATATAATGATCCTGGTCACGGCACTATTCATTTTTTTAAAGATAGTATCTCATTTGCAATTAAATATTTTTAGACAAATTCTTTTTGCATTAGTTAACTGGGATCGATCTGTAAAAAATCGGTTTTTATTTTTTCAATTTTGTTTACAAATATTTTTAATTAGGACACTTTCATATTCAGAACCGGATTCGAAAAAATCCTCTTTAAAAAAATTTGCAAACAAAATCAAAAGAGTAAAAAAAGTAACGTGTAGAGATCAATCTCAGCTAGTCAATGCGAAAAGAATTATTTTAAAACATTAAAATGCAAACTAGCTATCTTAAAAAATATATATAATTCGTGGGATTAGCATTCGAGAGCGAGTCATTTTAGGTGAATGAAGTATCCCTTTTATTAAAAAGTGTTTAATTTTATTAACTAGTGATTCATATAAGATATAAGCGACAATTATTATTCTTTAGCTCTGATGACATTGACCGTGATTAATTTTCCATTTTTTGCCAAATAAATTATTTATAGAGTTACATGCGATTCTTGTCAAATGACGTCAAGCGTTTCGATTTCTTGGGTTGCCCTGTCGGTTCTTCAGTTCAATCCCCCCCCCCCCCGACAGTATTATCTGAATGATCTTTGCCTTTACCGAAAAACTGACAACGCTGTTCAGTTATGTAGTTTTTGAATATGAACACTTACCATTTTTGTGCGTTTCCGAATGAAAATAAATTCAGAAATGTACAGAAAGTGCTCCTTTGAATTAATTTGACAACGAACCATTGGGAAAAATAAACTAGCCAATTTTAGTCACCACATATCACGTCTTATGCAATAAATTCAGTGAAATGCTAAATCTTTTTCCGTCTAAAGTAGAAAACTTGTCTAAAAAGGAATGTTTTTCTTATAACTTTTAATTCCAATTTTATGGACTTCCATGCATTTTGAAAAACTTTCGTAATTAAGAGTGTATTCCAATCCAAACTGCTTATTTTGTGATTTATTTTTAAATTCATTTTTCCTCTCAAACGCGTCAAACTGGCAAATTCTCTTACTTAGAAACTAAACAATGTGCCGTGCTTGTCGATTTTTCGATAAATGCTGAAAACATTGCAAAAATATGTTTTCAAAGTTGTTGTTTCGAACAGAATTTTTCGAAGCGAGAGATCTGGGAACGAAATAAAAAAGAATATTGCCCAGTTAAACTGATGGCATTGAGCTCACAGGCTACGCATACTAATTGTACATTACAGCCTTGTATTTTCGTTAATTCCGTTCGAAAAAAAAATTAAAAAGGGGTAACAGCTCTCCCCTTTCTCCTTTTTTATACTTAATCATTGAACCTCCTAAACTATCAAGTACATGCTTTATCATATTAAAAAACCTATATCCAAAATTCAGAGCAAATCGGATAATTCTTAATAAAAACCCATTTAGCATATATATAATTTAAGAGGAGTTATTCTCCTCTTTTATACTTAACCATTAAACTTCCAAAACTATTCAGAGATTTGAACGAAATCTGACAATTCTGATTGAAAAATCCATTTATACAAGTTAAGGGGAGGGGCATTAGAACCCCCGTTCCCCTGTTTATACTCATTCAATGAACACCTAATAACAGCCACGGACTCGCCTCATCAGAATGATCCTATATCTAAATTTTGAACGAAAACTGTTAATTCTGCATGAAAATCCCGTTTATATCAATTAAGGGGAGGGGCATGAGCCCCCCGTTCCCCCAGTTTATACTTATTCTATGAACACCTAAAAACAGCCACGGTATCGCCTCATCAGAATGATCCTATATCTAAATTTTGAACGAAAACTGTTAATTCTGCATGAAAATCCCGTTTATATCTATTAAGGGGAGGGGCATGAGCCCCCGGTTCCCCCTGTTTATACTTATTCAATGAACACCTAATAACAGTCACGGAATCGCCTCATCAGAATGATCCTATATCTAAATTTTGAACGAAAACTGTTAATTCTGCATGAAAATCCCGTTTATAGTTTATATCAATTAAGGGGGAGGGGCATGAGCCCCCCGTTCCCCCTGTTTATACTTATTCAATGAACACCTAATGACAGTCACGGAATCGCCTCATCAGAATGATCCTATATCTAAATTTTGAACGAAAACTGTTAATTCTCATGAAAATCCCGTTTATATCAATTAAGGGGGGAGGCATGAGCCCCCCCGTTCCCCCTCTTATACATATCGAATGAACTCCAAAACCTAATCAGGGAAGCGCCTAATCAGGATATACCTATATACAAAATTTCAAGTGGATCCGATATTTTTATCATGAGTTATCGCGTTACGCACAAACGAACATACGAACGTACATACAGAACGGACGGGCACATAAGCTCTGAGGCTATGATAGCCTGTGAGCGTGAGCTAAATAAAAAGAATACTGCCCAGTTAAACTGATGGCATTGAGCTCACAGGCTACGCATACTAATTGTACATTACAGCCTTATATTTTCAAGGATTAATGGCGTTCGAAAAAGAAATTAAGAAGGGGAAACAGCTCTCCCCTTTCCCCTTTTTTACACTTAATCATTGAACCTCCTAAACTATCAAGGACATGCTTTATCATATAAAAAATCTATATCCAAAATTCAGAGAAAATCGGATAATTCTTAAAAAAAACCATTTAGCATTTGTATAATTTAAGAGGAGTTATCCCCCTCTTTTATACTTAACCATTAAACTTCCAAAACTATTCAGAGATTTGAACGAAATCTGACAATTCTGCTTGAAAAACCCATTTATATAAATTAAGGGGAGGGGCATTAGAACTCCCGTTCCCCCTGTTTATACTTATTCAATGAACACCTAATAATAGTCGCGGAATCGCCTCATCAGAATGATCCTATATCTAAATTTTGAACGAAAACTTAATTCTGGATGAAAAACCCACTTATTTCTATTAAGGCGGGGCATGAGCCCCCCGTTCTCCCTCTTATACATATCGAATGAACTCCAAAAACTAATCAGGGAAGCGCCTTGTCAGGATATACCTATATACAAAATTTCAAGTGGATTGGATATTTTTATCATGAGTTATCGCGTTACGTACGAACATACATACAGAACGGGCGGGCACATAAGCTCTCAGGCTATGATAGCCTGTGAGCTAAAAAGGGTCACACGGAGAAAATAAATGCATATAAATCAAATTCTATAATTAATTCAGCGAAAAATTGCATCACACGGCCTCTTATATATATATCTCTTCAAAAATCACCTCAGCAAGTTTCATGTTTCTACTTTAAAAAATGAGCCTTGGAGAACCATATTATGCTGAAAGGAATAGCTGATGATTGTTATGAAAATGGTTCATCTTAGAGATGTAAAAATCTCTCACAGAGTAAAATGTCTAAATACAACACTGATTAGGGGTCTAATTCGCAATTTACGAATGAAAAATTCGGGGAGTAATTAATCTTTTTCAGCAAGAGGTGGGGAGAGGCGGGAGGGAAGAAGCAATTAACATTTTGTAAGCATTTTTTGGAATAAAATTTTTAGTATACAAAGAACACAACATTTTTATCGAAACAGGATGATTAGTTCAAAAATATAAAGGAAAAATAATAACTATTTTTTTCTTTTTCTTTAAAACCTTTTTTTTTTTTTTTTCTTTTAATATATGTTTAAACTTTAATTTTATTTAAGCTATTATACTCCAATTTACGATTAAGATAATAAACTTATGTTTTTAAATTCAAAAAATGTTTTCTTTTTAAAAGAGCTTAAGTCATAGAAGTAAATAATTCTCTAGTGATGATATATATATATATATGTATTTTATAACAGCATGAGAAGAAATTTTTCTCATCATTGTATCAGGTAATTCGAATTTGTGTATTCTGATCAAAACTGCTTATTTTCAGATATATTTTCAAATACATTTTTGCTCTCAAATGCACCAAACATTCAAAATCTCTTATTTAGAAACTACACAAGGTGCTGTGATTGTTGATTTTTGACAAATGTAGAAAATGTTGCAAAAAAATGCTGTCAAAAACGGGGTTTTGGACCAAATTCTCCGAAGCGATAGATCTTCGAACGAAAAAAAGGGTCATGCTGAGAAAATAATTGCTTATACATCAAATTCTAATTAATTCAGCGAAAAATGACATCACACGGCACCTTGTACGTCACTCCAAAAATTCTCTCAGCACGTTTTGTGTTTCTACTTTAAAAAATGAGCCTCGTGAAAATGTATCTGAAAATTTCGAGCTGTTGATGGTGGAAAATCATTTTTTCGAATCCAACCTTCCCTCCATCTCTGCGATCATATATCATCAATCAAGGAAAAATTTTCAAGAAATGTTTGGTGCTGCCATCTATGAACAAGACACATACTAAGTATTTAAAAGGCTGTAAAATGTTTAGTGCTGATGTTTGGCTTATGTTTAGTGTAGTGTGTTGTTTAGTGTAAAATGTTTAGTGTAAAACAAGAAACCAAATTTAAAAGTCTCTTTAAGGGTGTATTTCGATTCAAACTGCTTATTTTCCGATTTATTTTTGACTTCATTATTGCTCTCAAATACACGAAACTTTCAATATCTCTTATTTGGAAAGTACACAAAGTACCGTGATTGTCGATTCTTTGATAAATGCAGAAAATATTGCAAAAAAAGTAATCAAAAACGGCATTTCGAACCGATTTTTCCCAAGTGGGCGATCGGGAACGAAAAAAAGGGTCATACTGAGAAGATAATTGTTTATAAATCAAATTCTAATGAATTGAGCGTAAAAATGCATCACACGGCACCTTGTACATCTCTTCAAAAATACCCTCAACAAGTTTCCTGATTCTACTTTTAAAAATGTGTCTGAAATTGTATCGGAAAATTTCGAACTGTTGAAGGTGGAAAAGCGTTTTTCCGAATACACCCTTAACCTCCGGTCTTTTTTCACCCTTAACCTCCGGTCTTCGCTATCATAATATCCCATTTATTTCTCACAGGTATAATTCGTTCTTATTGTTACCTACCATCATTAGATAGGAGAATTAGAACATTCACAATATCTTTTCTCTCCCAGTAAAAAGTAAAACAATATAAAAATAAATAAACTAACAAAAAATGCAGTGGCGTAGCAATAGGCAAGAAAATTCCTCTGATTCAAGAAAAAAAAAAAAAAAAAAAAAAAAATCTGTCTAACGCAAAATCTGATAAACCAGATACAGTCAGTTCCGAATGAGGAAGAAAATCCTTTATTTTTCCAGAAGTCTAATTAGTTGGTACAGTCAGCCCCACTTAATCGGCTAACGGATAATTGCATCCCCGCTTATATGCACAGAATGCCAAGGAACAGAAACAATTCTCACAAGTTTAATGTTAGAAATACCCATCGCATAACAATACCCGGTTAATCGCATAATATGTCCCCAATCTAATAATCCGGATTTTGAGAATTCCTGTGAATGCGATGACTGGGGGAAAAAAAAAAGAACATAAATGTTTTCTTTTGTTATAAAGGTTTGTTAATTATAAAATGGAAAAGAAAACTGGTCGTGAAAAAATAGACTTTACTCACTTATTTCTTGGAAGCGCATGGGAGTATTTATTTTGAAATGGCGTGATTTTCTTTGTCATACATACAGCGACTCCAGATGCCAGTGATACTTCTTTGAAAAATCTGGAATTTGGAGAAAAATACAATAGACACGGTCAAGAGAATTAAAAGAACAATATTTAGCAGCGGAAATAAAAAAATACAGTCCGAAGTTAAAAAAAAAAAATTAAAATTAGCAGTGGAATTACAGTAGAAAGTGTGTAAAAAAATTAAATACTTTCTAATATTTGGCGCGAAAAGATAAATATGTCTCGCAATTTGGCGAGCAGCAATTTTACTTGACAAAAACAAACGATTTTAATGCAACTGAAAACTGTTCGATTTTTAGAATACATGTAAATAGAATTTAATGAATTTAAACATAAACAATGAGAGACTTTAATATGTTACATACATATAAACTGTATTACATGCATATTTTGCTTGTTGCTGTAGTTATTCAAATTACCACTGGAAAAAATATTTTAATAAATAAAAAAATTCATATTGAGAGAAATTATTTTTATACATTTAAGAGTATTCAAAAATAAAAGCCAGATGTTTTCATAGCATAGGCGTAGCCAGCCTTTTGAACGGGGGGGGGGGGGGTGCCCAAATTTTTTAACCTGAACATGTTGGGTACAAACAACATCTTATTTAATAAAACCTAATAAAACGGAATCCCATAAAACCTATCAAATTTCCGTTTTAGACAGGTTTTTGCGGAAGATATAATTGTGTGGAACTTCTTTAAAAAAAGATCCAAACGCAATTTTTCATTGCGTGAAGAAGGGTGAGAAGTTGCTTAAAACTAAATTTAATGGACAGGGGCGTGCGAAGAGAAAGCTGCGCCCGGGGCAAAGTTACAATTTGGCGCCCCCTCCACCCAACTTTTTCTTGTAACAGGCCAAAAATGACGTTGGTAGTATAAATTTGGCGCCCCCTAAAGTTCCACGCCGGGGCAGCTGCCCCCTACGCTCCCCCTTTCGCACGACGCTGCGAATGGATAAGAAAAAAATATATAAACATAGATAACACATGATAGATATAAAATAAAGATATCCGTAAACATAAATCTGTAATTATCACAAGTTTTCATTTCAAACAGCAATGAAATACTAAAATAAATAAGCACGACTTTAGTTCCCCCCGTCATTTTGATCAAAGTAGCATTGAAATAACTTGTAGTATGCAATTTAAAGTGAAAAATACCTCTTATATTTTCTATTCATGAATAAATAAAATTTCCCCGTTAAAAAAAAAAAAAAAAATGAGCCCGTACGAATGTCAAAATATGATCCCAAAAAACGAAATTTAGCAAACCAACAAACCAACCTCCATATTATTTTGAATTTTGCGTAGCATCATTTCTTATTTTCAGAGGAAGCACAGATTTGTACTAGAGATGAGTTCGGGCTCGATTTTTGAAACCCGCGCCCGAAACATTTTTTTAGTACAGTGGAGCCCGAGCCCATCCGAGCCCGATACAAAAAGTATACAAAAATAAATAAATAATTAATTAAAAGATTTAATGATATTTAAAATCTGTTTCAAATGTGATATCCCATTTTAAAAAAATTCTTATAAAATTTACTATTAAATAAAAATTTAAATTCATGCTTATGAAAAGAGCAATTTGGTATCAAATAAAAATATCCTTCATACCTAAAATGATTCCCATATTTCTTGTCCTTTAAGAAGTAAATTTGATGGACAGATTAAAGAAGTGTAATGAATAAATGGACAGTGTTTATAGAAATTACTATTTGTATGCTGAAGAATCAAAAAACGTTTTCAATTTCCTATAAAAAGAGTACTTCTGGGGTATAGTCGTAAAAAAACCACAGGTTACACGATCGATGCAGAGGGTATATGCTCAAGGCACAGAGTATACTCTAGAGAATACATCCTATGGGTTTCATGAGAAACAGAAGGTTATACGGTGTTCCTTAAAAAAAATCCAGAAGATATACGGTGTATACCCCAGTATACCCTCTACTACATCCCTGTACATTTATCTATAATCAATTCATTTCTCTTAACAATTCCAAATGACTGACGAGAACCTTAAAATCAACGCAAATTAAAAGATTGATACAGTTATCTTAAAGTTCCGTTGTTTTTATGGGAAAAAAAGAAACATTAATCGAATGTATTCAATCGGAATAACATGTAAAATATGTTTACTTAGGAGAGGAAATCCTCAGCATAAGCAAAATTCATGATGACAAACAGAAAAAAAAATCGCAATGCTGTTATCGATTATGATTAGGCTGATATCGATTATGATTCGTGCACAATCAAATAATTTGCAAATCTCAAGCATCTAGTCTGCATCAAAAACGAAGAAATCATTCTCTAACAAAATAAATAAATAAACGATCGAATTAAAAAAATATCCTCTGCATCAAACGAAAATCCAACCAGAAGCTAATTTATTATTTATGATTATTTCGATAGGCGCCTTATCAATTAATCGTCGACGGAAATGCAGTAGACATAAATCTCCATACATCACAAATTTTCTTTTGAAGCAACAATCAACTATTGAAATAAAAAAAAAAAAAAAAAAAAAAAAAAAAAAAAAAAATATTTTTTTTTCGTTTTGATCAAATTAACACTGAAATGACTTGAAAAAGTATAAATAATTTTAAAAGGAAAATAGTAGTTCTTTCAATCTCTTCTACCCATAAATGTTTTTTAATTCTCAGAAAGAATGAGTCCGAGCCCCCTCCCCCCCCGGACCCGAACACTAAAATGAAAATAGAGCCCGAGCCCCCCCCCCCGGGCCCGAACACTAAAATGAAAATAGAGCCCGTGCCCGCTTCGGACCCGGGTTTGGGCTCGGACTTTCGTGCTGGGGCTGAGCCTGTCTCATCTCTAATTTGTACAACCTTCCACCCCCTCCGTTCTCCAGGCTAATCACATGGTGGAATTATTGTTTCACATCTGTATTTCCTTTCAATTTTTTTTGCTTCTATCTAGACTTTAGATAACAAAAGCAAATGTATAAATTGTAGTTTCTATCCTTGTCGAGAATTTACTCTATTTTTTTATGGAAATATGCATGCAATAGACAGGTGTTAAAAAAATTCCATAAAGAAACGACATCAAATTGGGATTATAAAACCGACTTTTTTTATTTACTGTGATTAATACAGATTCTAGTAAATATTATAGTTTTAAAAAAGATGAATAAAATAATTTTCTTAAAAAGAAAAAAAGAAAGAATCAAGGTCTCTTCTTTTATCACATTTCAAAACATAGACTGTTAGTTTTGATTAACTAATTGAACTAACTTTTCTTATATTTTTCTTCTTTTTTCTTTTATAAATTTTGATTTTTTAAAATAATCAATCTTGGATCTGCGCAAGGGGGGGGGGGGTGCCCGGGCACCCAGGGCACCCCCCCTGGCTACGCGCATGCATAGTAACAAAATCTAATCGACAATGCTCAATTAGACTTTGAACATGAAACATTTTTAGTTAAGGGTGTATTTCGATTGTAATAACTTAGCCCTTAGTAGATTAATATGCTAAGTGGTTGGTAGCGTGTGTGCCGCTCGGCAAATAATCCAGGCAAGAATATTTAATGGAGAATCTATTATTTATTTGTAGAACAAAAAAGATCCTCTGGAGTAAATATATATATATAGCATAAAATTATTATAGAACACGTAGGCTCTTATACCAACTAGCTTCAACTAGAGTTCTGATTGAGTTCCAAAAACGTAAAGTTCGTGATAGTCGTAAAGTCTCTGAAAATGACGCACAACGTAAAGGTAAAATAGTTCACAAATTACGACGTTATCAATCCACTCAAGACGAGAGTTATCGCTGTCTCTCCTGGCGAGAGAATACTCCGTGATGCTGCACGAGCACTGGGATGAGAATCCCCTTCTAAAATCCACTGGCGGGATTTATCTTACCAGCTCTCAAAACCGAGCTGCTTCACTTGATCGGGAACGAGAGAACACTCCGAGCTAGCCGCTCTGCTCTCTCTCTCCAATCTCTGCGAGAAAAATCTCTCTCAGAATCCTCCTTGCAAACCCCTGGCTTCTCTTTTTCTTAAGATTTCGGAGCCCTCTGGACCTCCCTTTAGGGGTCACAAACCAATCCTGAACCTTAATGGTCTTTTCTTCATTACATGATTAGTAAAATCGTGCTATTATTGGTACCTGAAATTTCACACCCACGGCGGCGGTCCGTCTGGCGTTCTTGACCCCTAGGTACTATTGCTTCGTGCCGGAGCGACGTCAAAGACATGATGCGGGCGATCGTCCATTCACTCTAGTGTCATTCGCCTGTCAGTTCCGTTGATCGATAATGATGTAGCGATCTTATGATATCGCCGACATTCTTGCGAGGGTCACTTTGAGTTTGCAGCTTCATGGTGAAACCTCTTTAAGGAATAAATGCCTATTTCTGTTACTTTGCTTTAAAATCCTATGATAATTCTGAATTATCACACGATTTAAACTGCTTATTTTCCGATTTATTTTTGAATTCATTTTTGCACTCAAATACACCAAACTTTCAAAATCTCTTATTTCGAAAGTACACAAGGTGCCGTGATTGTCGATTCTTTGATAAATGCAAAAAATATTGTAAAAAAAACAATGAAAAACGGCATTTCGAACCGATTTTTTCCAAGCGGGAGATTTGGGGACGAAAAAAAGGGTCATACTGATATAACTCAAATTCTAATAAATTGAGCGTAAAAAAACACCACACGGCACCTCATACGTCCCTTCAAGAATCCCCTCAGCAAGTTTCATGTTTCTACTTTTAAAAATGTGTCTGAAATTGTATCGGAAAATTTCGGGCTGTCGAAGGTAGAAAAGCGTTTTTTCGAATACACCCTTAATTTAAATTATTAATTTCCTTTTAAATCGCAAAATTTTAAGATTAAATTTGAATATAAGTACATATAAATATCGATATAAAAAAATTATACCTAAAACAAACTAAAACTGACAAAACTAAAATTATTTAAATTAAATTTATCTAAACGTGTTCAACATGAAACTTTTTTCGCTCAAAGTGTATTTGACATAAATAGTAATTTTCCATTGCCAACCGAAATAAATCGACAAATAACGAAATTTTCATTATTTTTTTTACGGACACTGTATGGAGGTTCCGCCAAAATTATTTTTATAAACGTATATAACCTCATGAGAGGAAAATTCTGTAATTTTTTTAGATTTTTCGGAGTATGCTCATATGGAGACTTTCCTTGTTAGCAATATTGTAAGGATCTTTAATATAGGTATCCACTAACACCAAGTTCCCGAAAAGGTTCGCATAGTATAATGTCCATTGACACTTGACAGCATAGCTTACCTGAGAGTTTAGACCATAGGTTCCCAACCTTTTCTGGTCCACCGCCCCCTTTACAAGAGAAAAAAGTTCCAACGCCCCCTCTTCCATAATAGTTAATTATACAAAATGTTAAAATATTATTGCATATTATCTATATTTCATTAATCTGACAATCTATTAATCAAAGTAGAAGTTAATTAAAAAGACCATCAAATGTAGTAAAATAATGTTTAATAAAAATTGAAAAATAAACACAAAACCAATAAGAGTTTTTAAAACATTACGAAATAGTTGAGGCTATTGGAGTTTTAATAATTTTTTCATGTCAGATTCCAATTTCTTCAACATCAGTCACAAACTGTCAAGTTTAAAGATGTATGCTCCTTTTCTTAGACCATAAATTAGTTACTGCATGGAACTCACTTTAAGTCAAATCTGATGAAAGGAAAGCAATTAAAATTTTATGTACTCTCCCTCACAATTCAGATTAGAGAGCTGTAGATTTTTGAAGTTAGCACTCTTGGTATCTATTTCTGAATTTTACTTTTAGTTCTCAATTACTGCCCCGATTTTTTCCTCTAAATATGATGATACTGTTATAGCTGTATTTCGAAAGGATCTAAAAACCAACTCGGTATAATCATGTATAAATATCGTGAAACTGCTTTGAGAAAACTTCATGAAGAAAGTCCCAGTGTTGACATTAAGTAAATATTCTTGTTTTCACAGCCTGCAATATTTAAATTTATTTAATTAAAGATTCTAAACACGTCCGTCACATAATCGATGTCATTTTTTTAATGCAATCAGGTTTTAGCGTATTTTTACACCTCTGTCTTTAGCTAAATGAAATACTAAATCAAATTTATCGAAAAACCATTCTGACAAATACTTTTTCAGAGACAACAAATTTTTGTGTTGCAGCAGCAACCGATTGAATTCATTCTCAAGTCTAATGCAAATAATGGTGACAACTGCACAACAAAGTAAAACAACTGTTCCACTTTGTTGTAAAATGATTTTCACTATAAAGTTGGCAAAATATCCTGTCATTCAATGAAGTGCATCTATTCCTATTGACTTCTCTAATAAAGTAATGAAGCTCGTACTGGTGATAGTGGGTTTGAATTGTATAGAGTTGTTGTTTGCAGTTTGTGTTGTTCGTGTTGTCGATAGTACGATGGGTTTAGTCTTTGTAGGGGATTTGCGGAGTTAGACAGCTATATAGAAATACAAAGCTACTCTCCGGGCCAGCGTTAGGCCAAACAACAAACAAACAAACAAGTAATGGAGCGACGTATACAGGTGTTCATTCCATTTTCTGAAACCAATGGCTGATGATGTGTAAAGGAATGATCAGAGAGTACTTTTAGTACTGCTTGTTTAAAACATGATAATGAAACCTTCCTGATGTCCCGTCGTTGTTCGAGCAACATAAGTAGCAAGTGACAAAATATTATGATAAAGAATTTTTTTCACGTGGTCTACCTTCGCGATATTAAAATATCGATTCCCTTTTTGTATCAGTTTCGAAATTTTTAGCAAATAATAACTCTTGCTTTTTTTTTCTTTTATGAGTTTTTGTTATTTGATAAGGCCGATCCATGGAGTTGAATGGAAATTTGCAGGTCTTTATGTAATAGCATAATGATGTTTCAATGCTTTTAGCCATCTATTCCTCTTTGTACCGAATTATTATTCAAGATTTTTTCAGTTGATATCAGACGATTTCTTTTGATGAAGAGCAGTTTTTATTATCTCTCTGACTACAGGCAAGATTAATTTCTCGTCGTGTGTGTGCAATTTCAATACTTTTATTATTAAAATTATAATGATATATGAGGCTCGTAGTCCATCATCTTCTTGTTTAGAAGATGATTTAAAAAGGTTTTATGTAGTTGACGGTTTTATTTTTTTTTCTTTTCCAGTCTTTGAACTGGTCAGATGTGGCAATCCCAAAACTTTCTTCTATCTCATACAAGTTAATACTTCAAATTTCGCTATCATAGCGCCAGAATTAAATGGCAATCTATGTACATCGGAGGATTCTAATGGTATAAAATTCCGTGCATTAGTTCTTGAAATAGGGCTACTGCGACTGCCGAGAAAAATGCAGAGTAAAATGCCACCAATTATGCGATTTGTACCAAAACATAATCAGTAATCATATTTATCAAGGTAAAACTGAATCTGAAGTTTGAGGAAAATTCGTACTTTAATTCTTGAGGTACAGCTGTTGCAGAAATCGTGAAAAAGACAGCATAACAGCGCCACCTGTTGAGCGATTTTCAACAAAATGTAAACAGCATCGATTCATGTCAAGGAATAATTAAATCAGAAGTTTGGTGAAAATCTGTAAAGTAGTTCTTGAAAAATAGCGGTGCCGAAATCGTGAAAAAGCAACACAGCACCAGCACCTGTTGACGAGTGATTTACACCAGAAACTAATCAGCATTAATTTATAATAGAAAATACATAAATATAGATTTTTTTTATAAATTCCGTGCATAAGTTGTTGAGATGGGTGCCTATAAAATTTATGTCACATACAGACAGACAGGCTGACAATCAGATTCACCGACAGACATTTTGTAAAAACATGTTTTTGGAATCTCTGGCCCCAAAAACGTGTATATACGTCAAAATCCGGAATTCAAAAATCTTCACGAATCTAGTAATACGTTTTTCTTGTAAAGATAGAAGAAAGTAAAAATGAAACATATCTTGATCTTTTCTATCAACATGCATTTATTCAAATGCCCTTGTAGCCTAGAAGGCTTCAAGTCTTCATTTGAAATAACTTCTTGGCAAATTAAGCACATAGGTAACGATTGGTTTGTGGGAGAGTGTTTAGATCCATACTTCAAATACTCAATACTTGTACTGCTGGCATTTTTTTTTTCAAGATATTTTTAAATTAAAAAAAAAATCCCTATATAAGTTTAAAAAAATTTACTTTTCAACCTTCGAGTTCCAAGGCTATTTTTTGACATTAGTAAAATAAATTTAATCCTCCCCCCCCCCCTCAGACTTAGGTTCGTCTGCATAATTTTCCCTTTAAAGGTGCAGTTAGGGTTTTTGTTTCCGACTGGGCAATGTAAAGGCGATCAACTATTTTCATTATATTAGTTCCTAAATAAGTAGGTATGGCATGACCTCCCCCCTCGACAGTCCTAGCGCCCCCCATTTTTCTCTAGACTCGCTACCGCCCCCCTGGAATGCTCCAGCGCCCACTGGGGGGTGGTACCGCCCCCGTTGGGAACCTATGGTTTAGACACTTAGTTTCCTCCGAATGAGAGGAAAATTTACTAATATAGCACACACACACAAGTAAGTATTTTAGTCATACAAAAATTTACTTTTTTCGTCTTTAATTTACGATTAAGGCAAGTGTGGATAAATCGCAATCACAAAATAGTGTGAATGAATTGCAGTCATGAAATAATTTTCATTCAATGTATATTTAATTTTCATACATCATCCCAATCTGAAGTTGAAATGCCCTTTTCTTCTCATTCTGTAATTATGTAACTGTAATTTTACTGTTAGGACAAGTTGCTAGATATTATATTTTAACTTGATAAAATAGAATTGAAATGTTTAGAAATCTCAGTTCAATTTCAGTTTTTGCTGTGTTATTATTAATTTTTAATTTTTTTTTTTTTTTTTTTTTTTTTTTTTTTTTTTCTTTAAGTTGAATAAAAGTTAAAGAAATCTGAAATTGTACATTGAACGTTGCAAATGCATTCGTATTAAAGCTAGTTTGATAAATATTCAGATCTTGGTCCAGTAACTGTTGCACTTTTATACAAAAATGCATGAATACAAAATTTATTACGATTATATATATTCAATTCTGTAATGCTGAATTAATAGGATTCCATCCGAAATGAGACATAATCACCATAGCAACCTAGAATAAATACCTATATGAAGACTCGAAACATCATTAATGATATCTCATAGGATATAGAAGAATTACAAAATAAGATGATTGTATGATAATATTTAATAGAATAATCACCATGGTAACCAAGAATCATCACATATCATATAGAATATGATTGAATCAGCTACGCATGATTGCATTTAAGAGAATGAAAATACTTTTATTAATATCTTTTTAAATTTTGATTCGATTTTCATAAAATTTGAAAATGACTCGACAAAATTTCACAACGATTATATAAATGACATTTCAAACCATTGGGTTGGGTAGTTTTTGCGATGATCATGCGGACAGACGAACGAAACAGATGTCGAGTATAATTATGAACACATCTAAAAACTGCTAAATTACGAGTTACGTCAGTAGTTAAGTCGGCTCATGTCATGTTTTTACTAATAAAAAACAATCTGTTAAATATGCCAGAAATCTGCGCGTTTTTGAGCTTTGAGCGGTAAAAGAAAAACCACCTTAAAAAAAATCACTCACATGTAAATATTTTTTTTCATAAAAAAAAAAAAAAAAAAAAAAAAAAAGACAAAGATTTAATACATGATCTATAACAATTTTCCCGCTTGGGTGTATTTCGATTCAAACTGCTTATTTTCCGATTTATTTTTAAATTCATTTTTGCTCTCAAATGCATCAAACTGACAAATTATCTTATTTAGAAAGTACACAAGGTGCTGTGATTGTTGATTCTTTGATAAATGCAGAAAATATTGCAAAAAATGCTGTCAAAAACGGCATTTTGGACCAAATTTTCCGAAGCGGGAAATCTGCGAACGAAAAAAGGGGCCCGCTGAAAAAATAATTGCTTATAAATCAAATTCTAATGAATTCAGCGAAAAATTACTTCACACGGCACCTTACGTCTCTTCAAGAATCCCCACAGCAAGTTTCATGTTTCTAGGTTTAAAAATGTGTCTGAAATTGTATCGGAAAATTTCGAGCTGTTGAAGGTGGAAAAGCGTTTTTTCGAATACACCCTTCTGTAGCTGATTGTTTTTTGATAAAAGGATTATCTCACTTATTTCTTTAGATGCAGTAATGCTGCCATCTAACATCAGATAAAATAACTATAAATAAGTCTTCTTGATATTTTCTATTCGAAGAAAAAAATTAACAACATTATAAATAAACTGACAAAAATATATCATTGTAGATATAGGATGCAAAATTCTAAAAATCCACGGAAGCCGAGAGGTTTGCGAACAACGAATAAAATTTATATTACAGTGCCTTCTGTTATCGCTAATCAATTATTAATTTCTAAATCATTAATTTACTAAATATAATTTCATTTGGAAAAAAAAAATGTTTTTTGAACTTAATTTATTTTTTTATTTGTATATTAAAGAGTATTTGTATTTTAAAATAGAATGAAATGTTACGAGATCTAAGTTCAATTTCAGTTTTTGCTGTGTTATTATTATTATTATTATTATTATTATTATTATTATTATTATTTAAAGTTGAATAAAAGCAAACAAAAAGCTAGTTTTATAAATATTCAGATCTTGGTGCAATAACTATTGCATTTTTATACAAAAATGCATGATTAGAAAATTTATTACGATTATATTTATTAAATTCAGTAATACGGAAATAATAGGATTCCATCTCAAATGGGATATAATCACCATAGCAACATAGAATCACTACCTATATGAGACTTGAGATACCATTTGTGATATCCCATAGGATGTAGTAGAATTACATAAAAGGATGATAGTATGATAGGATTAAATAGAATAATCACCATCGCCATGCCACCATCACCAAGAATCATCACCTATCATAAGATATCATTGAATTAGTTACGTATGATTGAATTTAAGAGAATGAAAAAAAACTTTTATTAATATCTTTTTAAATTCTGATTCGATTTCCATAAAATTTGAAATGATTAGACAAAATGCAACAACGATTATATATTTTATATTTCAAGCCAGTGCGTTGAGTAGTTTTTCCGACGTATATGCGGACAGACGAACGGACCAGATGATGAGTACAGGAGCTATATGTATTTGTATGATTACGAATATACATAAAAACTGCTCGATTATAAATTACATCAGTAATTATGTTGGCTCACGTCATGCTTTTATTATTAAAAAACAATCCGTTAATTGTGCCAGAAACCTCCGCGTTTTTGAGTGGGAAAGTATACGTATGAAAACAACCTTTAAAATAATGATGTCACATGTATGTTATTCACTAAAAAAAAAAAAAAAAACTTTTCTTGTTAACGACAAAGGGACGAGATATGATCTATAACAATTTTTTCTGTTTCTCAAGCTGATTATTTATTATTTTCATGAAAGGATAATTTCATTTATTTTTGCAGTTGCGGTGGTGCTGCCATCTAACTTCAGATAGGATAACTATAAATGTCTTCATAATATTTTGCTCTTCGAAGTAAAATATACCAACATTATAAGTAAACTGACAAAAATATAGCATTGTAGGTTAGGATATACAATTCTAAAAATCCACAGAAACTAAATGGTCTGAGAATAACGAATCAAACTTATATTATATTATTATCGCTAACCAATTATTAATTCACCCATAATTAAACCATTAATTTACTAAATATAATTTTATTTGAAAAATAATAAAAAAAGCCGCTTTTTGAATTTTTTTTTTTTTATTTTTGTAAGCAGTCCTTTTTGTCTTTACTGATCATTTGGGATCTTGTCACTTACTTTGACTGAAGAGGGCTGTTAAAATTTTTTGTGCTGCAGCTATTGTCCCGGCACCCTCATCAGCGTTATCATACATCACTAAAGATGCATTTACGCTACAGCGTTATCGTCCTAGGTGTTGGCGCTCCTGGGTTCACGTCTAGAACGTCCTCTTTACATATCTATGTTCTCTTCATGCATTTGAAAATACCCGTTTGCTTTTTTAAGGGTGTATTTCGATTCAAACTGCTTATTTTCCAATTTATTTTTAAATTCATTTTTGCCCTCAAATGCATGAAACTGGCAAATGGTATTTTTCAGAAAGTACTCAAGGTGCCGTAATGGTCGATTCTTTGATAAATGTAGAAAATATTGCAAAAAAGGCTGCCAAAGTTGACAATTTGAACGGATTTTTCAGAAGCGGGAGATATGGGGACAAAAAAAGGGTCCTACTGGGAGGATAATTGTTTATAAATCAAATTCTAATGAATTGAGCTTAAAAAGACATCACACGGCACCTCATACGTCCCTTCAAGAATCCCCACAGCAAGTTTCATGTTTCTACTTTCAAAAATATGTCTGAAATTGTATCGGAAAATTTCGAGCTGTTGAAGGTGGAAAAGCGTTTTTTCGAATATACCCTTGAGGGTGTATTCTGATCAAAACTGCTTATTTTCAGATTTTTTTTCAAATTCCCTTTTACTCTGAAATGCATCAAACTTCCAAAATCTCTTATTTAGAAACTACACAAGGTGCCGTGATTCTTGATTTTTTGATAAATGTAGAAAATGTTGCAAAAAAATGCTGTCAAAAACGGCGTTTTGGACCAAATTTTCCGAAGCGGGAGATTTTCGAACGAAAAAAAGGGTCATGCTGAGAAAATAATTGCTTATAAATCAAATTCTAATTAATTCAGCACAAAATGACATCACACGGCATCTCATACATCTCTTCAAAAATCACCCCAGCAAGTTTCATGTTTCTACTTTTAAAAATGCGTCTGAAATTGAATCAGAAAATTTCGAGCTGTTGAAGTTGGAAAAGCATTTTTTCGAATACACCCTTAAGGGTCCTGTCTCTGCCCGCGAAGACACTAATGCTATTTCTATGGGGAAGCGTTTTTCTAATAACTCTTTCGCATTTTGACATTTTTAAGTAAATTATTTTTTTTTGGCATTGGATAGCTGAAGTCCCACTCAAGACCGCTCTTTGATTACTTTTTCAATTTTGGTCGCAGATATTTTCTATAAAGTTACTTTCACTTCCAAAACCGGTTAAGAAAGTGTTGAGGAAAGTCCTAGTTTAAAAAATTTAATGTAACAAATAAAAATGTCATTTTCATACAGTAATTAGAGTTTTTGTTATTGAAGTATAAGTAAATAAGATTCCTTTCGGTCTTTTTTTTTTTTTTTTTTTTTTTTTTTTTTTTTTTAAAGTGGTTTAAAACATGGGAGACACAAAACAAGAATGATTTCAGAGAATACATCGTAACTGACAATTTCATTAATTAAATATATCTTATCAGGTACTGCCTGAAAGCTATTTAAATATTTGATTTAAAAAAAAAAAAAAAAAAAATGAAATATTTTCAAATTCTATAGCTTGGAAGAGGACAACATATTCAAGATGGTCAAAATATCATTCACTATAATAGTAATAATAATAATAATAATAATAATAATAATAATAAAATAATAATAATAATAATAATAATAATTATTATTATTATTATTATTATTGACTTAAATTATACACTATATGGCCAAAGGTGTCCAGCCAGTTACGATTTCAGACATTTTGTTAAATAACTAGAGAAGTACATGCGGAATTATAATGAAACTCTATGTGGGTGAACACAATAGTACATGTTATACATTTCCGTGAAGATTTTTCACCGAACCTCCAAAGAAGACCGTGAACAAATTGAAAAAGAATGAACATCTTTTGGCTAACCCTGTCAAAACTAATGTATAGCAAAAGCCTTCAAACTATGGATTATGATTAAATAGCTTACTGAAATAAACTGTGTTCATTTTTATGCGGATAGTATGTATACTCGTAGAAATTAAAGTTTTCATAAAAACAGCCCCAAATTTTTCCAAGTTTTTTGCTTATAATTTGCAGCGGTAGGGGAGACCAGGGCCTGTTGGCCCAGTTTTTTTTTATTTCATTTTTCTTCAATACCTAAATTTTGTTTATTTTCAAATTTAGTATTTTTTTACAATACCTAGTACATTTAACTAGTGGGAGAAACGCTTATTTTTAGTTAACATGCAATTTTAAGAACTTTGTGAATTTAGTTATGGTGTGATGTCATGTGGGCCAATCTACGCCGTGCACGGGGTAGGTTGGCCCATTGAGTGGGGTACGTTGGCCTGCAATGCTCTTTTTTATGTTTATTTAGAAGTTAAATAAAATTCATAATAATTGACTATTAGAACTATTTAGGAACTTTAATGCATGTATAAAGAAAATTTATTTGCAAATTAAGTTTACAAATCAGAGGGATCGTTGCAGTGAATGCATTCAAAATATAATCTATTAACCTCTTTTCGAACACATTTCACATGAACCCAGCGTTTGCAACTCACGCACTGGATCCATTCTTCCTTAGGCATGCTTTAATTAAACTCTTTCAGACAGCGTATGCAGATATTGTCTTCGTCTTCCTAATCGTCACTTTCTTTAATAGATTTCTTCTTTTTCTTTTGACGATTTAGACCACTACATCTAGGCTGTTAGGGATCAAAAGGAAAAAAATATTTTTTACAGATTGCTTTCCTTTGCGATTTTTGGTCTGTTTTCTTCTTTTAATATCACTTTTAATTTTGGCACTATTTCTTTCCTCTGTTGAGTTTTGTTGTTGTTCTGTAGAGCTAATTTGACAGGGGTATCTGTGAGGACTGCAGAAGTTTTCTTCATTCTATTCGAAGCATTTATCTTCCTTTGCTCTTCCTTTTCGAATGGTCTTATCTCATTAGGTGAAAGGAGTTATTTTGCATAGAGCAGGAGAAGATGCAGTAGGCACATCTATGGAAATAAGATTACCCATAATTACCTGGGTTAAATTAGAATCTTCACTAATTGCTTTGTCGTGCGTGCTTGAAGGCTCTGGTTTATCACTGACATACGAAGGCATGAAATCAGAGTTAGTAAAAACATTCCTACTGAAAGGGCATATTCCAGTTTTCTGAAAACCTGATGTTATGTTAACTGGATTTTTTGTATTGGAAAGGGCCGTTTTAACAATTCCTGGAATATAGGGCGTCTATTAGTTGTCACCCAACCACCACAGGCTGAATTAACATTTTTTTTTTTTAATGGGGCAACGTACCCCAACGTAAATACTTACAACTTGCCCCCTCGCCATGTTTGAAATAATTTTGCTATTCTACACATATCTTAACAATATTTAATATTTATTGTTACATCAAATGAATCGTTATAAATTAAGCTTTCAAAATATTACTCACTTTTGTTCTTGTGAAGTACTCTTGAGAGCATTAAAGCTTTATGCACACTAACGAAAATTTACTTCGAGATCGACGAAAGTGAAAAATCATCTTTGTCTTAGTTTGCTTTTGTTAAGACAATTGAAACTCCTGGAAGGGTAGGGGAACAGGTTTTTTAACATATTTCTAGACTTGTGGCGATATCTGGCGACTAGTTTTAAAATTAAATCAAATTGGCCAGCCTACCCCTATGGCCAACAAGTCCCGGTCTCTCCTATATATAAAATAATGTTATTTTCCGGAAATTGTACAAAACAACAATGTACATAATACTCTGCAATCAGAATTAGATATTAATAAAAATTGCATGAAAAATGAGTAGATTACTAAATAAATTTTTATTGGGCATGTGTGGACACTATCAAAATTTCATTTGCATATTAGTTAGCTAAATGTACAAAACAACCTTTGTGAAAGTGTCATAAACATATTAAACATTTAGAAAATTCTGAAAGTGTGCGTCGATAGAATGACCTCAAAATCCGTTATTCCCAAAAAGAAGCAAAAAAAAAAAAAAAAAAATAATAATAATAATAATAATAATAATAAATAAAATAAAAATAAAAATAAAAAAATAAATAAATAAATAAATAAATAAAATAAAATAAGGGAGTTGTATTTAAGTATAGTAGTACATGCATATAGTAGTATATAGTATAGAGGTGGGAAATGTGGTTATTTTTGGTTAACAGGTTACATCATTCCACAGTAGCGCTGGTAACAGGTTCCAACATCCTGTTATTTTTGTAACAGAGACAATAAACAATTTATAAACAATTGCTAAATATGCTCCCAAACGGACAACACATGGGATATGGGCCCTAAGGGGGTGCCCTCCGTGTGTGTGTGTGGGGGGGGGGTCTTTTTAAGAGAACCCAACCCGTATTTACGCAAGGAAATCCAAAGTTCTGAGAAAACCATGGAAAATTCCGAATGATTAGGCTGACGGCCGCGATTGGGTTCTGTTCTAATCCAGTACCTACCGTCTTCCAGTTTTGAGGGCAGAATCTCTCGGCCACTGGTGGGGCAACAACATTTAAGAAAAAATCTATAGGCACATATATTTTTGAATATAAAATAATGCATCCTATAGGAAATACAAAAAAAGGAAAAATAGAAAGTACAAGAAAACATATTATGAAAACTTTAACAAACAAAGGAAAACGAATTTTTCAAAAATATATCCTCCATATACCGCGTTTTCTCAATCAGCGCCGTTGATGTTTTAAAATCTGAGATGAAATGCATACTGAATTTTTTTACAGCAAGTCAACGCGTGCTGCCACTACCAGAGCAGCTGCAAAACATAAAACAAGTATTAACTGATAGGACAGAGAGACTTATGAGATAGGACAGATAGTAGAGAAAGAACGTTTTTCCAGACTCAGTTTTTTCGTCTAGTTTCTTAATAGCAAATATCTATAGTATGCAAGATCGATTGTACGCTGTTATGAAAGCAAAAGAGGGTGCTACAAAATATTAACTACCATTTACTTCATATTAATAAAGTAATATTGTTGCTTAAAATAAAATATTCTAATACTTTGATATATCCCTAGCGTATAGATAATCGGACGTCAAAAATCAACCAACCAACTAATACTTTGAACTCATTTAAATTTTATCCTACTATTTTTATGTTTTTAGAAAGCTGTAAACCTAATATATTGTACTGTATTTCATATTTTGTAAATATTAAAATCTTATCTAAACATTCCAGATTCAATTTATAAGAAATTTAATTGCATTTACTTAGTATCAAAAAATGATTAAATTAAAAATAATTTTTTTTATAATTTTTTCTCAATTATTTTAATATTTTTAATATGAGTTCTATTAAAATGGTTCCAAAGTTCACTAGCTCATGCTTTTTTATATGGACCCATACATACAGAGCCCGATCAAGCTGAAGTTGGGCCCAGGGCCTGTTTAAAAGTTGGGCCCCCCTACCTACCCATTTTGGGCGACACTTTCAGATAAAAAGGTTTATTTCATGAGTTGAGAAGGTTGTTTGAGTAAAAAGTGCCTAGGTTAAAGGCTTCTAAGAATTTTATTGAATAAATATTTAAATTTTATGTTTCATATTTTATAAAACAATACTATTTGAAAAGTATTTGATTAAGGAAAATAATCAGCCATATAATTTGTGGGCCCCTGAAATTGGTGGGCCCAGGGCCGAGGCCCCGGAGGCCCATGCTTTAATCAGGCCCTGCATACATAAATTAAAAATAAGACTTATTTCCACAAAATTTTCACCCCCCCCCCCCCCCAAAAAAAGTGACATTTTGGGAGTGCCGACAGAAGTGAAAACTTGGACAATTACGTCTTTATTTTTTGAATTGTCAGGACATATTTTTTTGTAATCGACAGGAAACATTTTATTGTGCAGGAAATACTTTTAAATAATATGTTATTTTTTTATTCACTATTATAAAGTACTACTACAAAAATTACATTACAATTTTCATTTAATGCACAATTGTGCATGAAAAATAATGCATATTGTTTTACATAAAAAAAATTGCAATAAAAAAGGAATATGAATAATATTTATATGGCACAGATGTCATACACACATCACATTGGCACAATTTTTTTCAGATACCGATTTGGCAAAAAAAACCTCGAAGAAGTTTGAGAAATTTAAATTTCAACCCTTTATGGGTCCGTAACGTGACCAAGAATAACGGGAGAAATTTTTTTATGCTAGATTTGTAATGTATGGAGCATAAGCTTTCGATAGACATATTACATAAAAAAAATGAGAAACGCCCCCCCTGCACCCCCCCCCCCCAAATGGTCCTATAGGGAAAAACCGGAAAATTAAAATAGCAAAAAGAATGACGAGTAAAAGTTAGCTATGCTGGAATTTTTCTCTCCGCTCTAACTCCCATAGAAGCAAAGTTATAGCCTTTTAAAGATTGAAATGAAGTGAAGAAATGAACAAAATTAGGTGAGTCACCGAAAGGGGGGAGTTGTCATGTTAAAAATGGTAGAGAACTAAATGAGCGAAATTTTAAGGTGTATGTTGGAGGGTAAGGTGTAAGGTGTATGTTGCCCCCCCCCCCCACCCCCAGAGCCTGATTACTAACGGGGCACTCTCTCACCAGAAAAAATTTATAGAAATTTTCATCTTCTTTAAACGCCATTTTCATACAAGATTACTGTCATGAATAAGGAAAAATTCTTTATTTCTTTTTCCTGGTGGGAGAGTGCCCCGTTAGTAATCATGCCCTGCCCACCCCCCCAGAAGAGCCCTTTAGAAATCAAATCCACAAATCTTAAATTCAATCTTTCTGATATTTAATAAAAAAAGAGACGAAATCATTTTTTATTTATCCTCTCTCTTCAACAACCGCGAATAAAAACCAAACAGGAAACAAAACTTTAAATCGAAAGTTGTTAACGATAACAAAATTATCTTCAGATAAGTGTATTACTCAGCACTTTTCAAGCTTGTCAAATAATTTGTAACAAAACGTTTGAAAATAAACAATAATTACGAAGCGATAAAATGTTCTTTTGTAATGTAAAGAACTACATTTATCGAAGAACTGGTGGAAAATCTAACAGAAAAGAACTACATTTATTGAAAAACTGGTGGAAAATCTAACAGATATTGAATTAGTGATTATTTAAGGAATTATTTCTACTGTGGTTGCATAGGCGTAACCAGCCTTTTGAATGGGTGGGTGCCCAGAATTTTTAACCTGAACTTTCTGGATACAAACAATATCTTATTTTATATAGTAAAACCTTCTAAAACGGAAGCCTATAAAACAGTTTTAAATTCCGTTTTAGACAGGTTTTTATCTTAGAGTGTATATTTGTGAGATTTTTTTAATAAGAGTTTTTAAGGGTGTTTTAATAAGGGGGGGGGGAACGAAAAGTCTTTAAATACATGTAAATGGGTCTGCGCAAGCGGGGGGGGGGGGTGTCCGGGCGCATCCCCCCACCCCCCGTGGTTACGCGCATTGGTTGGTTTCCAATTGCTGCTTTAAATTCAAATCAATCTGAAGTTTGAATGTAGACATTTTAAATGAGCTAATTAATTAAAAATGCATTGATTCAAGCATTTTATTTGAATGTGACAAAATATTGTTTTGTTAGTTTTAAAATAGAATTTCCAACTAAAATCGAGAATTGAATTCTTAAGGCACTAAATTATAAATAAATGCATTTTAGTTATATGTAGAAAAAAAGGTACTTTTTATAAAATTAATCTCTGAACTCAAATTTTGCTATATTTTTGGGGTGAAAAGGTAGAAATAGTTGCTTTTTTTATTTACTTAACGGTAAAATACTAACAAAATCTAACAATCATATGCGCTAGGTTATGCAGCATTTATAAAGGATTTTCGTTTTAAAATATAAAACTTTATTAATTTAAAATGCATTTGCAACATAAGATTGCATTTAAAGCAATTTTTAGGATATGTCGAATATACATTTCTGCGCACATTTTTCCTTCATAACTTTACTAAAGAGAAATGATTCATGAAAAGCACTGATTTATGATTTTAAACTTCCGACTTTTAATCGATTTACATGTTTTGGGATGTTTTAAACAGAATTTAATAATTTTTAAATCATTAATCTATGTGTTATATATAATATATTTATATATTGATTATAATATATTGTTTATCGAGAAAAACATTTCAAGCATGAAGTTTTTCTAATAAATTTTCAAATATTTTCCTGATCTAAAAATTTCTGTGTTTTGTGCTCTAGATATTGTGCTGTAGTATTTTGTGCTATTAAAATAGGAGAAAGTGTGTTATGATGGTGACCTATCATCAGGCACCAAGCAGAAAAAGTGTTTAATTAACGGTGTAAGTTATTACTATTCATTAGTGCTCGCGATAGGATACGTATAGCAGCTATACGTTTAAACGATATACGTATATCCGTATAATACGTTTTTCTGCTATACGAATACTTTAAAATATACGTTTAAACGTATCCGGATACGTATAAGGCGTATTAATTAAACGTATATTTTAGAATACGTATATTTAATGTATACGTATATTCGACGTATCGTACCTAATTTAAATATTGGACTTCATCAGTCTTATGTCACTGAATGAAGAATAATTTGGAAATCGGTGGCATTACGATAGGAATCCGTATAGTATGTCTTATGTATACAAGATAAAGCAATGAAAAACGTATATTCTTTAAAACAGTTTGCAAAAATTTCACAAAATATCAGACTCCTGATTGGCCAATCTCGTTTCACTAACAGTGAAATATCTATTTTCAAAATAGCGAGTTATTACCGTGAATTGCAAAAGTATTTTCCAACATTGTACTTTGAATTTATTTTGATTTTTTTATTCATCTCAAGGTAATAAGCTCAGATACCCCGTTATTTTACATTTTGTATAGGTAATGTATTACAGATTGTATCCATTGTAAATAACCAGCAAAATTAAACACTTTTTGAGGAAAGAATGAGGGTATAAATGTTTCAGATTTATTGTGAATTCTTGTTAAATTCAGTTTTTTTTCTTTTTAATTTTTTAAAAATTCTTTATTCACTTATTGTTTTACACTCAAGATTGCACCCGAGCGTAAATGCTATTATTTTAATGGAGCTAATATTTTCTAACTCTGTTAATGTATAATGAAATTTCATTTTTTTAATCTTGACATTCTCACCAAAACATACATAGAATCACTTCATATCAAGCATTAACTGAATCTGTAGTTTGATGAAAATCCGTGCATTAATTCTAGAGATAGAGCTATTGCAGAAATCGTAAATAAAATACAGCAAAGTAGAGCCAGCTGTTGAACGATTTACATACAGAACTAGTCAGCAACAATTTCTACCAGGGACTACTTGAATATATAGAGGAGACTGGGATGCATGTGAACAGTTCACATAAACATAGCTTTTTGTCATAACTTTTTTAATTTCTATAAGCAAAACTACTCTATATAGTAAACAGAACTTTTTTTACGCATGGTATTTTCTAAAAATTAACTTTACAGCTCTTCTTACTTTTCTTAATAGTTTATTGAATTAAAAAAAAAAAAAAATCATATGTGCCCCAACGAAAGAGCAGTTGTAAACACATAAGGAAAACATGTGAAACCAAGGAAAAATTTTTTTAACATGTTTTTATTATCTTTTTCATATGTTACCTTAATCATTAGTTCTATTATTTATTAAATTCACCATAAAGAAAAATATACGTATATTTATTTAGTTTCTGAGTTATTTGTTTAAGCAAAATATTATAAAATAAAAATAAGTAGATTTGGGGGGGGGGTAGATAATTGATAAAATATTGTTGCAATAAAAAAAAAAAAAAAAAAAAAAAAAGAAGTAAACTTGAGAAAATAATGAAAGAATTTAAATTTTGCTTAGGGCTTTTTGTTTGAGGGAGATTTTAGGGAGGGGGCATTTGGATAATATTTATAAGAAAGCTACAAAAAGGCGAAAGATTCTCATTCTACATTGCCTTATTTGCCTGTAAATTAAGGATAAAAAAATTGTTTTACATTTATAAGCTTCCTCCAAATTTAATTTCTTTTGCTTTTAAAAGAAAGGGGGGAGTCAATAATGGAGATTTCACGGTAGTTATAAGTTTAAAAATTCTCTTTTCATAATATATATATATCTATTTTCAAAACACCAAATAAAATAGCTGTTTTAGAAGTGGAAGTAAATTAATACTACAAGTTTGCAACAAATGAAACAGAAAAATTTGCAAAGTTGTTAAACGTAATATTTTTTGCAATAATGATGCATAAAAAATAGTATTGAAAACTGTTAAATAAAATAATGTATAGCATTTATTGCAATTTAGAAAACATGAAATTTATTTAAATTACAATTGAAAGTAAAGAGCTTGTTGCTTTTTATGTATTTGCTGACAGTTGTGTTTGTAGAAGTCTCTATTACACAAAATCAACTTTATATGATAGAAATGTCTTCTATTTCTATAAAAATATAGATAATGGAGCTGGCATAATTTTCACGAAGTTAACTAAAAGGAATAGAATCACTGAATGATTATTGGGCAATTTAATGACATATTCAGATCTGCCCCAACTAGACTCTTCATAAGTGTCCCACATTCCCACAAGAGTTAAAATGACAAATCATTAGCATTTCTCAATTTTAAAAATAAAAAATATCATAAATATTTATTAGTATCCATAGTATATGTTAAATAATAAAAAAAAGAATAAATAAATAAAATTATTCTTTTATCAAGCTGGAGATTTTACAAGTACAGTAAGCAGTATTTTGGCTCCTGGGGACAAACAAAACGTCGAAGAGTTTCAAATTTTTTTTCCATATGTCTATAGGTGCTCCCATCTTTGATAATTTTTTGAAATTAAAAAACATATAATAACTAGTGAAAAATGGCAATGTTCTCATATGCCCCATTTTCACATGTGCCCTAGTCTCCCCCATATATGTTACTTAATTCTGTGTATTAGGTCTTGAGATAGAAAACCCACAAAATCCATGTCACATACAGACAGACAAAGTCACAGACTCATAAACTACCGGCAGATATTTTGTAAAAACATGTTTTTCGGACTCTCTTACCCTTAAAACGTGTAAACACATCGAAAGTATTCCCGAATCGAATACTTTCTTCTTCTAAAGATACAAGAAAATATAAAAAACTAAGTACTGCGTCTCAGATTTCCTAAAGATTAGTTTGATTCTACTCACAACTAATGTAAGACATTTTATAATAAATAACTTAGTTTTTTGGGGAAAAAAACCAAAATCTTAACTGAGGAACGTATTCAGATTTTTTTAAGTGCCTGCAAAACAAATAGTAGTTAAGTAAACACATCGTAGTTCTTTGAACAAAGAATCGCGTGGGGATACTCTACCGGATATTTCTCAATGTCGTTAATCCGCAGAAAAACATTAAAAAATCAAATTTCATACTTTGAATGAAAAACGTTTAAACGTTTATACGTTTAACCGCTTGGGTAAAATCCGTATATACGATGTACCGTATATGCTGTTTCGTGTAATACGTATAACTGCCGATGCGGAATTATACGTATAGCAAATACGTATTTCGTATAATATGTATTATACGTATACTCATATAAACGTATAATCGGGAGCTCTACTATTCATGCATGTTTTCACTACTAGTCATAGTGATTGATGAACTGCAAAAAAATTAGCATCACATATCTAAGAGAGCAGGTCATAATTAGGGGTGAAGATAGGGTCATGTTGAGTGCTAGTGTTGAATTCAGGGGATAGTCCGGGGGAGAAGGGTGCCGGTGAGCAATGAGATGTTTTCTCGGAAGATTCGAGATTTTGGGTTTTCAATGGTCAGAAAAAGCAATGCTTCTTCCCTACCTCACAGAACTCTATAATGTTCCTCTTCCAGAGCACAGAAATCCCTCTTGAGAAAAGTGTCTGAATTCAACATTGTTCGGCAAACGTCTCAAAAGAAACGATTAAGGACGTTTTTAATGAATATTGTTACGAATTTTGTAAATAGTTAGTGTTTGTACTGTAAAATAATGTAAATAATCTTATTAAGCTCCATTTCTTTACTAATATTAGTTTTTGTTACATTGTCTCTGTTATCAAGCAGACTTGTCTATTATTATCAGTGTATGTCTATGGCAGCTTTGCGAAATATTAGCGATATCGCCAAGTTGGCGTCACTTTTGGCGACTAATTTTGGTCGCCAAATTTGGCGATATATCGCCAAGTTGGCGACAAACTTGGCGATTGTTGGCGATGGTAACCCTTCCCTCTTAGTGGTAACCCCCCTTAAATATACTGATACATTGTTTGTTGTTCCGTGGATTTTTCGAGATGGTTCTAGAAATTTCCCGCACATGCTGCGAGCCTATATAAGAAGAGAAGCGATGCGAGCTGTTGTTATTATTTACCAGTCAGTCATTGAGTGAACAACGCGTTTGTTAAGCAAGTTTGCTTGAGTTTCATTTATGTTGTTTTGAATGTGATTTAGTGTAGAGACGTTGTATAAAGAGTCTCTGGAACCTATATCTGCACTTATACGATAGATTTGAACAATTATTTTTGAATATCTAGAAATATTTGTGAGTTTCGAGGACTCTGTTGTTCTGAAGTTCTGTAAATAAATTATTTTCTACTTTTCTAAGAGCAAAGAGTTTGAAGTTGTCTAACCATAAGATCGAAAGAACCCCATATACGCTGCAACATTTGGTGTCAGGAGTCGGGATCTTATGGCGAAAACAAAAACGATGGACGGACAACTGAAAGAACTGTTAGAAGCTATTAACGGATTAAGGACAGATCTGACCAATAAAATCGAAAAAGGCCAAGAAGAGTTGGCGGAAAAGATGAATAAAGGCCAAGAAGAGTTGGCGGAAAAGATGAATAAAGGCCAAGAAGAGTTGGCGGAAAAAATGAATAAAAACGAAGAAAGAATGGAACAGTTGACAAATAAAATTGACAAATGCCAAGAAGATGTGACTGAAAAGATTAATAAAGGCCAAGAAGAAATGAAGAAAACTTTAGAAGAAAAGTTCTCGTCGGTAGAGAGAAGAATAGGCTCGGTAGAAGAGAAAATAGAGGAAGTAGAAGAGAAAATTCAGAATGAAGTTAGTAATGTTGAACTGAAAATGGAAAGGAAAATGGCGGAAGTAGAAGAGAAAATTCAGAATGAAGTTTGTATCGTTGAAGAGAAAATCAGTAACGTTGAAGAGAAAATACTAGGTGAAGTAGATGAAAAGCTAAATAAAAAAGTACAAGATCTTGAGAAGAAGCTTTCAGCGTCCAGTGGTAATTATGAAGAATTTAGGAATCCGCCTGCTTCTCCCGTGCACATCAAGCTGTCGACATACGACGGAAAGAGTTCCTGGCAAGTTTACAAGACCCAACTCACCATTGTTGCCGAAGCGAACAAATGGAGTGACGAGGTGAAAGCTTGTCAACTGGCAGCATCTTTAAGAGGTGATGGAGAGATTTTTACATACTTAAAAATAATTTGTAATAATTATATTACTTCCTTATTACCTTTGATTTTTCTCCGAGATTTCACTCCCCAAAATTGTGCATCAATTTGATCAACCAATTTTTTTTATTTTATAATACAGTGAAACCTCCAAATAAGGGACACTCCGAATAAGGGACACCTCTATTTAAGGGACAAAACTACCGGTCCCAGTCCCTTGGTATAGGACGTGCAATGTATTTACCTCTGAATAAGGGACACTCGATTTAAGGGACACTTGAAAAGGAGATTAAGAAACTGTTTTTTGCATTTCAGATAATGAAATAGTGTGTGATGAAAATCGAAATATATATTTTTGTGAACTTATCAAACACACAGACAGTCATGTTGATACAGAGGCATGTAACACTATTAACGGCCATTTATTTACCCACAATTCTGATTCAACATTAGTGCTTTTATCCACATTGAAAGTAATGATGAAAATTGTGAGGATGATTCTGAAAGTGGGAGAATAAAAGAAAATTGTGAAATAAAGAAGTTTACATGTGCTTTTAAGCTGTTCTCAAATCAAAAAAAAGGCAACTTTTAAGCCATTAATTTTATCTGGAAATGCCTTAAACTAGCAAGTGTTGTTGTTCAGAAAATATGTAATCGACCAATTTTTTTCTACTGTTTGCAAATGCAATAGATTTTTCAGAAAATATCAATGTGGGCGTTTTGAACCGAATTTTTATGCGAGAGAAAAATAACTACTCAAGAAAATATAAAAAATGTCTTTGTCACGTGATCAAAATCACTTATTACTCAACAAGTAATTTATTTTTCAAAAAAATTGAAAATACATTTCAATTACACATCGCTTCCATAGTCAAGCATTCCAAATTTATACCTTTCAATTAAAAAATGAATTTGTAAATGCGCCAAAAGCTTTTCCGCTTGCTAGGTAGAGCAGTTGAGAGATTTGTTGCCTTAAAATACGCAAAACAGTTGAATACTTTTTTTTTCTTTGGTAAATAATGCTAGTAATGAAGAACTAAAATTTATAAGTATGGTAAATGAACATTTGAAAGGTTTATACTAAAAAACTGAAATTTGCAAAACAATCCCTTTAGATTATTAGTTCAAATAAAATTCTTTCAAATGTTTTTATACTTTTTGCTGCATGTATACAGTTTGCATAAAAAATACAAATCAATATTCTACAAATCATTTAACGTAATTAAACGAAGTAATTATTTGAAGTTTTTAGTAATGAAATGAAAATTTTAATTAATTAGTTCTCTTTTCATCTTTTTGTCTGATTAACATAATTTAGACACTTCGAGTCATTTAAAGGGGCACCACCTTTAATGCTTTCCTATTTTTATATCCTTCAGAACTATTAATTAAAAATAATAATAAAAACTCCGAATAAAGGACACCTCTATTTAAGGGACAAAAGTTCCGGTCCCATGGGTGTCCCTTATTTGGAGGTTTCACTGTAATTATAATTAAATCTGTTAGTGATCGTATTATGTTTCTAGGATCTGATCAGGGAAAAGAATATTTTCTGCAGCATAAGGAATAATAATAATAATACTAATAAAAATGATAACATTCCTTACAAAATACTCTCAATTAAAATTTCTCACAAAAAAAATATTCTCATCCAAAAAATTTAGATTAATTTATGCGTTGTGTTATTTCGATGTTATCAGATCCTTATGAAACGTTGATCAGCATGCACCTAGAGTAATTTCGACACATACTCCATAAATCATTACCATGCTTTGTCATTTATAAAACAATAACATTTTATTGTACAACACAGAACACACATAATACACTAAATATATACATGCACATAAATAAATTACAAAGATACAAAATAATCAAATCAAAATCTATTTCTTTTTTTTTTATAGCTGTTGGCATTACTGCATAATTACATTTTATGCTTTGTAGCACGATATTTTCCACATTGAAATTGATTTAATAAATTCATGAGTAATCATCACCAAAATGAATTAACCTTCGGGACAATTGGCGTGCAAGTGTTTCCCTATTATTTGATTGTTCCATCATACTCTATGCTTGTGGGCAAAAATAAGGGGAAATAAGTCGGTAAATTACATACCTTTTTTAAAATCGCTGACGACATAGGCAAATGTATATCCGGGCAGATGAGGAGAAGTCCGGCACACTTTCGTTACCCATCTTGGCACATCTCACTAGAGCACACTTGGTAGACTGACTGACTGACTGACTATTATTATTTCAAAAAAAACTCATGAAGCAAAATGTATATTAATTATTCTGTAGTCGAATATCCTTCGACCATTCACAGTTTTCTTTTTAACATATTTTTTTCCCCTTCCAGTTTCGTGTGAATTCATTTGTGCTTCTTTTAAGGCAGTCCACTGTTATTGGCTGTCCTTAAATTGACTATTAACTTGAACACCCCCTAATTTTAATTTTCTAGGGGCTTGTAAAGGCCTAGTCGTCAGAGTGTCTATGTTGTTGATAATTATTACCTCACACGGAGATTTCCCCTTTGCCCTGTCGTAAATACACTCTTAGTGAAAGTGTCTCTGTTTTGTCATCTTATTTATGGCCGTCCGTCACAGTCTTATTGCCGCTATAAATTTCACAATCTTATTGCCGTTATAAATTTCTTGTCTGAGCTGTCAATCAACTGTCCTATGTTCCTTTTTTTTCTATAATTTATTTCCAATAGTTAGTTTTCTTTACTGAATTGTCTGGTTTGAGTGATGTGGGGGTTTTACACCCATCAAGAGGAGAAGCCGCCGACGTGCTGCAAACATTGCCCGATATGACGCAACTCAATTTTGAGACTCTAAGTTGTGCACTTGAAATGAGATTCGGCGAAAAATTCTTCAAAGATTATACGAGAATACAAATGAAGAACCGCCATAAAAAATCGAGTGAAACCCTCAAGAGTTTGCCTCGGAAATTGAACGGCTTGCAAATTTAGCATTCATTGACTGTCCAACAAATGTACGGGAAATGCTCTCACTGCAATATTTTGTAGACGGAATAAAAGATCCAGAAGTACAGAGAGCGGTACGAATGACAGATGTACAGGATTTAAAGGCTGCACTACTATATGCCTTAAAGTTGGAAGCAGCTACACAAGCCAGCCGAAGAGATCGTCATTCAGTCCGAGGGGCAACGGTGAACAAAAGCTCAGACACTGAGAACGACGTCTTGAAAGAAATTAAGAAAATAAATCAAGAACTTGAAGCTTTAAAATACCGAAGAACAAGTTCAAGAAGACAGAATCTCACGTGCTGGGGATGCGGTGATACAGGACATCTCCGAAGAAATTACCCCAAAATCCACGAACGTGAGATAAATTCAAACAGTCAGCAGGGAAACTAAATTTTGGCCATCTCGCGGGGCGGAGGTTGCCAGAGAATGAAAAGCCCCACCTGAAGATCCTCCAGATATCAAAAATGAGTGGCGGTGATAATGAATTATATGTGATAGGCTTTATTAACGGAATTCAATGCCGTATGATTGTCGATACAGGAGCCAATGTGACAATAATAAGAGAAGATTTGGCTCGAAAATTGAAATCTAAACTCATCTGGACTCCACCATGCGTTACCCTGAAAACTGTGGTGGCTTCATCTGTGGTGGACCTCTCGAAGAAGACCATTCCAGTCAGAATTGCTAACATCAGTGATAAGACGAGGACTATCAAGAAAGGAGAGGTGATAGCGTCATGTGCTCCTGTGACGTGCATAAGTCAAAATTCCAGTCACTCTGAGAAATCTTCAGATAACTTAGTCAAGGATTTGTTACAAAATACAGAATTAGATCCAAAACAGATGGAAGCTGCGGAAAGTTTAATCAGAGAATTCCAAAGTTTATTTTCCCAAACATCTGAAAACTTTGGACGAACTAAAATGGCACAACACCGAATTGATACTGGAGATCACTCACCTATTAAATAACACCCTAGACGATTACCTTTTGCCTAGCAAGAAGAGGTGCAAAATTTAATTAAGGATATGGAAGAAAATGACGTCATCGAACCATCGACAAGTCCATGGGCGTCTCCCATTGTATTAGTAAGAAAGAAGGATGGTTCTACAAGATTTTGTGTAGACTACCGCCGACTGAATGACGTCACCAAAAAGGATAGTTACCCTCTGCCAAGGATTGACGACACTCTCGACACACTGGCGGGCAACACTTGGTTCTCGACTTTAGACCTGAAGAGTGGTTACTGGCAGGTAGAGATCCATCCGGACGACCGCGAGAAGACTGCCTTTACAACGGGACAAGGATTATGGCAGTTCAAGGTAATGCCTTTTGGTCTATGTAACGCACCTGCAACTTTCGAACGGCTTATGGAAACGGTTCTCCGGAGGCTGTCATATGAAGCATGTCTTGTTTATTTAGATGATATCATAATCATAGGAAAATCTTTTGATGAACATCTGAACAACCTCAGGCGGGTGCTACAAAAATTAAAGGAAGCTAATTTGAAGTTAAGCCCTTCGAAGTGCAGTTTGTTTCGTAATGAAGTCGCCTACCTTGGACACATCATTTTGGCGGAAGGAGTTAGGACTGATCCGGAGAAGATATCGGCCGTGAAAGATTGGAATCGTCCAGCAGATGTTCACCAGCTTCGAAGTTTTCTAGGATTATGCACCTATTACAGAAAATTCGTCAAAGGCTTCTCGATGATTGCAAGACCACTTCATAAATTAACAGAAGCCAATCAAAAATTTATGTGGTCACAGGAATGTGATGCTGCTTTCGAAAAGCTTAAGGAGGCCTTGACATCCACTCCAATTCTGTCGTATCCTCAAATCGATAAACAGTTTATACTTGATACGGATGCAAGCAACGAAAGCATTGGCGCTGTACTGTCCCAGGAAATCGACGGCCAGGAGCGTGTTATCGCCTATTTCAGCAAGTGCTTGTCAAAGGCCGAGCGAAACTACTCCGTAACAAGAAAAGAGCTTCTTGCTGTAGTGAAAGCCATAGACCATTTTCATCACTATCTTTACGGTCGAAAATTCCTGATCCGAACTGATCATGCTTCTCTAACTTGGCTATTGAATTTTAAGAGCCCAGAAGGCCAGATAGCCAGGTGGATACAAAAGCTTCAAGAGTACGATATGGAGATACGCCATCGAAAAGGCTCATCACATGGAAATGCAGATGCTCTCTCAAGAAGACCCTGCTCAGAGAATTGTAGATACTGCGACCGGGTTGAGAAGAAATTTAATGTCAAAGGTCCTATAGTAAGACAAGTTACAACTGGGTCTACATCATCGCAAGATCAGTGGAGTGACGAGAGCCTGCGTAAAGATCAACTTGCTGATCCTGAAATTAAGCCAATTCTAGAGCTGAAAGAGGAGTCCAACAGGAAGCCCAGCTGGCAAGACATGGCCCATTACCATCCTACGACTAAACGTTATTGGGCTCTCTAAGATTCCTTACATTTGAAGAACGACATCTTGTACCGAAAATGGGAGTCTGACGATGGAAAGACATGTAGATGACAACTACTACTCCCTAAGTCGAGAATTTCTATGGTCCTTCAAGAACTGCATGGTAGTCCCACAGGAGGTCATTTTGGTGTAATGAAGACCCTGCAAAAGGTTCGAGACCGTTTCTACTGGAATAATGTTCGCAGTGATGTGGAGAAGTGGTGTCGAACTTGTGACACCTATGTAGTACGTAAAGGTCCAAAGAGGCGCACCCGTGGACGATTGCAGCGTTATAATGTAGGAGCTCCTTTCGAACGAATTGCTCTAGACATCCTGGGTCCACTTCCTAGAACATCTGATGGCAATAAGTACATCCTCGTTGTCATGGACTACTTCACTAAGTGGCCTGAAGCCTACGCCATTCCTAATCAAGAGGCGGTAACCGTAGCAGACATACTGGTTCAACACTGGGTTTCCAGATACGGAGTTCCTCTTCAAATCCATTCTGATCAAGGAAGAAACTTTGATTCGGCTGTGTTTAAGGAAATGTGCGGACTATTCGGCATGGACAAAACTCGAACTACACCTCTACATCCTCAATCGAACGGCATGGTGGAGCGGTTCAATCGTACCATCCTAAATAGCCTCTCCCTCCTGGTGTCTAAAGATCAACAGGACTGGGACAAGAAATTGCCTCTGTTCCTGCTTGCCTACAGGAGTGCTGTTCATGAGGCCACTGGTTACTCCCCTTCTCAAATGCTCTTTGGTCGTGATCTTCGTCTGCCTGCGGATCTTTTGTTTGGCCGTCCTCCTGATTCTCCTTTATCGCCCGAGGAGTACGTGGATGAACTCCAGGCACGGATTGAGGAGATTCATCGTCTAGCGAGGAACCGAATCGGACTGGCAACGGAAAAGATGAAGACACGGTACGACACAAAGGCAACAGGACATGAGTTCAACGAAGGTGACAAAGTTTGGTTGTGGAATCCCATACGTCGTAAGGGACTGTCGCCAAAACTACAAAGAAACTGGGACGGTCCTTACACAGTCGTCAACAGGCTGAATGACGTCGTCGTACGCATACGAAAATCGCCACACACCAAGCCCAAGGTCGTACATTATAACCGGCTAGCCCCTTATTTTGGCCAAAGTGATTAGAAATTCAAAATTGGAATTTCAGACCATGGTCATGAAGGTCACTTTTTGTAAATATGTAAATAGTAATCAGTTCTTATTTATGTAAATTTTATTATTATTGTTATTATTTATTTATTTATTTATTTGTTTATTTATTTATTTGTTTATTTATTTTAAGTGTTTTCCTCTAACTCAAGGATTGTACTGCCCGGGACGTGCAGTCTTTGAGGAGGGGGTAGTGTTACGAATTTCGTAAATAGTGTTTGTACTGTAAAATAATGTAAATAATCTTATTAAGCTCCATTTCTTTACTAATATTAGTTTTTGTTACATTGTCTCTGTTATCAAGCAAACTTGTCTATTATTTTCAGTGAATGTCTATGGCAGCTTTGCGAAATATTAGCGATATCGCCAAGTTGGCGTCACTTTTGGCGACTAATTTTGGTCGCCAAATTTGGCGATATATCGCCAAGTTGGCAACAAACTTGGCGATTGTTGGCGATGGTAACCCTTCCCTCTTAGTGGTAACCCCCCCTTAAATATACTGATACATTTTTGTTGTTCCGTGGATTTTTCGAGATGGTTCTAGAAATTTCTCGCACATGCTGCGAGCCTATATAAGAAGAGAAGCGATGCGAGCTGTTGTTATTATTTACCAGTCAGTCATTGAGTGAACAACGCGTTTGTTAAGCAAGTTTGCTTGAGTTTCATTTATGTTGTTTTGAATGTGATTTAGTGTAGAGACGTTGTATAAAGAGTCTCTGGAACCTATATCTGCACTTATACGATAGATTTGAACAATTATTTTTGAATATCTAGAAATATTTGTGAGTTTCGAGGACTCTGTTGTTCTGAAGTTCTGTAAATAAATTATTTTCTACTTTTCTAAGAGCAAAGAGTTTGAAGTTGTCTAACCATAAGATCGAAAGAACCCCATATACGCTGCAACAATATTATTCTTAGTTTAGAGGTACTAGCAAAAGCCATGCTTTGTTTGGATTCGCGAAGCATTATTTTATAAAACAGATATTTGAAAGTAACAATATTTTTTTTTATTATTATTTTTGCATCTTTATTAAACAAAAACGTTATTTTATGTTTTGGCGCATTTTAATTTTTTACTTATGATGTAAAACTGGCATAAGATATTTTCGAAGCAAACTTTTACAATTTTTTTTTTTTTAATTTTCAACTAAAAGCTCTTTTAAAGATGTTTTTACAATTTCAAGTAGCCACTGGTGTTTTTTGATTGTTTGAAATATGTATGTTTCCAATCTTTGTAATCAACATCCGATAATCTTTGATAGCTATTTTAGAATAATATATTTGAAGAAAGCTTGAAGAAAGTTACTTCTTCAAAATCCTATTTTCTGGAAAAAACATTTGAAATCTGCTTTCGTTGATACTATGAATTTTCAACTGTAAAACATTTTATTTTAATTTCTTCATTTTTATACATGTTAGCGTATGAGAATTGCTGTAATTCTCTCCGCGTGGGAGAACTGTTTACTTTCTGCGAATGGCAACTCAATTAATGGAATTACCTTTTAACGAAGCGCTCTCTCATTCTCGCAGTGACGTTTTCACGAATAATTATTGTTGTGTTTGCGAACTTATTAAAGTCTTATTTTTCTATAAAATCCTTCTGATTAATGAGTCGATATTATTTAGCCACAATACGACCTTCGCAAAAATATTTATAAAGAGCTTGAACCAACAACTTCACGCAGATCTTTTAATGTTTCATTTATATAACAAATTTAAGAATTAATTTTATTTGTTTACAATTATTTTGTTGCCAGTTTACAAAAAAAAAAAAAAAATCCATAATACAATTTTTTTTAAATGTTTAAGTGTCATCTGTGCAAACGATTTTGCGGGATAATGAAAACATGTTTTATTTAATAAATTAATCATGATTCTATCTATAATTATTTACTCCATGATTTAAACTTTTTTTTCTGAAAATATACGCGTTTCATTTTTTATTTATTTGCTAAAATGCTTCCGTATTGGAAATGAATGTAAAATAAACTAATTAAAATAATAATTTTTTTAACGTTTTACTGTAAAAAAAATTATATTCTGCAAATCTACAGATCATAATTTATTTTTGTGTTTAATTTGAAGTTAAAATATTGAATAGTTTTTTTGTAAAGCGTACGACAAATTGTAATTTGAGTGGACTAGTAGAGGATTCGCTTCGCTCATCGTAACAAAAAATGAAATCTTGATTAAAACAAGTGAAGGAAGATGCTGTCATTAAGAACCATGTGTTATTTATTTAACAGGGACTTTTCAGTAACATATTAATGCAATATTAGGTTCCAGCGTAAGTAACACTGTTATTTATCCTAATACGATAAATAATGCCCATACCTAATATAGTATCTAGTAGTACGTGTGTATTCTATATTGACACTAATCAATGGATAAATGAATTGCAGCCTTTCATTTTTTTTTCTTCATTTTGGAAATAACGGATTTTGAGCTTATTCTATCGACGAACACTTTCAGAATTTTCAAGCTATGCTTTTAAGACTTTCACAAAAGTTGCTCTATATTTTTTAGCTAACATAACATGTAAATGGAATTTTGATAGCATCCACGAATCGCAAGGAAAAATTGTTTAGTAAACCTGCTCATTTTTCATACAATTTTCACTATTTTTCAATTCTGATCACAGGATATTGTGTATATTACTGTTTGTCATGATTTCTGGAAACAACATTTTTTTATATTAAGAATTCTGCAAATTATAAACAATAAACTTGAAAAAATTTGAGACTGTTTTTATAAAAAACCTTAATTTTTTTACGAGTATACATGCTATCCGCATAAAAATATGCACACTTTATTACAATAAGCCACATAATCATAATCTACAGTTTGAACGCTTTTGCTACATTAGTTTTGACAGGATTTTCCATAAGATATTCGTTCTTTTCCAATTTGTTTAAGGGTCTCCTATGGAGTTTCGGGAAAAAGGTCTTTACGGAAACTTATGACTCCAGATATTTAACAAAACGTATAAAATCGCAAGTTACTATAGTGGTCTACCATATAGTGCAGATCTCAGGGCCGTAGCAAGGTGTTTTGAGGCCCCCCCCAAAAAATATAACTTTGGGCCCCCCTTCCCCCCCACTTTCAACTGAATTTTTTAAAAAAAATTTATATTGAAGTTTCCAATGAGTTTCAAATTATATTAATGTAATAAACAAATTTAATAAATATCATAAGTATTTTAAATCATTATTAAAATTATTATAACATTCATAACTCTGCACAAATACGAAATAAATATGCATTGCTTAAAGAACCCGTGGCAAAATGCGTGCGACACTGTGACGGGCGTCGCAGACTTTTAAGGACACCTGCAGACTCAGCAATGCCACGGACGCGCTATTGCGCTTAAATTATGCAAAAAATCAGTCATGGGGCACAAAAAATAGCTCTTTCCTGTGGGACGCGTAATTTCGTCAAAATTTCGTCGCAAAATAAGAGCGATTTCATCCAAAGATCGCGAGAATAAATGCAAGTATTATCAAAGCATCGCGAAAAAACGGCAAATTTCGTCAGAAAATCCCTCAAAAGCAGATTTCATCAAAAACTTGCGAAAAAAAGGGCAAATTTTGTTTAAAAAAAATACCCCAAAAACGGCAAATTTCATCAAAAAATCTTGAAAAAAAGACAGATAACGTCAAAAAATCGCGAAAAAACGACAAATTTTGTCAAAAAATCTCGAAAATAACGACGGTTTTCGTCAAAAGATCGCGAAGAAAACGAAAATTTCGTCAAAGGCACAAGGGAAAAAAAGAAAGATATTGCTGGAAGTGGATTTTTCTGTTTTATTATTACTATTATTTTGTAAGTGATGGAAATAATTTACACATACACATGCATGTTACCATAATTAGCACTACAATAGCAGAAAAAATATATTTATGTAATACGTTGCATTTTGCAGACTATTTTTGAAAATATTATTAGCATTGCTGACATTTGAAGATAGTTCTGCCACCGGGCTTAAAGATAAATTAACAATGTTAAAATAAAATTTGTCTAAAACAATTTTACAAATAAGCACATAATGCTAAGATTTTATTATAAAGTATAGAAAATAAATAAATTATATAAACACATAATTTTAACAGTTCGCTACTTAAGAGGCTACTTCAGTTACGCGAAAAGACCCATTCTCTAATGCATGGAAGAATGGAATGGAATACTATGAAAGAAATTTATATCTCAGTTGCATTTCAATATTTTTAAATGATTTTTTTTTCACTGGATAGCTGAGATCAATCTGTATGCAGATTTTTTTCACCTTTTTTTATTTTGTTTTCAAAGGTTTTTTTTTCAGAGGATGCTTTAATTTTCGAAACCGGTTTTAAAAGTGAAAGTGACCTCATTAAAATTATCTGTAAACAAAATTGAAAAAGCAAAAAACAGCCCGTATACAGATCGATCTCTATCCTCAAAGAGCACCGATTAACCAAATTCATTGCATAACCAAGTATTGAATGACAAAGAATTTACAGAAACTGACTTATAAAAATTTTACAAGTTTCTTTTTAATATAAATTTTTTTTTAAGTAACAATTTATATACATTTTACCCCTTTTAAAATATGAAATGCTAGTAACTACAGGTTTCAAGACAATTATAAACTCTAGTTCATGCCGACTTTTTCTTAAAATAAACAAAAATATTTTAAAAATAAGAACTTTAGGCTAATGACAGACGACCGATTTTTTCGACGCTTTGGCTTTCGAGCGAAAAATAAACATCTGCGCTGCCTCATTCACACGGACGTGACCTTTCCGTCAAAATAAGCAGACGATATTGTATCTTGGCGTAATAGAAATCTTATTAGATGGATCTTTTGAAGGAAATAAAATGTTCTGTAATTTTTTATCAATTATTCAAGAAAATTGAAAAAATATACATACACAGACGGTACTGGATTCATCCTGTGAGAAGTGATATATTATTTACCGGATCCAAAATTAAATTACAGGAAATACTTTTTAATACATCTGATGTTAAATGTAAAATACAGATGACTGCGAATATTACTAAATGAATATAATTGTTGTTCAACTTTCATTTAGATAATATTTCTTATTTCTTATTATTATTAAATAAATTAAAAAAAACTAAATTGATTAAAAAATGTTGCTACAGTACATTTTAGCAAAACAAGCATCTTAGTTCTATAAATGAAATGTAGGACCGAAAAATGTTCAAAGTGTGAAATTTTTGTTACATTAATCAAGAAGCATATGCTATCGTCCAATGAGCAAAAGGTAGATTTTTTTCTCCTTTTAGGGCTGTACATCCATATAAAAGTTTGTCACTTTATTTATTTATTTATTTTTTGGTCATTTTGGACCCTCTCCCCTCTTACGATATTATATACTATCATTCCCCGAATACCCTCTCCCTCAGTAATGGTATCTTCAATAATGTGTAAAAATTTCTTTGATTTTTTGGATTGTTTTTCTTTTGTTTGGAGTGATCGTTACATTTATTTTTCGCATAATTTACTGATTTAGATGTAGAGAAATTCATAAAATGTCACTTTATATATGAAATAACTGCTTATCAAACAACACTTAAAAGAAATAGTTAATAATTAAAAGTGTTTTAAAATAGCTTTAAAGCTTTTTGTTACATACCTTCAACAGTAATAGTGTCTTTTTAGAATTGTTCTCGGACAAGGCGGGGCAGGCAGAACTTCGAAAGGCGGACATAACAAAACAGACGGACAAGTTTTTCTTTTATTTATAAACACAAGTATCGTTTAAAACATAACATCGTGTACAGTTTGTCGAACAACGAATCAATATATAAATACACATATGACAGCATAATAGTAATGCTAAACGTTGGGGTATTCCATATTTTGCAATTATGTAAATTTATAATCATTTAATTATTTTAATAACATTGCATTTGCATAAAAATAGACAACAGTTTAAAAAAAGATAAAATACTATTTTGATGTGAAGACCAAGTTACAAATAAAAAAAGATTTTTTTTCTTATTGGGTCAAAAATGATAACGAAATCAAAAGACAAACCAAAACCTGTTAGCCCTGTTTCTGTTGTTCTGTTCTGTTAGCCCTGCTTCTGTGCTAGATGAAAGCGAGTTTTAATCTAGCGAAAAAGTTTCACATTTTTGATTATTTTTCATTTTTAAAATACATTTAAAAATTTAATAAATATAATTGTTATTAATATAGTGTAAAGTTCATCAAGGCTGATAAACATACAATATTAAAAACTAAAAAGAAATTTCTTTCCATGGTATTTACGAAAAAACGTTCAGAAATGATATATTGACAATTTTGAAAAATGAAATATTTCCAAATTTGTCGCCATATGTAAATAGCCTTTTAACATTTTACTAGATTATATTAACCTAGCTGCCACTCAAAATTTGGCAAAAAAAAAAAACTATAATAATAATCTATATATATATATATTACACTATCGTATGATACACAAAAATCGTGATTATTCGTTAATTGCTTAATGGCAACGTCCAAATTAAACGCATCTTATTGGTTACAGTGCAAAAGTCCTTTGTTAAAACTTAGGCTGTGGTAAATTGGATTTGTATATGTTTTGTTCCTTCGCTGCAATTATAGAGCTTCAAAATATCATTATTTTTATTTTTTCTCTTCTTTTTTACTTAAAAAAATAAATAAAAGTCATGAATTTTAAAGTTTTCAGTTTCAAATTAAAGTTATATATCATAAATGAAATGAGTGAAATTATTACATTATTACATTATAAAATATACAATATATTATTATATAATATAATATAATATATAAATAATTAATGAAATACGAAAAATGCCACGGGTACAATATTTGTCGATTTATTATCTGCGCCAGGCTAGCATAAAAATACTGAGCTCTTGATTTATCAGCACAGATATCATATATGCAGCACATTGTGCGTTATTTTCCTAACGCCAATTTGACGAAAATTTCGTTTTCAAATACCAGCTACATACATATTTTTAAACTATTTTCTATTACTTTAAAAAGGAAATAATAACAAATAAAGTTTAGTTAATAATTATAGGAAAAACAATTAAAATAATTTTAAAAAAGAAAATAAAAGTAAACAAGCAATTTATTAATAAATAAATAACAATAGCCGGGTTACCATGTGAGGCGCATATAATTGCTATTTTGTTGCAGTCGCGCCAGTGCATATGATATCTGTATATATTTCTCAGGGCGGAATCTTCTAATTTGGCAAAAAAATTGAGCAATTTAAAATAAATTATGTATAAAAGCAATATGGTTTAATGCTTAATATACATTTAAGGGAAACCAAACTGGTCGCCAAGAGCGGCTAGTAAAAAAAAAAAAAAAAAAAAAAAAAAAAAAGGGGAAAAAAAGAAAAGGAAAAATCTATTTACCAAACTTAAATGTATTTGCTTCAAAAATATAAATGAACATACTAATCATAAATTATTCTAATGTTGTTAGATTTAAAAATTTGTAATTTGAAAAGCAAACAAATTCCTCAGAAAGAAAAAAAAAAAAATAGAAAAACAATTTAAAGAAGTTATTATTAAAAAATGCTTGTTTCGAATTAATATAAATAGATTTCATATCGTTATATAGTGTTACTTTTTACAAACATAAAATAAATCCCCCCAAAATATAATAAATTTCACAAAAATACTTTTTATTTTTCTCAGAATGCTTCCCTTTCCCCCAAAACCTGCATCGATTCTTGACTACGCCATCACAACAAAAGCTCGTGAATCTCGGAAAGAAAATAAAAAAATCAGCGTTAAAAACAACTCTCGTCTGAACAAGGTCTAATAAACAGAAGCCACCAGACACAAGCAGCTGGCCGACGGCTTGGGGGAAACGCGTGGCTTCGACGTGAGTCTTTGCGTACGTTTGAACGCAATAGTACCGCGTCGCTCGTCTGACAAGAGGAGGAGATAGTAATGCTCTCAACGGAGGGCGTCGTTTTGTCTGTTTTTGGAAATCGTCCGTGTGACATTACCCTAAATGATAAAGAGAAAGCAAAATTGTTATTATTTTGAAAAGAGGCAAAAGATTTCGAATTGTGCGTAAAGACATAGACCCCGCAACACTTTAACAGGCTCGAGGACTGTGCCATTTCTTGTCAGTTTCAGAGCCCATTAAGAATTAGAAGTAGAGGAAGCCCGACATCACAGACGGGGGGGGGGGGTCCCTAATATCCTATCAGTTGTTTTTTCATTTACTAAATCCATTTTTCGTATGTTTAAATTATTCGAAATTTTACCATGCAAATTTCGATTAAATAACGTTTTTACTATTAAATTAAAACTGACTATCTACATATTATACACATTAAAAAATATTTTATTAAATACATAATTATACGTAACCAATTAATTTTGTAAAAGACATATATGGAATTACAGTTGAGAATATTTGAACTTCAAAATATTTCTTATGTTTTACAAATTGCAGCATAGTAAGAAAAAATATTTCATAATAAAAAAACTATATATGTTTTACTCTGATTGAATTTATTGAATTGAAAATTAGCTTTGAAAAGTAAATTTGCGGCCCTTTGTATTTTAGTTGGTAAGAATGGGCTTTATGGGCCTGTGAGATTATTTAGCATCACGGAAAAAAAGAAAGAAAGAGCATAGAAAAATTTAAAATAGCACAATTTCTTATTGTGACATGAATTTAGAACTCTAGATTTTCAAGGAAATAAGAGTATAAATTAAATGAGAATTTACTTATTACTTTTAACAAACGAAATAGTCGTTTAACATATGAATGGAATGGAATCGGAAGTTAACGCAGGAATTTTTTCTTAGATCCCATTTTGTGAAAAATAAAGTTATTTTTATAAAATGTATTGTATTTTGTAATGAAATTTGAATTCCAGTTATTGAAATTCGCATCAAACATTTATTAATAATAACTTATTTAAGTCTATATGCTAAATTTCTCATTTCAGGTGAACTTGTTTCCTTTGCAAAACACATATTTTAAAACCTAAAAGTATAAAATTAATTAGAGTATATTTTTAAGGAATAGAATTTGTGAATCGTGTGATTTATTAAAAAGAATTCTGTGAAAGAGCCCTAATAAAACGCTTAAATAAAAAACATGTAAATGAGAAATGTGTGTTATTAAAATGTGCTCTATTGGTATACATATATTTTTCCAAGCTGTGCAAAATTTTCTAATACTTAAAATTTTTAATAACTGCTATATAAATTACATAAAGTAATAAATATGACTTACCAGATTAGTATAGGAGTAGATCTTTTTTCCTCCAGATATACACTTAATTTTATAAATACTATACTATGCGTATTACTAAAATAAATCAGAAAAAAAACATACGAAAATCCACATCTGCAGTGCTGTGTTGTTTACAAACATGTACTTGTATGCATTAGCGGGCTGCTAAAGTACTTGAATAGGCCAGTACTCCCTTCAAGGTCAAGGAATCCGGTTACTACTAAGTAACTAAGCTGTTAACTTTTAAGGGGATTCTCTAGATGTTATTTGTGTCACCCACGTCGTGAAATCGGTGTGAAAAATGACCTATCTTCTAAGAACATAATATTCCGGTATTTCAAAAGAAAACACCCTTTTGTCGCTAGCAGCTTTATACAAGAACCCGGCTTTCTTCAGAGTCGATCCGATGACCGGTACTCTTTCCTTATCTTTCTTAGTTCCATGCAAAAACCCATGGTCAAAAAGCGAGGGGGGAAAAACGAGTAAAAAAATAAGGATTTTCAGTTTCTTGGTTTCTGCGTTTTTGAAATCTAAACAAGGTTTTTGATAAAAACAGGGCCCCGTTAAGGCTACGGGGGGGCCCCGGAACAAACATCATTCTGGACCCCCCCCTCTATCTATCTGTAATTTTTCTTTTTTCTTAAATAATGTAGAAGTGGCAAACACTAAAAATAAAAAACATATTGCACACATGCATAAATTTTGTACTCACATCTATATACAAGATATCCCAAAAAATTGGTCACTTTATTTAAAAATATTAATTTGATAGTTAGAGAAAAAATGATAGATTGATTGAGATAAGTATTTCTTTGCAAATTTTTACTTTGCTTACCTACGTACATTACAAGATGTCTAAAAAAGGAGGCTCAGAATTGGACATAACAGTTTTAATTTATCACGTTAAGCTGCTATTAGACACACGGACTTTAGGCGAGACAAACTTTTCAGCGGATTTTAACTCCAACATTTTCCCATTCAAAGGGGGACAAAGGTTTGCAACTGTCTTTGAAAAATTCGGAGGAAAAGCCGTAAAACCAGTTTCTACTCGTGCCAGGCGTTAACATTTATCGCCTACTCGTATCAATCGCTTACCTCTGATTCGTTGAAACGTTCGATGTTGGATGAAAAATCTAAGCTAAGCCAGATTTTTTTGAACGTGCGGAAAAAAGTCTGGGAGACATTGCAGTTTGCTATTACACTGAAAGTTGGGAGGATATTTCCCGAAAAGTTGGAGGAAATAGAGTGTTGGCTCAAAAGTCTTACTAAATGTTGGTGTATCTGATATCGGCTTGAGGAAACATTAATAAAAAATTTCTTTTAAAAGCTATAGGATACTATGTTGTTGTAATCAGGGCCTGGTTAAGTCACGGGCATGCAGACGTGCTCGTCGCATGCCCGTAAGCATCGGACGTGGGGCCCCCTCAATCGGGGGCCCTCAAGGGCAAATATAATTTTTTTGTTAAGGCTAATAAAAAATGGCCAAAAATGACAAAAATTCCTTCTTTCTTTATTTTTAGCTTTATTGGGGTTCTTTTCTCATCTCTCCTCTGTTTTGGAACCCCATGCCCCTCCCCCCCTGGATCTAACAGTTACATCACAGTTCTATTTACATTTTAATGGCTCACATTTAGTCTTATATTTCTATAACAGAAGAAAAAAATGTATTCGATAATTTCTTAAAGTTATCTTTTTTGTGCTATTCTGCATACAAATGCGAATAGACAACTAGTATAAAGGTTAGTTTTAGACACTTTAGCATAATTCAAGAAAAAATCCAAGAGTTAGAAAGGGGCCCCCCACAATCTAAGTCGGGCCCTGGTTGTAATAAAATTTTAATAATCTGTTTTCTAATGATATAGTTTGTTTTCTGCGTATGTGGAGGGAACACTGGAAGCAGAGAGGAAAATGAGAACTACATTCCCTTCCTAAATGTTTGAAAACGTATGAATTTCGGTCACTTTTGGCACATTTTAAGCATTTGGCACCCTTTAATGAAAATCCTCATTATTGGGGGGGGGGGGGAGCTTTAAAAAGGTGCATCTGGGGAAATTGTCTGGCGGGCCCCTGAATAAGAAAAGGAGAATTTGAAAAAAATAAAAACATTAAAAGAAGTGTTTTCTTACATTTTCAAAACAAATAAACTTCGGTAAAAAGGTCGATATAATCGATTAGGGGGCCCCCTGACTTCGTCGGCCCCCCCCAAATGGGGGGTATGGGGGGCGGTCGCTACGGCCCTGGCAGATCTAGCCTTTTTGTACACATGGTAAAAAAGTCTAAATTGTATCTTATCTTGAGTATAACTATTTGCGTAATATGTACATTCGTGGGGGGGGGGGGGGGGGGCGATGTAAACATTCCCTACTAAATCTGCGACAAATCATCTAGAAGAAAGTTACTAGTACCAAACGATTTGAAATAAAATAGTTATAATTATCTCATAAAAAATTGAAAATCACAAAAGTTTGAGATAATTAAGGGTATATTTCGATTCAAACTGCTTATTTTCCGATTTATTTTTGAATTCACTTTTTCTTTCAAACGCATTAAACTCGAGGATTCTCTTATTTAGAAACTACTCAAGGTGCCGTGACAATAAATTTTTTGATGAATGCAGAAAATATTACAAAAAATGCAGTCAAAGTTGGCCTTTTGATCCGTATTTTCGGAAGCGGAAAATCTGAGAATGAAAAAAAGTGTCATACTGAAAAGGTAATTGTTCATAAATCAAATTCTAATGAATGGAGCGCAAATTGACATCTCACGGCACCTTATACGTCTTTTTCAAAATCCCCTCAACAAGTTTCATGTTTCTACTTTTAAAAATGTGTCTGAAATTCTATCGGAAAATTTCGAGCTGTTGAAGGTGGAAAAGTATTTTTTCGAATACACCCTTAAGACCACCAGTGGTAAAATATGACCACTATATTTTCCCTTTATATTTGCCTATAAACATTTGTTTGGGGGTAATTGCGACCATTAGAACTCCAATCTGACAAATCTGTTTATAATAAATTTAGGTAGACTTTGTTTCAAATTTTTTATTCGGATCTCAAAAATGTTCCAGACTAGTGATAAAAAATATCTAAAATAAAAAAATACATTACGAGGATAATATCTAAGCGCGAAACAATATTTTATCGTACACAGTTTTCCCCAATGTGTAGTTGATCCCAAGCACGTATCCAGGGAGGGGGCTAAGGGGGCTGAAGCCCCTCCCGAAAGTTTGAAAAGTCTTAACAAAATTATCTCTATGAAAAATAAATAAGTTTTGTTTGTTTTTAACTTCCATGACATAAAAATCAATTACATTTTTAGCTGCAAAAATATTCATTTATCATAGCTGCCAACTTTTACGCATTTTTGCTACCACATAAATTGTACAGAGATTTTCCATTTATTTAATCATAGATTTCGGGAATTAAATAAAACAATATTTACTATAAAATTTTTGTTGTAGAAAAAATGCGTAAAAGTTGGCAGCTATGCATTTATACAGTTACAGTTATAGTAACCCTTCATTATATCGGTTATTTTTATATGTTGTTTTTTTAATAGATATTTACCGCAAAAAATATAAATTCTTTTTAAAACACAATTCTAACTATATGCGCAGTAAAATTCGATCAAGTGTAATTCTGTATTATTAATTTGACTAAGAAAAATTAAGTATAATGCATATATAATGTATTAAACATTTACTTGCATGTTTTGATCTTCCTTAATTTTCTCTATTTTCCCGCATGTAAACGAAACTTAGAGCGGTCAATGTTAAAATGTTTTGCAGAGAAAGCAGCCAAAAACTTTAATAGCCGTCTATACTGCAAAATCATGTGCAAAAATATAATTAAAAAAAAATCTTTGATAGTGATGTTATAATTGTAAAACGCTTTTGATTAAAAATAAACTATTATAATGCATTTTTGAAAAGTAATGGTGCGAAGTAAAACGATATGGTATCGAGAAACCTTTAAAGACTCCACGGCGGTATCTCGCAATCTCTTCACTGAACAACTTTTCTGCAAATTGTTTGCATATGAATCTTAGCAGAAAGAAAATGTGCATAAAGTAGCTTTTTTGTCGGAAAAATTTTCTTTGTACTTTGTAGAGCTAGTAACTTTAGGGATGGATACACTTGTGAGGGACATTTTTGGCAGTTTTTCATAGTGCCACCGAGAAAGCTTTCTAGCCCATCAGCACACATATTTAGATAAAATTTGCCCCATTTACATTGTGAAGCCAATCTACAAATGTAAGGCAGGCGTGCTGACAGGCTAAGGGGTGTTATTTTTATAGTCAGTATAAGGACATTTTGAGTTATGTCTAGGAACAAAGTAAAAATTTAAACACCAACACTGGCTCAGTTTACTGCCAGAAAATTAATTAGTAATTGAAGTAAAATGTAATGTGAATTCAAAAAAGCGAATTTTGTAAAATACAAATTTTGGGTCTAAAATAAACTTTTTTTTTGTATTTTGTAGAGCTACCAACTTTAGGGATGACGGAAAATATGGTATTTTGTCAATTTGATAGATAAAATGGAAGCAAAAGGTTAATGATTGTTAATGGAATGTTTTAAAGTAATTGAAAAAATATGAAATGAAATGACAAAAATTATTTTTCAGACGTGTCTCATTTTTTTTAAATCGCAAAATCACAAAACAGCACCATGGGTGTACTAAATTTTGAGTTGATTTACGTAAAACCAGTTTCCATTATATCAATTTTTTCTGGTAGCAATAGTCCGGTCAAATTAAATCAAAAAATACGAGTAAAGTTGTAACGGTGCACGCATGCTGGGTGTCGTTTGTAACGTTATATGCAGACATACTCAGTAGTTTAGGTTAAAACAACAAAGTTTATTCAAGTGATAATGGCCGAAGGGAAGTGGAGCAAGTCTAAAATTTTACACACTGAGAACACTATGAACAGCTAAAATCATACTCACAGGCCCCGATCTAGCTCAGTCGTGGCACCGCCTAACACTTGACACTGTCTCCTGGCTGAGCTGCTGAACAAAGTTTAGTTAAACAGCCCGTGGCTGTGGATAATTCTTTATTTCACCAATAATTAAAATGGAACTACTATTAAACTTTCTTACCACGGCCGACTCTTAAATCCACTATCCAAACTCCTTTCCACTTTACTGGAGGCCGTTGCTACTTTCTATTCGTCAGCACTTCGCTAAACAATCATCCACTTCGTTGTCTAATGGCAGAGGTCCGCACTCGCTGGCTGCTGGCTAATGCCAGAGACACACACACACCCAAACTCACCCCCAAGCTTTTATATGCTGCAAACTGAGATACTTCACATTAACATATTACTAATAACCGCGAGCTAACTGCGGAATTCGAAAGAGCACACACACTCTAGAAAGTTAAAGTAAAAGAGAGGATAGGTGTCGCTTTTACGCCTACAAAATGTTAAATTATTGACGTCACGATCTCAGAAACACTAGAGTGCCTTTATGACAAAAGGTCACTCCCTCACAAAGTTACCTAAATTTCCACCAAGCTGAAAATCGGTAAGATTGTTTAAAATATCATTAAAAAAAAATTTGAAAGTTCCCCATCTTTCCTCTGCAGGGAAAAAAATTTATTCAAGGTCAAAGGTAAAAAAAATGAGTTTTTCGCGATTTTCAGCAAAACCTGTATTGTTGTTCCAACGCATGAGTATTACTGCAGCATTTCAAGATGAAATAGAAAACTATTTTGAATATGAACGATCTCCCTACCCTCTATCGTTATTTGATGGATGCGTAAAACACAGAAGTCTGCAATTTACGGTTGTTTCTAAAAGGTAGACTTTGATATTAACAACACAAATGCGACATACATCATTGACGGAGGATACTTACTACATCGCGTTGTGTGGGATAGTGAAGAAACATTCAACGTTATATTAGATAAATACGTACAGTATGTACGCCGACATTTTAGTTCCCGAGTTACTGTCGTATTTGATGGCTATAATGATTGCACGAGAAATACCAAAGCTGCAGAACAGCGCCGTCGAACTTTAGCAATATCTTCATCAATTGATATTTTATTTGATGAAAGTTCCAACCAGCCAACAAAAATTTCTTTCTAATACTGACAACAAGTCTCGGTTCATTTCAATGTTGAAAGAAAGATTTACTACGGAAAATATATTGGTAAGACAATCTAATAATGATGCTGATGTATTGATAATTGAAACAGCAACTGAGCAATTCCATTTTACAAATACAACTATTGTTGTTGGTGAAGATATAGACTTACTCGTATTACTGACTGCTCGAACTCCAACTGAAAAAAACTATTTTCTTCTTAAAACCAGGAAAAGCTCAACATCAATCGGAAATGTATTCATCAAAAAGATTATCTACTTTTGCAAAGTGTCAAAATCATGTACTATTTTTACACGCAATAACTTGCTGTGATACGACATCTGCATTTTACAGGAGGGGTAAAATAACAGTTTTCAAACTATTTGAGAAACAAAATTTAATTGAATGTGCTGAAGTTTTTAAAAATAGTAATTCTACTCGGCAAGAAATTATTACTAACGACGTTCGCTTTCTTCTTTCTATGTACGCAGCTCCTAAATAAACTACCTGCTTAGATAAGTATAGATATGCATGTTTCGTTAAAAACACCAAAAGTAAAAAATAAGTACAATTATCTTGTCTTCCTCCAACCTCAGTTGCTGCTCATCAACATCTTTTTAGGGTATATTACCAAGTTCAAGTGTGGCTTGGTTATCAGCTAGACCCTACAGACTGGGGTTGGAAGTTGGTCAACAATTCATTAGAACAAGTGCACACTTTACTTCTACCTGCGCCGGAAAAACTGCTCAACTCGATTTTTTGCAACTGCAAAAAGGGATGCAGTGCTAAATGTGGTTGCAAAAAAGTCGAACTGTTCTGTTCTCCGGCATGTACACATTGTCATGGCCGGTTGTGCTCTAATATTGAATCACCAACAGTAGAGGATCCGTTTGATTCCAACGAGGCAACATGCGATACATCGCTATTAACGCAGTTTACATGCACTCAGGATGAAGATGAAGAAGAACAAGAACAAGAAGAACAAGAACAAGACGAACAAGAACAAGAAGATCAAGAAGAAGAACAAGAAGAAGAATTTGAAAGTTACGACTCGGACGATTAAATTTCACTACTTTTTTTTTTTTTAACTTAAATTGCTTTTATCTTTTCAATCTCTGCTAATATAATATCCATTATTTTTCAATAGTTTCAAAATAAACAAGATCAAAACAGACCCGTGGAATAGGCCTACTGGGGAAGCCACGTAAAAATAAAACGCGCTAAGTACACTACCTCATAGGTGGCGTGGAAACGTGTGCATATTATGACGATTACAACTTTTACAACTTTTTGAATCGTTATATCTCAAAAACGGTGGCTCGTAGAAAAAAAGTATTAATAAATTTTTTGTAGATAATTTTATGATCTACAATTTTTGTCTGAGGTATTTTTATGATAAAACTTACCGTTTTGCTGAAAGTCGCGAAAAACTCATTTTTTTTACCTTTGACCTTGAATAAAATTTTTTCCTTACAGGGGAAAGATGGGGAACTTTCAAATTTTATTTTTAATGATATTTGAAACAATCTTACTGATTTTCAGCTTGGTGGGAATTTAGGTAACTTCGAATGTCTAAATTGACCGGACTACAAGTCTTGTTTAGAAATTGAAATTGAGGATTATTTTGATGTTAGTCTTAGGAAAATTTTGACTCTGATGAAAGTTCGTCAAGTACTCGATATGAGCCTACAGTATAGGAAGCAACTCGATTTGATATATTTCTATGTAACTAGTGATGACTTAGATGCTGCTACGAAGAGAAACACCTTTGATTTCATTTTATTTTCCAAAAAGCCATACAATTTTCCAATATCTGTAGGGAAGAAACAAAAATGAGAGAAATGAATAAAAGATCCAAAAATAGTATTTCTTTTTCTTACATATTCCAAAACACATTTATTGTAAACCTTGTTTTTTGTTTTTTAAGAAAGAATAGGTAAAGAGAGATCACAAAAAATTTCAAGACACTTTCATTTCAAGCGTAAAACATCTTGCCCTTTGTGTTAGATATATGTACTATTAAAAAATTCGCAAACTCCAATAATTCGGAAATTTTTTCAGGTTTTATTCCAATAAATGTCTTTTTTGCCAAAATTCAAGAAAAGTAATATAATATTGTGATAAACGATGTCTTGACATGTATAAATACGTCGTATGGACGTGTGACGAAGCAGTCAATAAGCCTGGTCATGTTAGCGGGATCCATACTAGAATTCTACAGAATATCCAAAAATTAGATACGTCCACTGTGAAAGCCAACTGTTTAATCTTGCCTTGTCCAACAGCATGCTGATTCCCGTCATACGAAAGTTTCATGGACTTGTTAAAGCACTGACTGTTTTTAAAAATCATCTAAAGGTAAATTTAGCGCTTCAATTAGCAATTGCATCATATGCCCAAGAAAATAACTTCTCCGCATTTGTGGCACAAAATTTATTGAGAGCTATGAAAGCATATGAATTTTTGTTGAGCTACTTAAATACAATTGCTTTAGCTCAGAAAATATTTCGAAAATCACATGGGAAATTTTAACAACAGTCTGAGCTTTTTGGACAGCCAGAGAGAAAAATGATTTTCTCATAAGCCTGCCTGTTTTTGAGAAGTTTTTCAGTCTGACAAAGTCATAGTGAGTTGTTCAAGAAAAATCTCGTGACATGATAATGTTGGTAACTCATGCTAAAGATGTTCTAATTTTTTTACGTAAATATAGAGAATGCAGTATAAATCTTTTGTGAGATATTTTATTGTGCATCTAAACTTCAGGAAAACATTTGTCAAACTGAAATAGAGATCTCAAGACTACCATTTAGACAGATAACATGTACATACCGTCAAATTACATATGCTGAAGAGTATCACAATATCACGGTCTTTATTCTCCTTGTAGAAAGTCTTATTTAACAGCCTTTTGAACGGGGGCGGGGGGGGGGGTGCCCAAATTTTTGAACTTGAACATGTTGGGTACAAACAACATCTTATGTAATAAAACCTAATAAAACGGAACCCCATAAAACCTATCAAATTTCCGTTTTAGACAGGTTTTTTGCGGAAGGTATAATTGTGTGGAACTTCTTTTAAAAAAGACCCAAACGCAATTTTTCATTGCGTGAAGAAGGATGAGAAGTTGCTTAAAACTAAATCTAATGGACAGGGGCGTGCGAAGAGAAAGCTGCGCCCGGGACAAAGTTAAAATTTGGCGCCCTCTCCACCCACCTTTTTCTTGTAACAGGCCAAAAACGACGTTGGTAGTATAAATTTGGCGCCCCCTAAAGTTCCTCGCCGGGGCAGTTGCCTCCTACGCTCCCTTTTTCGCACGACGCTGCTAATGGATAAGAAAAAGATATATAAACATAGATAAAACAAGATAGATATAAAATAAAGATATCCGTAAACATAAATCTGTAATTATCACAAGTTTTCATTTCAAACAGCAATGAAATACTAAAATAAATAAGCACAACTTTAGTTCCCCCCGTCATTTTGATCAAAGTAGTATTAAAATAACTTGTAGTATGCAATTTAAAGTGAAAAATAGCTCTTATATTTTCTATTCATGAATAAATAAAAATTCCCCGTTAAAAAAAATGAGCCCGTACGAATGTCAAAATATGATCCCCAAAAAAACGAAATTTAGCAAACCAACAAACCAACCTCCATATTAATTTGAATTTTGCGTAGCATCATTTCTTATTTTCAGAGGAAGCACAAATTTGTACTAGAGATGAGTTCGGGCTCGATTTTTGAAAACCGCGCCCGAAAGATTTTTAGTATACACTGGAGCCGAGCCCATCCGAGCCCGATACAAAAAGTATACAAAAATAAATAACTAAAAGATTTAATGATATTTAAAAAATGATTCAAATGTGATATCCCATTTAAAAAAAATTCTTATAAAATTTACTATTAAATAAAAATTTAAATTCAAGCTTATAAAAAGAGCAATTTGGTATCAAATAAAAATATCCTTCATACCTAACATGATTCCCATATTTCTTGTTCTTTAAGAAGAAAATTTGATGGACATATTAAAGAAGTGTAATGAATAAATGGATAGTGTTTATAGAAATTACTATTTGTATGCTGAAGAATCAAAAAACGTTTTCAATTTCCTATAAAAAAGAGTACATCTTCAGGGGTTTAGTCGTAAAAAAACCACAGGTTATACGACCGACGCAGAGGGTATATGCTCAAGGCACAGAGTATATTCTTGAGAGTACATCCTATGGGTTTCATGAGAAACAGAAGGTTATACGGTGTTCCTTAAAAAAAATCCAGAAGGTATACGGGTATACCCCAGTATACCCTCCACTATACATCCCTATACATTTATCTATAATCAATTCATTTCTCTTAACAATTCCCCATGACTGACGAGAACCTTAAAATCTGCAAATTAAAACATTGATACAGTTATCTTAAAGTTCCGTTGTTTTTATGGGAAAAGAAGTAACATTAATCGAATGTTTTCAATCGGAATGACATGTAAAATATGTTTACTTACGAAGGGAAATCCTCAGCATAAAAAAAATTCATGATGACAAACAGAAAAAAAAATCACAATGCTGTTATCATATGAAGAACGATTATGATTCGTGCACAATCAAATAATTTGCAAACCTCAAGCATCTAGTCTGCATCAAAAACGAAGAAATCATTCTCTAACAAAGTAAATAAATAAACGATCGAATTAAAAAATATCCTCTGCCTCAAACGAAAATCCAACCAGAAGCTAATTTATTATTTATGATTATTTTGATAGGCGCCTTATCAATTAATCGTCGACGGAAATGCAGTAGACATAAATCTCCATACATCATAAATTTTCTTTTAAAGCAACAATCAACTATTGAAATATATAAAAAAAAATTATTTTTATTTTTCTTTCGTTTTGGTCAAAATAACACTGAAATGACTTGAAAAATAATAAATTTAATTTAATTTAATAATAAATTTAATTTAATTTAAATTGAAAAATAATAAATTCCTTTTAATTTTAAAAAGAAAATAGTAGTTCTTTCAATTTATTCTACACATAAATGTTTTTTAATTCTCAGAAAGAATGAGCCCGAGCCCTCCCCCCCCCCCCCCCACGGGCCCGAACACTAAAATGAAAATAGAGCCCGAGCCCCCCCCCGGTCCCGAACACTAACATGAAATTAGAGCCCGTACCCGCTTCGGACTCGGGTTTGGGCTCGGGCTTTCGTGCTGGGGCTGAGCCTGTCTCATCTCTAATTTGTACAACCTTCCACCCCCTCCGTTCTCCAGGCTAATCACATGGTGGAATTATCGTTTCACATCTGTATTTCCTTTCAATTTTTTTTTTCTTTTTGGCTCCTATTTAGATTTTATGTAACAAAAGCAAATAGATAAATAGTAGTTTCTACCCTTGTCCAGAATTTACTCTAATTTTTTATGGAAATATGCATGCAATAGATTTCTGTTTAAAAAATTCCATAAAGAAACGACCTCAAATTGGGATTATAAAACCAACTTTTTTGATTTACTGTGATTAATACAGATTCTAGTAAATATTCTAGTTTTAAAAAAGATGAATAATATAATTTTCTTAAAAAGAAAAAAGAAAGAATCAAGGTCTCTTCTTTTATCACATTTCAAAACATAGACTGTTAGTTTTGATTAACTAATTGAACTAACTTTGCTTACATTTTTCTTCTTTTTTCTTTTATAAATTTTGATTTTTTAAAATAATCAATCTTGGATCTGGCGAGCGAGGGGATGCTCGTGCACCCAAGGCACCCCCCCTGGCTACGCGCATGATTTGCTTCACTGAAAAAGAAACAAATGAGAGAATCTGTTGCAATATTTTCAGGATAAAGTGTCAATGTAGCAAATGAAAGCTGAATATGAATTAGGAAGTAAACGAATTGCTAATTCTGACACCAACAAGAGGTCCTAAAAGTTTTAGAATTGTAATGTGACATATTATAATAATATTTGACACTTGCTGACAGTCTTGTTAAAAACCCAGTAACAACAGTCAGTTGCTGAAAGATTTTTTTCGACAATGAGAATGATAAAATCTTTGCCTCGAAGCGTTATGGCCGATGAAAGACCGATTTGCTTTGTAATGATTTCCATTTATTGGGACAGTAGATCTTGATAAATTAGTTAGTATCATGACTAAGAATAAATTACAATGACAGCTTCTATTGCACTAATAAATTTATTGTTTTGAATTTATAATTGTTATAATCAGAGAATGTGAAATACAAATATAATTTTTATGATTACATATAACTGTAGCCATTAATTCTTATTTGGAAAAAATAATGTGTGTAATTAATTTCATTTATGGATCAATAGTTTCAAGGTCTCGCACTCGTAATGTCAGACTCTCACATTCTAATATTAATCCTGTGTTTTAAATAAATTCACATTATTAGTTTGCATTTCAATATTTTAAAAAGTTTTTCTCATAGGACATTTGAGACTCATTCAAACATTGCTAGTTTGTGCTTTTAAAGTTTCTCGAAAGTGTTTTCCTAAAAACTCTTTCGGTTTCCGAACCAGTTTGAAAACTGGAAGTGCTCTTGAAAGTCAAAAATTGCAACAGAAATTGTAAAAACTAAGTACGAAATAACAATATTTGACAGTGTCATCAAGTATCCTATGCAGGAACAAACTTTAAGTTAGGCCTTGATTATTTAAAAAAATTTCACTGTTAGTTATACAAAATACTTCTGTAAGATTAGAAAAAATTCCAAAATTGAGCCCCTCCCGAAGAGAAATCCTGGCTACGGGCCTGTTGGTCACAGTCACATCCTGTCATAATTATCCTACCTGTCCCTATAGGAAATTTTCTTAGGGTGTCATCTACAAAAAAACTAGCCTAAACTTTTTTTTTCTTTCTTTCTTTTAATTTGGCGGCATCCAATTTTGACAAGAAATTTTAAATCTTCGGTTCAAAATGTGCATAGGTACGAAATTTCAAATCCTTAGAATAATAAGTTTTTCTATTAAAAAGCACGGTCAAATTCGATTCTTCCCCTTTCCTTATAAGGGGAATCGAGTTTGGCAGCGTAAAAACATACAAAATTTAGAGCTTTTAATATTAAGTTAATTTTCCATATTTTTATTCAGGGGGGGGGGGGGGGGGTAAGATTAATTTGGAGGAAAAAAATTCTTTTTTAAAAAACTTTTTTTAGATGATACGAGTAATGCTGGTTTATTAATTAATTTCCATATAATAATACAACACCTGAACGATGTTCTTCTACATTTTTATTGCTAAATATTGATAAGTAAGCCGTTGGTAGCAAATCTCCGCAGGCGCCTCGACATTTATAACTCGTCACTGAATCATCTGAAACAAAAGTATCAAAATCGTTTATTAAGTGAGATGTTTCTCGAATTGACACCGTCGAGTTTCTTTTTCTTTCTTTCTTTTCTTTTTTTAAATATTTATTTTTTACAATAACAAATTAGCCAATCTATTTTTTATTGAAAATCGCGTGTTTGATTTTCAAGTGCTATCAAAAATATAAAAATCTATATACCAATATACATAATTAAAAAAAACTCGATTGCGTTTTTTAAAAAAAATAGTATCATCAAATAAACGCATTTTGATTTTTTTTTCTTTTCAGAGGATACCGTGACGAGTTATAATGTACACCGCAAAATAAAATTTTTTCAAAGCACCTGCAGAGATTTGCTGCCAATGGTTTATTTACCAATAATTTGAAATGAAAATTTAGAAAAATATCTCTCAGATTTTATATTATTATATGGAAATTAATTAAATAAATCAGTATTATCTGAATCGTCTAAATTTTTTTCGAAAATATGCTTTCTTTTCACTGAATTAACCTTACCCCCCCCCCCCCTCCACCGTCACACACACTTAATATCTCTGAAATTGTAAACCTAATGTGATATTTTTTGTATGGTTATAATACTATAAAAGGCAAACGTAAGTACGTTAAATTTGTAGTTTTTATAATTTTATAACATAAATATTATGAAACTAATTTTCATTAATTAATTACCTTTATGTGCATGCAAAACTAAAAAAATTTCTTCCATGCAGTTTTTAAATTATTCTTAAAAAACATCAAGATGCTGGTTTAAGAGGTCGTCTATGAGGTTTTAGAAAAATATGACGTCACTATCGCGGAATAATACACAGACTTAGCAAAAAGAGATGTCATTTTCAGAAAAAAAGCGATGTCGTCATTCAAGAAATTCAATAAAAAAAGAGAGAATATTTAATGATTCCTATGCCTTTATTTGTTTGTAACATTAATATGGATACTGAAAATTAAATAGATTGTTCATAATAGCACCATGTTTTCACGGAAATCATTCATTTATATTTTTTCAAAATTCGGAAAATATTATTACGCACGGGCTAATAAAATTGCATTCTTGAAACTGTTTGATAGGAATTATGTAAAGACGGAGAAAATCAGTCATTCAAATATTCTTTAAAGTAAATTGTAATAGCAGACGATATTTTGGCATAGCATGCATTTAAATTACAGTTTTTTTCTCAGTTGTTATGAGAAAATGACAACAAAAATATTTATTAATCTACTATGTTCTCTTTACTTTTTACCGAAGCCTACGAGATCTATGTACATTAAGGGTGTATTCGAAAAAACGCTTTTCCACATTCAACAGCTCGAAATTTTCCGATACAATTTCAGGCACAATTTTAAAAGTAGAGACATGAAACTTGCTGAGGGGATTTTTGAAGTGACGTATAAGGTGCTGTGTGATGTCTTTTTAAGCTCAATTCATTAGAATTTGATTTATAAACAATTATCCTCTCAGTATGACCCTTTTTTTCGTCCCCAGATCTCCCGCTTCTGAAAAATCCGTTCAAATTGGCAACTTTGGCAGCCTTTTTTGCAATATTTTCTACATTTATCAAAGAATCGACTATTACGGCACCTTGAGTACTTTACAATTTGCCAGTTTCATGGATTTGAGGGCAAAAAGAACTCAAAAATAAATCGGAAAATAAGCAGTTTGAATCGAAATACACCCTTAATCAGGCAATGCTTTATACAGAAACAGGCACTTTTGAGTAGCCAATTGCCATTATTACAGAAATGACATTAAAAAAAGTAAAAACAACACCAGATTACTCAGATGGGCATTAACCCTGCAATCTTATTTTTATGCTGTCAAGCAAAGACCAGATAAAGATATACCACACGTTCATTGCTTGACTGGGTAGATTGAGATTATCACAAAACTCAATTTCATACTATATGTATTATTTTTTAATTTGTTTTGCATAAAAATAATTATATAGACTCGTGCAATTTTTTTATGTGTAATTTTGTACTCAAATATACACGGCATTCACATGTTAGGCTTAAAACGTAATAAACATTTTCTGATAGGTGATTGAATTTCCTCCACTCGTTTCGTTTTCAAAGGAATCGCCCATGGATATTTAGAAATAATGTTTATACACACGAAGAAAGTACCGACATCCTGGATTGTGCTTTTGCAATCTGCTGAAAATTGCTTATCCATTGAATGCACTATCAATCGATTCATTGGGAAGTTTCTCCGAACCGGTAAAACAGTGAGTTTCCCGATCCAGAGCCGAGTGGCTCCATGCGGTCCACACAGGGAGGTCACGAGACCCCCGAAAGAGGAGGAACCAAGTGACGTCCGGCCTCACGACAGCGCCCGCTGCCGGCCAGGAAGACAAGCGAGGACACCCGGCCCACGGACATGGACTTAGCGTCGCGGCCTCGGCCGCTCACCATCCGCAGCCACCACTCGACGCCGCCCGCGCCGAACACGCCGATTGGAGCAGCCAAGCAGGCATCGTAGCACAAGCTGCCTGAACAACCACTGATCCAGAGACCCAGCCTTCCGGGAGGACTTACAGGAAAGCGACTCGAATTCTCGTTACGTACAAGGGAAACCCGGAAAACCTTGTATAGTCGCTTCGTCCGAATCGCGCCTACTAGAGGCCTCGGACTCCTCTAAATCGAGTGTTGCGTTCGAATGAACTGGAAAATCGTCAAGCGTTCGAAGACTTCGGTCGAGACGGTCGAAAGCTCAATTGGCCCGACGACCAACCCGATCCAATGTCCTTGTCAAGAGGTCGCCAACTATGTCGACAATACCTTTCCTGCTGTAATTGTCAAGGACGAGATCGGTCAGCGTTCGAGTGTGGAAGTCAGACGGGAAACACTTTTCCCTGATGGACCTCCACAGGGGGCACTCATAGACGCAATGTCTAATCGTACTCTCCCCATTCCCGCAAAAGCACGCAGGGTTGCCTTTAAAGAAGCGGGCTTGATGATCGCCAAAGGCACCATGTCCCGTTAGGACCTGGTTGAGAAAGAAATCACCCTGTATTCTCCTAGTGGAGACCTTCGGGAAGATCGCATACGTCAACCGGCCGTCCTCAGATCGGTCCCACCATTGCTGCCAATCCAAAAGAACCTCACCAAGGAGCTTCCTCTTGACTTGACGTCCTGAAAGAGGAACAAGTATGTCGACCGACGGTCGACACGCAGCTTCCTTCGCAAGGGAATCGGCCAGCTCGTTAAAGGCGTACCCGACATGAGCCTTAATCCAGTGCATATGGACCCTGACTCCTGTATTCTCAACCAAGTTCCTGATCTCAGCTACAGCTTTGTGCCGAGGCACCAAAGCGTAAAGAGCCTGAAGCGCCGATCTCGAATCAGAGAAGATATCGAGTTCACTGAGACCCCTCCGAAGGGCGTCCGCAATCGCTTCCTTGATCGCATGGACCTCGGCCGCGAAAACGGTCGACCCATCAGAGAGACGGAACCTTCCCTCCGCAACAACGCCATCCCTAGTGGCGAGGTGGTAGGCACAACCCACCCTCTCACCCACCAGCTTGGAACCGTCCGTATAGTAAGTATACGGAGACTTCCGGCTGAGATCCGGCGTCCAAGGTATTCGTGCCGGATAGCGCCGTTGGGGTCGGTACTTCCAGACCTCTACCATTTCTGGTGAGAGGTTTGGTCTATCAACGCTTTCGCCCCATCTCGTGAGGGCCTCGAAGTCGCGTTCGATACAAGCACGGAGGTCCAGGGGAATCACCCCGGACAAGACATTCAACGCAGCGGTTGACACCGTACTGTAACACTTGGTGACGCACAGCAAGAGACCACGCTGAATACTCAGCAGTCTCTGACGAAGAGCCACTTTGCCGGAGTACCAGATAGGGGCCGCATACAAGACTATGCGCTCGGCTACCACCGAGTACACTGCCTTTCGAACATCGGGCTTGAGCCCCCACGTGGCTGTCGCCAATCTGGTAAGCTTGTACTGGACTCTGGTCGCCTTCTCTCGGACGAGGTCCAAGTGAGGCATCCAGCTGTAGTCCCTATCTATGACCACGCCTAGGTACTTGATTTGGTTAGAAAACTTCACCCGATGCTCACCCATCCGGATGCGCAATGAGGGTTCGTAATCCATCTTTCCCTTAGGTGGTATGATAGTGTACAAGCACTTGTCGTAGCTGAACTCCAGGCTGCATCCTACAGCCCATGCGAGAATCTCTGCGAGAACTCGCCGGACTATGTCAGCGAACCTGTAGACAGCCACGGAGCGTGCAAGGATGAGTATGTCGTCGGCGAAGACAAGTACGGTCCAAGCCTCCTCAATCCCAAGCCGCTTCAACAAGCTATTGATTAACACCAGCCACAGGACCGGCCCGAGACACGAGCCCTGCGGGACCCCAACATTGAAGTAATGCTCTTCTGCGTTCGAAATGACCGATCTATTCCAAAGAAAAGAATCGATCAAGCCCAGGAGCTCCGGAAAGACTCCGTACTCCACCAGAAGGCGAAGCAAGTCATCCCGCCGAGCGCTGTTGAAGGCATTCTTGATGTCGAGGCTGACGAGACAGGTGTAGTGACCCGTCCTCTTACTCTGCGAAATGTACTTGACCACCTCATGGAGCGCATCAATGGTCGACCGATTTCGTCTGAAACCATATTGTCGACCATCAAGTACGCCGTTAGACTCGAGGAAGGCCATCAGTCGAGTAGCGCACAGCTTGTCCAAGATCTTCCCGACGACTGGAAGTAAACAGATAGGACGGTAGGAAGCCGGATCGCTCTTACTTCTACCTTCCTTGGGAAAGTAGATGGCGACTGCCCGCTTCCAACTTCTCGGAAACACGGACTCTCTAAGGCAGTGATTAAACAAGCCGAGCAACCACTGAGGGTGCCAACGAAAGACCTCACGGATGATTCCCAGACTGAATCCATCGTGGCCTGGCGCCTTATCGAGCGCCATCGAGTCGATAGCCAACTCTAGCTCCCCGATGTCAAACAAGTCCGAGTCATCAGGCCTCTCGATCGCTGTCTGCACTACCTCATCGACCTGTCTGAAGTGGTGTCTCGCAAGGGCTGCCTGGATGTCATCCCATGTGGATGCCACCACCCCGTCAGGAAGCTCCAGAATAGCTGGAGCTTCAGGACGCCACCTGCCTCGCACCACTGCACAGACCTGACCGATTTTGTCGGTAGAAAGCTTGTCCGAAAGGAACTTTCGGAACGAACGACGCTTAGCTTGCAGAATCGCTCGCTTGTACTCCGCCCGCGAACGCTTAAAGAGAGCCTCACGTCTCTCTCTCTGAGTCGGGTCAAGCGTCCGCTTGTACAACCTCCTCAGTGCACGCACTCTAGACCTCTGAGCCTCCAACTGTGGAGTCCACCAACACGTCTCCTTGCCTGCGGCAGGACGACGCTTTCGGTGTTTCAAGCACAGATCAACCAGGACTGAATCAAGATGTTCAACTCCCGAGTCTGGTGCGTTCGAATCATAAACGTCCAAATCTGCATTCTGCAGATCCTGGAGGAAATCGTCCCAGGCAAGGTCCTTGGGTTTCCACCGACGGCGCACTCCCTCAGGATTTCGAGCCCTTAGCCTGCCTTGGTAGGTCCAGGTCATGGCGTTGTGATCGCTGGTTGTCACCCCGTCCAGAACAGTCCAGTCAGTTATGCGATCTACGCACTTCCTGACCAGAAGTAAATCAATCCAGCTTTGACCTTGATGGCTATCAAAGGTCGCCGCACTGTCTGGACTGTTGACGATTTCCAGATCGTAACCAAGGGCGAAGGAGATAACTTCCTCACCCCTGTCGTCCGTTGGCCTATCCCCCCAAATGTACGACTTTGCGTTGAAGTCCCCGACAATCTGAACGTTGTCCTGAGGGAACTCCAGTAGCAAGTCGCCCATCCGAGTAAGGATCGGGACAATGTCCTCAGACGGAGAGCAATAGCATGACACTATCAACACATTCTCTCCCGAGATAGTGCATCGAAACGCCACTATGTCGTCAGTATTCAGGACCACGCAGTATTTCAGTCGCGAACTTATCCAAAAGGCTGCTCGGCTACGCTCCGAAGAAATGACTTCGGAAAAACCCTCGGGTAATCCGACGGTCTTTCCCTCCTTCACACGCTGCTCATTCAAGGAGATCACGTCGATGCTCTGCGAGAGCACCGTCTTCTGCAACTGGTACAAAGCCGCCGTACTGCGGTTGACATTGAGGTGAAGAAACTTTGGACTATCGGCCATTGTTTCGTTTCTCAGTCAAAGCCAGTTCTTTGCGGAAGATGCTACACTCCTGCGAATTTGCCGCGTGATTGGTAGGGAGAGCCTCACCCGCCAAGTTCAATGAGTTGACCTTCATACAATTAATGCACGCAGGTTCACTGGTGCAATCGCTGAGTATGTGGTCCTGACTACCACACTTTCCACAACAACTCTTGCCGTGGCAATCTCTTGCCATGTGGCCGAATTTCCAGCACTTATAACATTGGAGAGGACGCCGTCTTCGCGAGAAGAACAGAGTGTCCCAGCCAACGTTCAGCTTCCTCACTCACCCAAGTCGCCTGTACGACTCTGGATCCAGGGAGACCACGCCATTGCGTCCCTTCTTCCCCTCAAAAAACTTTTTGAAGGAGATGTCAGCGTCACGCAACGCTGTATTCTGATTTTTCAGGGCTGCAACGATCCCATCTCCCGTCGAATCCTCACCGACGCCGAAGATTACAATCTCCGGATTACGCCTGGTCGGTTTGGAAGCCGAGTGACTATTCACCAGGTCCGATTTCTCCACTTCCGCCACCAGCTTCTCGAGGTCCGCAGCGCTGTCCGCGAAGACCAGCACCCCTCCCTTGGAGGTGTTCCGCATTCCTCTCAAAGCCAGCCCTGCTTTCATTGGATCTATTGTGCTGGCTACTAACTTACGAGTGTCATCGGAGGAGACAGTATCGTCTTTTGGAAGGATTTGAAGAACGTGTCGTTCCTGGTAGCGTAGAGGCGCAGCTGAGCCGGCCCCCTTAGCGCCAAAGGCGCCACCGCTTCCAGGCCCGCTTCGGGCCGCAGGCTGAGTTCCTGCCGCTGCCACACGTCCCTTCCTCAACCGTTTCCTCCTTGTACTCTTACTGGTGACAGTCTGCCATTCCTCTGTCGCACCACCGGCAACGTTGGAATAGGACCTGTCAGGTGGTACCACCTCCTTCGGGGTGTCATCCGGCCTCGAGGCGTCCTTCCGCTTTTCAGCTTTGGACGCCTTCTTGCCGGTGGTAGAGCTTCCCCTCTGTGAGGCTTTCCCATAGAGCAGAACAAACCAAGCGTGCTGTCGGACTATGAAATCTTCTATCCGAGATATAGATTCCCCAAAGAAAGATTTCTTGGGGGCCGACAGACCCCTGACCTTGTTCAGCTCCTCGAGGATTCTCGCACCTAGAGAGTGCGCTTCCTCGGTGAAGAAGGCCGAGAGGTCAACCATATCCGGTAAGGACAGGTCAACGCTTCCCAGCCGACTTCCTGTTTGACAACCTATATCCGTCAGCTGAGGGCCGACGGTTGCCCGCTCGGATAAATCCGAGCCTTGGGCGAAACCTGGGCTACTCGTCGTGGAGGAGTTAGCGGGAATCCCACACTCCGCGACGGTACCTCATCCTCCACTTCACTAGTCAGAGACATCGTGAAATACGAGAATACACAGGTAAGAGCAGAAAAACGGTAACACTCGTTGCCGTAATAAAAGACGCAATGGAAATACAACACAGACACACAGTCTATAGCACACTATTCACGTTTTTACTGGGGCTCTGTTAGACAATCCAACGTTAACTAAGATACACTCCGGGCAATTGTCTTTGTCAGTAAGAATAATAGCAAAAATTTCCATCACTTAGGTACCGCCCCATCTCCGAACCGGTAAATGAAGTGTATACGAATTGGTTCGTTTGGTTTGGTTTATTTTGTGTCGGGCGATTATCTACTGAAGGGATATAGGCCCAGGGTATACGAATTGATACCACTTAGTGATTTCTGCGTCGTGTTCATCTTTACTTTGCCTTTTGAAGTACTGTACAAAGCATTTACACTACCAAAACTTGTGCGTATTTGGATATTGAATATGTACTTAGATAAATCGCCTTTAGCAACATGAAATACAATTATTCGACAGGTTTCTTCGAAAGCACCTCACATCAAGATATAAACTTTCAACTTCATTTAATTTAAAAATAAAATTAACTTATCAATTTCAGTAAAAATAAAAGGGAATGAAAAAAAAGGCACACACTATTATTGTAAGCATACAACACTCATAACTTCTTCCTTTGAAGGTATGTTAAAAAAATGAGTCAACCCTGCAAGATGTCGCCATAAATCTACCTACCTCTTATTTAAATACACTTTCGAATACATACAATTATGGCTCAGTTGTTAAGACATCCGAATAATCACTGAATCACGATTACATTTTATCAAGTAGGAACCCCATGTTATCTTTCAGAAAATCACTTAAAATAATTACTAATAAAATAAATAAGGTACCTGTGCTTAATATGGACACCCTAAGGAAAATTTATTTTTTTCACCCCTGTGTACACGTGATAGGACTCCAAAAATATACGACCATGATCTCTGACTGTTGACTACCATTATTAAAATTAATGACCTTGTAACTATTCCGGTTTTATTTAAATGATAAAAACAAAAAATGTTAACAAATGTCCATATAAGGAACCACCAGTCCTTATTATGGACAGGTGCCTCCTTATTGACCTACTACACAGTGTGTAGGGACGAGCCACTCTTCTATGGAATTTTAGAGGAGAGGGGATAAAAAAAATATATCTTAAAGTATTGCGGGGAGGGCACAGAAAATATCTTCAGAACATGCACTTTAGAGCGGGGGGGGGGGGGTCATTTTCGGTTGTGGCTCTTTGAAGACCGATGCAAAGCACCTCAGTTACTACAAAATATTATGAAATAATGTAGTTGGTTTTGCTAAGCTTTCTATTTTTCTGAATCTGAAGATTCACCTGCTGTACTTCCAATGTGGACATATGGTGTCCATATTGGGAGTCGGGAGTAGTTTTGTTAGATCTTGTAATAAATAAATGAAGAAAACTTTTTTAAGCAATATATGCAATAGCAATCGAAAATATCTTTTAAAAGCTTTTTAAAACATCCCACTTTTCAATATTTAAAATAAGTTTTACGATATCTAATAAGAATTTAAACTTGCCAGTAATTACGATCAGCACGCCACGAAACAACAAGTTTCCTTCTAAATGGCAAACAGAGCGCTTTTTTGTGCTTTCCAGGTTTAATTATCTTTTCAACTGCTTTTCTTCACGGATATGTAGCGCGATCTCTCTATCAAAATTGTTACTTTTAAAAATATTAGGGGTGCCCATATTGAGCGCACTGTCCATATAGGGTACAAATACCTTACTAATCGCTAAAACAAGTTTGATTCAACCTGTAGATAGCAACAACATTTTCTAAGAAAATCTTTCCGTCGAAATATTTTCTAAGCACATTTAAATTTTTAATTCATTACAATACAATCCCATATTACCTTATAGGACGCTATCTCAACTTTTGTCCCAAACAAACCTTCCACTTTCATCGCAATGCACTTCCAATTCAGTTTCCATCCGCACAGAACACAGCCATACCTTTATTCTACATCTACATAAATGAACACTACCCTATTCACTTATTAGCAAATAAACAACGCATGGATTTTTATTTATTTATTTAACATCCTATATTTAAAAAGGACCAAGATGAAAGATCGGAGCTGTTATTAAAAAGATTAAAAGCTTTTAACTCGGAAGAAAAACTGTAATTTTTGTTTTCTATTCGTATGTAATTCTACACACGTGTATGGTTTATAAATAAGTGTGTATGACTGATGAATACAAAAGTCAATTTAATCGAAATCGAGAAATACAACCACATTTTTATCTCAACAACTCAATTAAGAACTTTAGCAATTTTTAGATCATGGTTCATCATTATTCATTGAGAAGATTTACTAGTCCCTTAACGCAAATATTCACCTAATTCTCTAACTTAATTTGATAGTCTTATTGATCAGGATTCTACCGGAGTTATTAACAGTTACCAGACGGTTATTTCAGGGCGTCTAGTCAGTAGCTATTTTCTGCCGAAAACTTCGATAGTCCATCATGGGAAATCAAACATTGGACGTGGAAATTAGCCAGAAGACCCACTTGTTTTGTAGTGAGACTTCCGAAAGTGGCGATGATAAAAAAAAGAAAAAAAATTAGTTATGGCCCTTGATGAGATAGGAGAGAGGTTTTTGGAATTATTAAAAGTTGCGTGCGCGGCATACACAATGGGGATACGCAAGAAAGAGTATATAAACATTGGTCGGAGCGAACATTTGGCTTTCAACGATCCCACACTGTACGACGCAAGAGGTAAGTGGATATTTTTAGCTTATCTTATTACTGTAGTCTTTATTTTTAGTCTATAGATTGGGGGTAAAATTTCAGTACTATCACCACAGAAAAAAAAAAAAAAAATCTCCAAACTTTTCGTTTTTTGGAAAAATCTGTTGAAATATCAAAAATTGTGTAATAAATACAGACTTTCTCCGGAGAAATATTTGTAAATTGCCAAAATCTGTTACAATAACACAAAGTTTAAAAAAAAGTACAATTTTGTCCGTAAACGATATTTGTAAACTGCTTACTTTGTGAGCAAAATCTGTATGCAAACTGTTAATTTTAATATTCAAACTGCTAAATGGTATCAGTAATTTTTTAGTAAAATTTCGATCTTATAACATACATAAAAAAAAGAGTTTTTAAATATTTTCAAGTAAATTTGTTCGTAAATTATGGTGTAAATAGACTATATGAATATTTTTGGAGCAAAAATGTCTTGCTTCTGAAAGGGTTAAAATAATATAAAGTTTGTGTTAAATAATTTTTTTAAAAAAATATTTAAAAAATATTATTATTTTACGGGAAAATTCTGTTAGAATAAGAGAAACTTCCGAATAAACACAGAGTTTTATCTGGGAAAATGTTTGAAAACTGTTTATTTAAAAGGGAAATTTTGTTAAATCAACACAAATTTTATAATAAATATAGCTTTTCACAGCAAGGTAAACTAATTTTTACTAGAGTCTTTGCTGACAGTTTTTTCCCCCGGTAAAGTAAACATGTTTTCATAATGCTAAGAAATGGACCATTTTACTTATTTATTTATTTTCTTTTTCCGGTGAGAAAAAAGTTGATGCTAATATTTTAGAAAAAAAATATAGTTATTGAAATATCTTACATGATTTCACCTAAATGAGATTCAAATTAAATTATTGTCATTGATATCAATAATTATTTCAAACATTGACTGTTTTGTCCTCAAAACAAACAGGTATATTCTTCTTACAAAGTAGGATTCGTTGTTCATAGGTATTTATTTTTAATGATTCAATGTGTGAAAATTTTATATTCAGTGTAGTTATTAAAAATTAAGAAGTTTTAGTAATATTTTAGAACTAGAAATTAGAACTTTAGAAATACTTTAAAGTTTTAGAATAAAAATGACGCAAATCGCATTTGAATGCAATAATACAATCAAAATATCTGACACTTCTTTTGCTGTACTGTGTATTGTTGTCTGAATATTAAAATAAATAAATAAATAAATCACTTTGTCACGGGATTTATATTTAAAAATTCGTCATATTAAAATTTTTGTATCCAAATTTCTATTGAAATATAAAGTTTGGAGTAAGTATAATTAAAGTTCCTGAAATTATATAATTCTATGGAAATATCTCGTTCTTTCTTCTTTTTCATATTGGTAAAAATAATATTCTAGTTGTAAAATCCCTTTTTTCCGGTAAAATTCTGGTAGTGACTCAGTATTGGTATCAGAATTTGATATTTATTTTTATTTAAAAAAAAAAATGTTTTAAAAATAATAATCTATAGTAATACTGTAGGACTCGGAAATAGAGCTTTATAAATATGCTTAACTGTTTTAGAATAGTATGACGCAAACCATATTTGAATGTGATAAAGCATTTAAAATATATAAACCTTTTTGTGTTATCGTGTCTATATTGTTCTTTGAGTATAATAAACATGTTGAATTCCTTTGTGACAGGATATATTTTTCAAGATTCTTTAAACTGAAATTTATATATTTAAGTTCTGTCCGAAGATAAAATTATGAGTAAATATTGTAATTTTTCTAAAATTTTAAAGTGGTGGTCAAAACCGTTTTTTCGAGTTTTTACTGTAGAAAAATTGATTTTTACATCCAAAAGCTTTCTTTTTTTCCCCCTTTTTTCCCATGTAATTTTTTTAGAAATGATTCGGGGTACCATAATTTGATATTTAATACATTTATTTAAAAAAACAATTAAATTTTTTAGTAATACTTTAGAACAGACCTGTCCAACCTTTTAGTAAGCAAGGGCGCACCTCAGTTCTTGGCACTCATTGAAGGGCGCCATCATTCACTTGACCGAAAACGTGCTGCAATACTATCGCAGAATATTAGTATAAACGCACATCATAACTTAATGCAAATAAATCTTACAGCCTAGACAAAAGACCCTATGGTTCTAGAGTTAAATACATTAAATTTCAAATTATACAAATTTCTATGAGAGGGCAATCTCAAAAATATCTGTAGGATAAAATTCCAGAAATTTTAATCGCGCTTATAATAAAAAAAAAAAAAACTTGGGAATTAAGAGATATTGATTTTTTTAGGTTGTGAAAATACACTATGACTTATTTTGAATGACTGAATTTAGATTTTATGATAATTACAAAAACAAAGGCAGGCATAATAGTGACCAATCCATTCAGATGGTTCCAGAGATATAGTCTGAAAGAGTTTTTTTTAGATGGAAATTATACTCAAATAAAAAAACCAAAGCAAAGTAAAAAAAAAAAAAACCTAAAATTTCAAAAGTCAAAAAAGAATAACTAAGCCTCTTGTCCCTGGTGATGGGCCAGAGTGATAACAGCAAAAAGAAAAATGCTGAACTTTCAAGCTCATGTATCTCAAACTATTGGAGGAGATGGGAAACGTTTAATTTACTTTTACTGCTCAATTATCTTTAAAAGATCTATTTCAATTATTATCAAAATACCAAAATTTACCAAATTTAACACTTTACAAACAATATTTACAAATCTTGAAAATGTGCATGATTAAATTTTTCAAAATATGTTTCTAGTTTTTAACTCTTTGAGGGCAAGAAATTGTATTACTCTAATATTGAACTCGCACCATAATTTTAGAAAAAAATTGTTTGAAAATAGCTAAAGGTATTTTTGAAGCGAAAATTTTTTTTCTCTCCATCAAAATATAAAATTAAAAATTCATTAAATGTTTCTGGTGTAAATCTTGATTAAAATTAGGTGAGATATAATATATTCCACCACCTCTCAATGAGTTTAATGCGTTTTCACAATTTTTGGAAATATCTGATTCAAGTATTAATAATTTAAAAAAAAGAATTTTTTATAATGGAATTTTACTTTTAAAAAGTCTAATAACAGGAAACCTTAAAAGGGCGCCAAGAAAATCTTCAAAGGGTGCCATGGCGCCCGCGGGCGCCGCGTTGGACAGCCCTGCTTTAGAACTAGAAACTAGAGCATTATAAATGCATATTTCATTTTTTTAGGATAAAATGATGCAAACCGCATTTGAATGGAATAATACAATCAAAATATATAACACTTTTTATGGTATACTGTGTGTTGCTTTAAATCCCTTTTTCACAAATTGTATTTTTAAAGATCTGTCATATTAAAAATTATGTAACTTAATTTCTGCAGAAAGATAATGTTATGAGTAAATATTATAAAATTTCCCGACATTTTAAAACAATAGAAAAAATTGGTTCTTTCCATTATTTTATTTTAGAAAAACTAACATTTTAAATGTTTGTTTTTTGTTTGTTTGTTTTGCGGGTATATTTTCTTAGAAATGATTCAAGGTATCAGAACTTGATATTTACTTATATTTATATTAAAAAAGAATTTTTAGTAATACACTAGCAACTGAAATAAGAGCCTTTTAGATACTCTCAATTTTTAAAAAATAAAATGACGTAAACCTCACCCACATTTCAATGGAATAATGCAATTAAAATATATAACCCTTCTGTGATATACTGTGTATTGTTGTCTGAAAAAATTTAAACCTATTGTCTCAGGAAGCATTTTTATAGATTTGCGATATTAAAATTTACGTATATAAATTTCCGTTAAAAAAAAAAAAAAAAGTTACGAGCAAACATTGTAAAATTTCTCGAAAATTTTAAAATGATGAAAAAAACCCCGTTTTTTTTGCACTTTTTCATTTTGAAAAAAAAGGGGGGGGGGCTTTTATATGTAAAAGCCCCCCCCCCCTTTTTTCCTCGCGGATATGTTTTCTAGAAATATGTTGTTATCTGATTTGAAATTTAGTACATTTATTTAAAAAATAAAAATTTTATTAATATTCTAGAATCTGAAGCTAGACCTTTATATGTATTCTTAAATTTTTTAAACTAAAATGATTCTAACCATATTTAAATGAAATATAATCAAATTACATAATCATTTTTATACTGTATTGTGTGTTGTTATCTGATTACTAAAAACTTTAAATGCCTTTGTCACAGGATGTATTTTTTAATATTCGTGAAACTGGAATTTATATCGATATGTATGTTTTTGTTTCAAGATAAAGTTATAAGTGGACATTGTAAAATTTCTCTAAATTTTAAAATGATGGAAAAAACTGGTTCTTTTCACTCTTTTATTTAGAGAAAACATATATTTTAAGTGTAAAACTCGTGTTTGTTTGTTTGTTGTGCAGATATATTTTTTTAGAAATAATTAAAAATATCAGAATTTGACATTTAGTTACATTTCTTTTAGAAACAACAATTTTTAGCAGTACTCTAGAACCTGAAACTATAGCTTTATAAAAATTCTTAATTTTTTTAAAATAAAAAGACACTAACTACATTTCAAGGGAATAAATACAATCAAAATATGTAACCTTTCTATGCTGTACTGTGTGTTGTTTGAAAAAAAATTAAATCCCATTGTCACAGGATGTATTTTTAAATATTCTACAAATTGAAATTGATGTTCATATCTAAATTTCTGTCGAAAGTTATAAATAGATATTGTAAAATGTCTCGAAATTTTAGTATGATGGAAAAAACTGTTGCTTTTTAATTTTTTATTTTGGAAAAACATATATTTTAAATGTAAAACTCGTGTTTGTTTGTTTGTTGTGCAGATATATTTTTTTAGAAATAATTAAAAATATCAGAATTTGACATTTAGTTACATTTCTTTTAGAAACAACAATTTTTAGCAGTACTCTAGAACCTGAAACTATAGCTTTATAAAAATTCTTAATTTTTTTAAAATAAAAAGACACTAACTACATTTCAAGGGAATAAATACAATCAAAATATGTAACCTTTCCATGCTGTACTGTGTGTTGTTTGAAAAAAAATTAAATCCCATTGTCACAGGATGTATTTTTAAATATTCTACAAATTGAAATTGATGTTCATATCTAAATTTCTGTCGAAAGTTATAAATAGATATTGTAAAATGTCTCGAAATTTTAGTATGATGGAAAAAACTGTTGCTTTTTAATTTTTTATTTTGGAAAAACATATATTTTAAATGTAAAACTTGTGTTTGTTTATTTGTTGTGCACGTATATATTTTCTTAGAAAGGATTCAAGGTACCAGAATTTGACAGTTACATTTATTTTAAAAATAAAAATTTTCGGTTATACCCTAGAACCTAAAATTGCAGCTTAATAAAAACTCTTAATTTTTTTTAAAAATAAAATGACGCGAACCTCATTTGAAGGAAAGATAGAAAAATCAAAGTATATAACCCTTCTAAATTGTTGTTTGAAAAAAAAAATAATAAACAAGTCCCTTTGTTACAGGATGTATTTTTAAATATTCGTGAAATTGAAACTTATATTCATATCTAAGTTTCTGTTGAAAGATAAAGTTATGAATAGAAATTGTAAAATTTCTCAAAATTTTAAGCTGATGGAAAAAAATGGTCCTTTGCACTTTTCTATTTGGGAAAAATAGATATTTTAAATGCAAAACTTGTGTTCGTTTGTTGTGCAAGTATATTTTCCCAGAAATGATTCAAGGTATCAGAATTTGATATTTAGTTACATTTCTTTTAAAAATCAGAATTTTTTAGAACTACTCTAGAGCATGTAACTACAAGTTTATAAATCTCCGAATATTTTTTAATAAAATGATGCAAACCACATTAGAAGAGAATAATACAATCAAAATGTAAAACCCTTCTATGCTGTACTGTGTGTTGTTGTATGAAATAAATTTAAATCCCATTGTCACAGGATGTATCTTTAAAGATTCGCCAAACTGAAATTGATGTCCATATCTAAGTTTTTGTTGAAAGATAAATATTGAAGTAAGACATTGTAAAAGTTCTCGAAATTTTAGTATGAGGAAAAAAAAAAAACTAATTCTGTTCATTTTTTTATTTTGGAAAAATAGATTTTTTAACTGTAAATTTATTATTTTTTGTTTGTTGTGCAGGTATATTTTCTTAGAAATAATTCAAGGTATTAAAATTTGATATTTAGTTACATATTTCAAAAAATAAGAATTTCTAGTAATGCTTTAGAATCTGAAAATGCAACTTTATATAAAATCGTAATTTTTGTTAAATGAAATGATGCAAAAGTCACATATGAAGGAAATAACACAAATAAAATATTTAACCGTTCTATTCTATACTGTGTATTGTTTGAAAAAAATTTAAATTCCATTGTCACAGGATGTATTTTTACAGATTTGACATAGTAAAATTTACGTGTCTAAATTTCCGTTCAAAGATAAATTTACGAGTAGACGTTCCAAAATGTCTCGAAATTTTAAAATGATACAAAAAATTGGTTCTTCCAGTTTTTTATTTTGAAAAAAAAAAATGATATTTTAGGTTTAAAACCCTTTTTGTTTGAGGGCATATTTTCTTAGAAATGACTCAGGATATCAGAATTTGATACTTAGAGCATTTATTTAAAAAACAAGAATTTTTAGTAATATTCCAGAACCTGTAACTACAGCTTTCTTAATAATAATTAATAAATATTCTTAAATTTTTTAGATTAAAATGACTCAAACCAAATTTAAATGGAAAAATTCAATCAAATTATACGATACTTTTTATGCTATATTGTGTGGGTGAATATCATAAAAAGTCAGATTTTGATCATCTGAAACACTGAAAGTATCGAATGAAAACAATTTAAAATTTCAAAAGGTAAATTTATTTTCTATTTGAAAAGATTTTCCATGTAAAATTGATAAACTCTGAAGAATTTAAATAATAAGTTAATTTTTATGTAATTATGCCATTTCTTGGCATATGTATTCCAGGATAGTGACAATTTCATTCTAAAACATTTTTTACATTCATGTTTTTTTTTTTCTCTTTTAGGTCTAACATTTTAATTTTGCTTAAGGGAACATGTTTACAATACAGTAGCTCAAACTCCATGCAATGTTTAATTTTATTTGTTTACTTATGAAAGCCAGGAAAATGATATTATAAAAGTCTACTCAGTTTTTACAAAGACACTAATCACATTATTTAAAAAAAATTCTAGGAGATTTTGCTGGTAGCTATGATTTTAAAACTTCTGACTTGATTTACGTCAAAAATAAGAAGAATTATTTCGCACCGTCATATTTATACATGTTAAGAAACTAAAATGCAGGCCAGAAAAATGATATTAATTTTCAGTGACAGTGATATTTTAACTATGAAAAGTTATTTGTGAAACACAGAATTTGTTACCTTCCTCATCCATCATTGATATCAATCACGGGAAAGAGCAATTGTCGTGAGACAATAATCGCTTGTAACTCAACATGAGATTACTTTATCAAAAAATATGCTGTTCAATTACAAATATCTTTAATAATAATTGGAAAATATTCCTTTTAATTCATTTTTTCGTTTTACAATTAATGGTTATAAATAACTATTATATAATACTACAATTCAACATATTTATATGTATACACACACACACACATATAATAACACACATATGCATATATGTATGTATAGATAACACTGGGACTTGGCTATCCGAAAAGTACCCTAATTTGTTTCGTTTTTCCTCAGATTTTTTTTTTTTTCTTTTCTTTTTTTCTTTTTTTTTTTTTTTTTTTTTAAATGCAGAATTACCAGTAAAATAGATCGGTAGAGAAAATTCAATTTTTTAATTTGTTTGGATTAGCCTAGTTTTAAAACTCGCCTTATCCAACGTCCTTATATAACATCCTCAGCGGGGACAAGATATACCGGAAATGGAGGGCGAATTAGACACTAACTTTATGACCACAGCACAATTTAGTCGCCAGATGGCAACTGATGACCGCAAATCTGCACTTATATTAAGGGTGTATTCTGATCAAAACTGCTTATTTTCAGATTTATTTTCAAATTCATTTTTACTCTGAAGTGCACCAAAATTTCAAAATCTCTTATTTGGAAACTACACAAGATGCCGTGATTGTTGATTTTTTGATAAATGTAGAAAATGTTGCAAAAAAATGCCGTCAAAAACGGCGCTTTGGATCATATTTTCCGAAGCGGGAGATTTTCGAACGAAAAAAAGGGTCATGCTGAGAAGATAATTGCTTATAAATCAAATTCTAATTAATTCAGCGAAAAATGACATGACACGAACCTTGTACATTACTCCAAAAATTCTCCCAGCAAGTTTCATATTTCTACTTTAAAAAATGAGCCTGAAAATGTATCGGAAAATTTTGAGCTGTTGAAGTTGGAAAATCATTTTTTCGAATACACCCTTAAAAGGTGAAGTTTTTTTTACATTATTATGAATGTTGAAAAGTCTTTCCCATTCTATGATTAACTTGTGATTTTTCCGATTTTGTTTAACTCAATTAGGTTTTTGTATACAATTACACTATTATTTTTAGCTCCCCTTATTTTTTTGTATGTAATTACACTCTTTTATTTAAATCAATTTGCTTTTTGTATGTAAAAATGGAATTTTGCAATCGATTTTTCGATAACGCTTTCATATGCTAGATTTAAAAAAAATTGTCTTGCAGCTGTTTTTTCTACGAGAATACATTTTGATACTTTGATGAAACTTAAGTATAAATGAACTAAGAAACCTCGCGGCTTTGCTCGCGTAATTGTTGAAATATACAAGTGGTATTCGTATATCTAATTTGTTTAGAAGAAATCATACTTATAAGAATAATTCGAAGATTGCTAAGCCACAGTTTGAATAAACATCATTATTACACTGTATTAGGAAGCAATGTGATTTAAATTAATAAGAGCTAAAATTAATTATCTGTTCTAAATAGATGATAATTTAGAAAGTATTTTGAAACTTTTATGCTCATTTCATCCGTTTATTTCAGTATTCATTTGATGTTTTGAATTTTTTTTAGAAACTATTGCCATAAAATGCATTTAGATCTAAAAATTAACCGATGACAGTGGTACCAACATGGAATGCCTATGTGCAAACAGGGACTATCATCATTAATTTGCCAACATTAATTTTAAAATCGATTTAATATCTATATTAATAAAATAACAAATCGCTCTGTCTGTGTGTGTGTGTGTGTGTGTGCGTCTGCGATAGTTAGCGAAAACTACGGTACGTACAAAGCTCAAAATTTTTATGAAAGTAGCCCAATATCTCTCCTGATGCACCTGACGCTCAGAATTTCAAAATTCTATTTATTAACTGAGTAATTAATTAAATTCCAAACCTCACTCTCATAAAAAATCGCTTTTATTTTACCTTTTTTCCTTTTCATTCTCTTATGGTTGGTTGGTTGCATAAAATTTTCTGCAGAAAAAATTTAAAAGACTGGGACTGACCTTTAAAATTCATAGACTGGCAAACTGTCAGTTTAAATGAGGATTTTTTTTATTACAGCTGCTGTATGCCATGGAGGAAAAAGATAGGTGGTGGCGAAGTAAACGGAAAAAAAGGTTTGCAATTTGAAACCATTTATCGCTGAAATTTTAATGCCTCAAAATAAAGCACGAGGAAGGAATTTTGTATTAATAAGACGGATTGGAAGAAATGAATTACAGCTGAAGCATATTTTACGAAGAAATAGCAACTTTTTTAAATGGTTTTTTCTATTATATATTATTTATTAAAATAAATATTTGCTTTTAAAATAATTGAAATTGGAAAATTAAAAATAATTAAATGGCAAAACAAAATAAATAAAATATTGAAAACATATGATTTGAAGTAAAAAATTGTATTACTAAAAGTTTTCTCTTTTTTTTTTTCAGAAATTTTTAATACTTTATAACGTAGATGAAAAATGTTTATGATTTAACAACATATTAATAATTCCATGTCAATATATAAAATATAGTGATGAAAAGATTCTTTTAAAATCATGCATGAACACTTAAATAATAATATTAATCTAAAATCAAGATTTCAGAGTGCAGACGATTTTAAGACATTAACGAAAGAATGTTGATTTTTCAAGCAAAGTCTAAAATGATGCTTCTATATTGATATTTCAAAGTCATATGATAAAAATAATCAAATAATTCTTGCCTATGATTAATCTAATTGTATCTTTCATGCATTCTGATCGTGTATTACAGGCAATAATGGCACAAAACGTTATTTTTTAAACGAAATTTTAGTCATCTATTCAATAACAGTTTAAAAGGTAAAAAACAAAGACAAAGAAATATTGGTTTAAATCAGTTTGAATTGATCGGAGTTTCAAAGGACATGGTTGGTGCTTATTTGGACTTAATGTAACTGATTTTAGAGTTACATTTTTTGCGTCACCCCAAAACATTATACTGCCACTCTATTAATTTCTTTTTACTATATGGTTTTACGCATATTTTTGGCATTTCGAACATTAGAATGAGAGTCATTAGCTGTGTTGCTGTAAAAAACATTACACAACACTTTTCTATGAGTTTATTTTTTTAATCATAGATTAAATTTAAATATGTTCTATTCAATTTAAAATTGTAATATGGCTTTAATTTGTTTTTAAAACAAAAATAAAATAGCTGTTTGGCGTACAATTGTTTGTATCCGCAAACGATTCATTCACCATAATAAATTATCAAATAGCGAAGTAAATTATCTATCAGAAATAGCCATAAAAATAATAGTAGCAAAACTGATTATAAACTTAATGATTAGACTAATTTAAACATAACCCGATCCCAAACAGAAAAAAACAGACCACACTCCGATCCGTGATACACAAAATTTCCATGAGTATAAACCCGACCCTGACCTATAAATTATGTTTGGAAAAAACTATGGATTTGATAACTGACCCGAAAAAATCTGAATCCCGCAAAAATGTTTAAGTGAAGCATAACCCGACTCAAACAAGGAAAAATAATTTTCTTGGGTATGAAACCTGACCCGAACCTAAATATTTTCTTGAAAAAAACCCGAAATAAGACTCGAACGAAATCTGAAACCGAAAAAAATATTCCAGAGAACTATAACCCGATCCCAGCAAGACAAAATACTTTCCTTGGTCATAAACCCGACTCAAACCTAAAAAACTCCGTTTGAAAAATCCTGAACTTTTACCCAAACCACATCTAAATCTGACCAAAGTATTCGAAAGAACTATAACCGGATTCGAGTAACACAAAATAATTTCCGTGGACATGAACCCGATACGAACCTAAAACTCCCATTCAAAAAATACCTGAAATTTGAATCGAACCAAATCTGAGTCTGACAAAACTATTTCAAAGAAACGCAACCGGATCCAAACAAGACAAAATATTTCCATGGACATGAACACAATCCGAACCCAAAAAAAATCTTTGAAAAAATCGCGAACTGAACGAAATCTGAACCTGGCAAAAATATTCCAGTGAAGCATGTCCTTATTCGAACAAGACAGAATTATTTCCGTGAACATGCAAAAAGACCCCAACCCAGCAGTTATATTTGAAGAAAAAACCCGAAATCTGAATTGAACCAAATCTGGACCTGACAAAAATATTCCAAAGAACTATATCCCAATCCAAGCAAGACGAAATAATTTCTATGGACATAAACCCAATTTCAACCTAAAAAATTCGATTTGAAAAAAACTGAAATTTGACCCAAACCACATCTATTTCCACCAAAATATTCGAAAGAATAATAACTGGATTCGAGTATGACAAAATAATTTCCATGGACATGAACGAGATCCGAACCTAAAAATTCTATTTGAAAAAATACCTGAAATTTGAATCGAACCAAATCAGAACCTGATAAAAAATATTCCAAAGAATCGTAACCGGATCTGAATAAGACAAAAAATTTCCATTCACATGAACCGAATCTGAACCTAAAAAATTTCTTTGAAAAAATCACGAAATCTAAACTGAACCAAATCTGAATTTGAAAAAAATATTCCAGTGAAGCATGTTCTTATTCGAACAAGGCAGCATAATTTCCGTTAACACGCAAGAAAAACCGAACCCAAAAATTCAATTTGAAGAAAAAGCCGAAATCTGAATTGAAACAAATCTGTTCCCGACAAAAATATTCCAAAGAACCATAACTGTATCCGAACAAGGCAAAATAATTTCCATGGACATGAATACGACCCGAACATTAAAACTCAATATAAAAAAAACCTAAAATCTGAACCGAACGAAATCTGAACCCGACAAAAATGTTCTAATGATTCATAGCCAGATCCGAACAAGACAAAATAATTTCCATGGACATGAAACCAATATATGCTTTGGTAACATTTAGGTTGCAATTACATTACGGTAAGTCTTTGATTATATTTAATTTCCCGTTAGGTTACAGTTAGGTCACGGTTAAGTTAAAGTTAGGTTAAAGTTAAATTGCATTTATGTTATGGTTAGAATAAGGATATGTTACAATAAAGTGAAGGCTAGGTTACATTTATGTTATATTTAATTTACGGTAAGGTACTGTTAAGTCAAAGTTAGATTATAGGCAGGTTATGGTTACGGTACAAAAGTTTACGGGTAGGAATTTATCCATAGAGTGAGCATTACGCATGATTTGATTAAAAATAACACTTACTTTTGTTAAATGGCTCTGAAATTATAATACTACATACCAACATTTTAGCTACCAGCGAGTATCGATTTCATTCATGGTATAGTCGGATTTAAGAGTGATATAATTAGTTTAAAATTCAAAATATTTCACTTGGGATTTCTATGTGAAAAAAAAATAATTAGTTACATGACTTAACAGTGATTTTTGATAAATATCAACACTTTAACACAAAAATGACGCAGTCATTGGATACATATTCCCTCCCGCGTTTCTCATCGTTCATTTTGAGTATTTTTAGAGCTTAACATTAGCTGTTTTTTAAACCGATTTTTCACACAGTCAGTGGCCACGTATTTTAGACAATGCATTTCTGCATGTTTCGAGTTAATGATAAAATCATACAAATTTCAAGTTCGTTTAATATTGTTAATACGGACCCGGGCAACGCCGGGCGGGTCAGCTAGTTTCCTTATATTTCATAGAAAACGTAATTTAGAAAGTTTTTAAAGATTTTTTAGGACGTTTGTTTTTCCTGCCAATCCAAAAAGGTAGTGGCACCGGCAAAAAATACAGCCTCTGTTAGGATAAGAGACTATCAAATTGATTCGTAACCAGTACATCTGGAATCTGTTCCTTATTTCCTAAGGTTGTATAAAAATGGTAATTGGAACTTTCATAGAAAACTTTTCACTAATTCCATTCCCTTCTCTTCTTTTAAAGTTCGAATTTGTTTTCCACTGTTCTTAGAGGACATTTAAATTTTATAAGTAACTATTATGCCATACTTCAAGTTTCCAATCTCTTCAATATAACAGAAATTGCAATTTAGAAAGTTTTTTTGCTCCTGCAATTCTCAAATGGTATTGGCACTTACAATATAGCTAATATTTGAACAGGTTCTATCACCACTTATTCGGAATTTTTTTTTAAGCTATTGCATAGCTTTTATCACGGGCTTTGAGCGAGGCGACCGAATCCAAAAATTCCGTAACGCGAAAAATCCTAACACATCCGTAACGAAAAAACCTAACACTCGGCTAACGTCGTTTCAGCTCGGCAGACTTCGGCATGGTATCCTTCGGTAGACTTCGGTAGACATTGACGCGGTATTTTTCAGATATTTAGAGGATATCAAATCTCAAACTTATGTTTCTTATTTCAGTTACCATAAATCTATAGTTTCAATGATAAAAATTCCTGATAGAATATGTATAGAAAAAAATCATCTTAAGATAAAACAAGGTAGGATAATGTAGCTTTTGGTGATTGGAGACCTGCCCAACGGTGAGGATCGAAAAATTTAAAATGCTTATAACTCGCGATCTAGTTTTCGTAGCGCGGCCAAATTTTGTTTGGTAATTTATTATGAGACAGTGTTAATTTTTGGTGACAAGAGACCCCCACGGTGAGGGTCGAAAAAATTAAATGCTTAAAACTCGCGATATAATTTTCGTAGCGCGGCCATATTTTGTTTGGTAATTTATTATGAGACAGTTTTAATTTTTAATGACAGGAACCCCCCCCCCCCACGATGAGGGTCGAAATATTTAAAATGCTTTTAACTCGCAATCTAATTTTCGTATCACGGCCAAAATTTGTTCGGTAATTTATTATGAGAGATTGTTAATTTTTGGTGACAGGAGACCCCCCACGGTGAGGGTCGAAAAATTTAAAATGCTTATAACTCGCGATCAATTTTCGTAGAGTGGCAAAATTTTGTTTGGTAATTTATCATGAGAGAGTGTTAATTTTTCGTGACAGGAGACCCCCCATGGTGAGGGTCAAAAAATTTAAAATGCTTATAACTCGCGATCAATTTTCGTAGCGCGGCCAAATTTTGTTTAATGATTTTTTATGAAACAGTGTTAAATTTTGGTGACAGGAGACCCCCCCCCCACGGTGAGGGTCGAAAAAGTTAAAATGCTTATAACTAATGATCTAATTTTCGTAGCGCGGCCAAATTTTGTTTGGTAATTTATTATGAGACAGTGTTACTTTTGGTGACAGGAGACCCCCCCAGCGTGAGGGTCGAAAAATTTAAAATGCTTATAACTCGCGATCTAAATTTCGTAGCGCGGCCATATTTTGTTCGGTAATTTATTATGAGAAAGAGTTAATTTTTGGTGACAGGAGACAACCCACGGTGAGGGTCGAAAAATTTAAAATATTTATAACTCGCGATCAATTTTTGTAGCGCGGCCAAATTTTGTTTGGTAATTTATTATGAGACAGCGTTACTTTTAATGACAGGAGACCCCCACGGTGAGGGTCGGAAAATTTAAAATGCTTATAACTAGCGATCTAATTTTCTTATCGCGGCCAAATTTTGTTTGGTAATTTATTATGAGTATTAATTTTTGGTGACAGGAGACCCCCCATGGTGAGAGTTGAAAATTTTAAAATGCTTATAACTCACGGTCTAATTTTCGTAGTGCGGCCAAAATTTGTTTGGTAATTTATTATGAGACAGTGTTACTTTTGGTGACAGGAGAACCCCCCCCCCTCACGGTGAGGGTCGAAAAATTTAAAATGCTTATAACACGCGATCTAATTTTCGTAGGGCGGCCAAATTTTGTTTCGTAATTTATTATGAGACGGTGTTACTTTTGGTGACAGGAGAACCCCCCCCCCCCCACGGTGAGGGTCGAAAAATTTAAAATGCTTATAACTCGTGATCTAATTTTCGTATCGCGGCCAAATTTTGTTTGGTAATTTATCATGAGACAGTGTTACTGTTGGTGACAGGAGACCCCCCACCGTGAGGGTCGAAAACTTTAAAATGCTTATAACTCGCGATCTAATTTTCGTAGCGCGGCCAAATTTTGTTTGATAATTTATTATGAGACAGTGATACTTTTGGTGACAGGAGACCCCCCCCCCCCCCCCACGGTGAAGGTCGCAAAATTTAAAATGCTTATAACTCGCGATCTAATTTTCGTAGCGCGGCCAAATTTCGTTTGGTAATTTTTAATGAGACAATGTTAATTTTTGGTGACAGGAAACCCCCACGGTGAGGATCGGAAAATTTATAATGCTTATAACTCGCGATATAATTTTCGTAGTGCGGCCAAATTTTGTTTGGTAATTTATTAAGGTATTGCATATTTTTTATCGCGGACTTTGAGCGCGGCGAAAGAATCTAGAAATTCCGCAACGAGAAAAAAACCTAACACTCCGGCTATCGTCGCTTGAGTTTGGCAGACTTCGGCACGGTTTCCTTCGGTAGACTTCGGCAGACATTAAAGCGGTATTTTTCAGATATTTTGAGAATATCAAGTCTCAAACTTATGTTTTTTTATTTCAGCTACGATAAACGTATAGTTTCAATGATAAAAATGCCTGATTAACTTACATGTATTGTAAGATAATTAAAATATTTTAAACGATATTAATTTCTCATTTATTCAATAAAAGAAAAAAAAAATGTTTTGTTATCGGTCATCACGCTCAAAAAGTATAACTTGAATTAATATCAAAGACAAAAAAACTGCATAAATAAAAAGCAAATAAATAATTATGATTGCATAAGTTGAGAAAAAATGCTATGCAATAGCTTTACCGCGGCAGTCCCCGAGTGCCACACGTCTTTTTTTTTTTTTTTTTTTTTTTTTTTTTTTTTTTTTTTTAAAGTTTTGGTATTAAATAAGATTGTATAAAAATCCTAATTTAGAACATTTTAGAACGTTTTTCGTTCACTTCATCCTTTAAATTTTGAGTTTTTTTCAACGGTTTTTAGAAAGTATTTTCATCTTTTCAATTTCAAACTGTCAGAGCCCTCAGTATCATAAATAATGCAATTTAGAATATTTTTTTTTTATATAAAAAGTTTATTAAATCTATTAGATTTTTAAATCACAAGGTTATAAGAACTTCACTTTTTATATAAACATCTATATGAACAATTTTATATTACTTGAGAGAGGTGTAACAAAAAATTAAAAACAAATATTATTGACATGTTTCGGCCCTATTTACTAAAAAAAATATTGCCCAGTTAAACTGATGGCATTGAGCTCACAGGCTACGCATACTAATTGTACATTACAGCCTTATATTTTCAAGGGTTAATTCCGTTCGAAAAAAAAAAAAAAATTAAGAAGGGGAAACAGTTTTTCCCTTTCCCCTTTTTTATACTTAATCATAGAATCTCCTAAACTATCAAGGACATGCTTTATCATATAAAAAATCTATATCCAAAATTCAGAGCAAATCGGAAAATTCTTAATAAAAACCCATTTATATAATTTAAGAAGAGTTATCCTTCTCTTTTGTTTACTTAACCATTAAACTTCCAAAACTATTCAGAGATTTGAACGAAATCTGACAATTCTGCATGTAAAAACCCACTTATATAAATTAAAAGGAGGGGCATTAGAACCCCCATTTCCCTTGTTTATATTTATCCAATGAACACCTAATACCAATCACGGAAGCGCTTCATCAGAATTATACTTTGTGTAAATTTTGAACAAAAACCAGTATTTCTGAATGAAAAACCCATTCATATCAATTAAGGGGAGGGGCATGAGCCCCCCGTTCCCCCTCTTATACATATCGAATGAACTCCAAAAACTAATCAGGGAAGCGCCTTATCAGGATATACCTATATACAAAATTTCAAGTGGATGGGATATTTTTATCATGAGTTATCGCGTTACGTAAGAACGTACGTACATACATACAGAACGGGCGGGCACATAAGCTCTCAGGCTATGATAGCCTGTAAGCTAATAAAAACCATAATCATAATAAACACTAGTCGTTAGGGGCCACCGTAAATACTTACCCATCATGGATATGCATACTATAAAATATGAAAATACAACCAAGTAACAAGGAATTGCGTAAAAGAAGCATCCTTACAACTTCAAAAATGATAATTATATTAACCACTAATTTACTGCGTTAGATAAAGCGTTCTATTTCTAATTGAAATATATTTTTTGAATTGAAATTTTAAGAAATACAGGATCATGAAAAATCGAAGAGTGTGGAAAACATGATTACAAATACCTCGACAGCTAATTATCTCGATAGACTCCATTCTTTATGCAAAAATTATGTTTTATTTTTTGTCTTTTATGTTCAGTTCTTAAAATAAAAAAAATCGATTTTTTTATGTAAGTAGTAGATAAAGGAGAGTTTTGCGGCCACTGGCGTGATGCATGTTGAGCATGAGCAATTGAGAGCAATGCTTAATTGATCAGACTCGTCTTCTCCTTATCGCAATACTCAATTATCTAACACTGCTGTTATCAGTTGACTAAAATACATATTATCTAGAATAATAGGATCAAAAGAGTTTAATATCTAACAACTTGTTTACTCTAGCTCATTTTTGTTTTCTATGACTATTTTTTTAGAAAGATGTGAATACAACTAAGTTTTTTAAAAAGTATAGA